>OZ010596.1:19021935-19126935 GCA_963932145.1 Acanthosepion lycidas | reverse complement strand
ACCCTGAGGAAATTAAAAAAAAAAAAACAAACATGGTAGATAGATTTTGATAATGGACAGACTCTAATATGAAAGATTTTTTTTTTCCTGTCCTACCACCATTTAAAAGAAATAGGATTTAAGGAACAGGTTTTGCTTTGCACCTTTTAAAAATATCAGTCATTTAATATAATATAAAAAGATGAAGGAAACATTAGACCTTCATCTTCAAATAAATCCTTTTTAACTGGAGTGCATCTTGATTTGCTTAATAACTGGGTGATTCATTTGTCTTTTCTTTCATATAAAGTGCATCCTATGTTGAGGAACTTGTCTGTCTTTGCCTCAAGATTTGTGTAAGTCAGGCCAACAGCTTTATTAAATTGTTAAGATAAATTACAGATGAAAAGCAGTGTCTAAATGCACAGATTTAATATTTTATAATGGATGACTTGTTTTTCTAACCTGTGATATTATAATGAGGATTTATTTAAATAAATCCATTAAAACCTTGATTCACTCTGGTGATTAAAAAAAAAAAGTGTTCCTTGCTTTTCAAAAGATTGCTTCATGTGACTTTGATTTACAATGCCGTTCATCTCCCACTGTCTGTAAAATGGCTTAAAGTGAAGAAGCAATTACTATTAATTTGTATAAGAAAAATTTTTCAGTTTTCTAAAGTCCAAAAAATAATCTTTTGTGTTTTGCTCATCTCTGTATTCAGCAACTTAGCATCACAAACTTTTTCTATCATATTTTTTTTTCACAGGTTTCAAAACATCCTGTAAATTTGTTCTAAACCTACTCTTCAGTGTTGAATACAAGTGAGGTGGGGTTTTCTGAATGTACAATAAGGTGGGATGGCAGAAGGAAATTCATTTAAAATGGTCAAAAAGTGCAAAAATGTATAAATGAAGGGTTTTAAGAAACTTTGAAGGATTTATTTGAGTTGTGCATAGAAATCTTGAAAAAAAAAAAAAAAAACACCTGCCAGTGTTAAAGAATTAATCCAAAGATTATTATTGATAGAATAGGCATATATACATTTTGATTTTAAAAATTTGTTGCCTTGTAAGTTAACTCCAATTGATATGTTTCTGCCACTACCTCCACAAATTAATTAAATAATTTGCATCCAGGTTGGTGGGCTAGACAAAAATACTTCACAGGTCATATGTGACCCAGAGGCCTAGGGTTACTGATCCCTAGTGTAGATTTTTCCTTCTTTACATGCAAACTATTATCCTTTGTTGTTTTGATTGCAATGACTCTTTCTTTTTTTCTATGTCCTCCAGCCTTCATCAGCTGCTTGTTGATCCAGATAACCTTCAAAGAATTTAAAATTGAACTCCTTATCTAATCTGCAAGTATTAGACTGCCCTTGTTTCAGTGATCATGTTGAGCAATATTGTTTTTAGGTCTTACTCTAGTACTGTTCACTTATTGCTACCCCCTATTTCTAGCAAGTGTCAAGCTGACCAGCTCTGAGATTGAACACACAATCACTGTCACCAACAGAGCAGTGGGGTCAGAACACAAAACCTTTGACTCTGACTCCTTCATTTTTGGCACCTCTGACTCCTCTTTATGTAATTAAATGATTATGGCCTACAAATCTCAAAGTTTATGCATACGCTCCTAACTTGAGTTGACCTATATCATTAGAACTGGTTTATATCAAAGAATAAAGATATTGTGGCTTTTATATCATACCTGTTCATTCTTCAATATTTTCTAACAGAATTAGAGAAAAAAATCTTTGAAAGGATATAGAAGAAATAAAAATAAAAATCTTATAATTCAAGGCTTCTTTTATATATATATATATATATATATATATATATATATATATATAAAAGAAGTCTTAAATTACAAGATTTTTTTGGAGGGGGAATTTGTATGTCTGATGAATTGGATCATGATTAGATTTCAATGTGATAAAATATAACCATGAAATATTAGTGTTTGAGCCTTATATATATATATATATATATATATATATATATATATGATATTTTTTATGTTTATACATTCTTTTTATAGATACAAATATTTAAGTAAATGCCCTGTTTATAATAAACAGTATTAACATTTACTGGCCTGAATGTCCAAGTAATTGTCATAGACAATATGCGTCCTCCAACAGGAATTGAATCTGTATCCTATACGGGATCATTGCATAGCCTGACGTGCCTTAACCAATTGGGCCACAGAGGAGCATTTGGTTTGTAAGGTCGATTTAACTGTTTTTAAACACAATTCTCCATGTTTTTCTCATATTCATTCATATCTGCTCAATGTGTATCCAAATATAAACAAATGACATTATGCATTGTCAAATTGTCCAACAATTATTTAAGACATTTTTTATGTTTATACGTTCTTTTTATGGATACAAATATTTAAGTAAATGATATATATATATATATATATATATATATATATATATATATATATATGCAAATAAGAAATAAGTACAGAACAAAAATAAAATTACTTTATAACAGAAATTGAAATATAATCTTTTACAGGACGTAAAAGACATAACAAAAATAAAAATTCTATAATGTAAGATTTTTTACATATATAGTTTTCCAAATACAAAAAAGAAAAACAACTTTCAAAAGGAAGTTGAGATTTATTTTTAAATGACATAGCAAATATAGAGTAGATGAAATAAAAATTCTATCATGTAATACTTTTTACATAAAGTGTAAATTCAACTGGATTTGGAGTCAGTACAGTTTTACCAACTCCAGTGACCCCTTAATTGCTCCAGACTCTGACTCCACAGCCCTAGTCACCAAATTCAGGAGCTAATGCTTTAATCCATTAGGCTATTATTGCCTTATGGCTCTGAACAGTCCAACATAAGAATTAGATGAGATATCCCTAGACTTGTTCAGTAAAATGAGAACAATCTCCCTCCATTGATTAAATAAACGGTTCAGTTCAAAATTACCTGAAGGTTACATGAAATGACAAGCATTTGAGGAAGGCTGGAGTGTATACCAGCTAAAACATTTGGATAACAACAACAAAGATGTGGATAAATTATGTAAATAATAACTGTTTATCCCTGAAATTCAGATAAAAGAATCAGTTAAGGGATTTTTCTTTTGTTTATTTAAATATCTGGTTGGTTTTCTCTGGTAAAATGTCTGGTTCACACTCCTTTCCTGTCTTTTGAACAGGAGTAGATGTTTATCCCTTGTTTCCTGTTTAGGATCAGGTTTCTAGTTTCTTCTAATGTCTAATTCAGCTCTATACTTCTCTGAAATTGTATTTACTATTTACCTACTTTTTTTTTCTCAATAGGAGTAGATAGGTTTGCCTATCATCCAATTAACATACCTCCCTGGTCCATTGAACAGGAGTAGAGGTTTATCCCTTGTTTCTTGTTTAGGATTGGGTTTCCAGTTCTGTCTAAAGTCTCTTCATTCACTTTCACTCCCAACAGCCTCTTGCATCTTCATGATATTATCACCTTACTTGGGATGTTCTTGTCATCCCTGAGTTTATTTTTGCGCTGAGTCATCCTTCCTTACACAAAAAAATTACCCCTCAATGTCAGCCATTTTTCTCCCTCTCTCTTGCTCTAAATTTACTGAGGTCCTAATTTAGAAGACTCTGTTTTCTCTAATTTTTCACTTTTAATGGCACACACCCACAAGCCATTTTTTCAAGCAATCCACCATCAACTTATTCCATTCCCAAAAAAGGAAATTCTACAAACAGAACGGCCTCTTGTAGATTTCGGCCTGTAGATAGATTGAATAACTGTCAAGTTATTTACTGGTTGGAAAACAAAATAATTTTCTGAAGAAGTTGCACTGATGCTATTAGGGGAGGCATGAATCTATTTCTCCCTGTGATGTCATATTGTCAGGTATTTTGACAAATTATCTCCTCACTGAGGAGTAACTGAGAAGGATGAGTGAGTAAACATTAAGACAACTTATTCTTTTGTCTAAATCTATGGTTCTTTTATTTTCCAATACCCCTTTTCAAATGTTTTGGCATGTTGGCACTGTTAAATTAAAATTACACTGGTAAAGCACATTTAATGTCACATGTATACATTAAGAACACCAGTTTGTTCAATTCCTTCTGTGTGAAAGCACAGATTTGATGAAATGAATGCATGATGGGTAATTTCTTGGGAATACCAGGAGTTGTAAGCTTTGATGTGCAGGTGGCATACTGCAGTGCTTCTCAGACTATCTGATATGGCAGATTGGCATTTTTTTTTTCTCAATGTATCACATACTTGTAATATTTCCTACTAATATTAAATCATGCCAGAAATCGTATATATATATATATATATATATATTTGTTTGAATAAAAAACAGACCACTTTAAGGTCCCATGTAATAAATTATTTCACCACAGCCCTTTTAAAGGGCTCTGGATCATCAGACTTTACTTCCAAAGGTTGAAATGAAAAATGCTTTACATTGAGCTCTCTGGATATCATCCTCCTTGGGTCTACCCATACGGATTACCTAGTTTTGCATAAACTAAATATATATATATATATATATATATATATATATTGTCCTTCTCCTAGACCACTTGCCATCCAAAGCTATAGAACCCAGTCTGTCCTGCTATTTACCCATAGCTGGAGGGAGAAGAAGAGGATTCACACCTTTCCCAAGGTTATTAGCACGTAAGTGAATGTAATGGATTCCACTGGAATTCGAACTCAGCTCTCCAATTCCTCAATCCAAGCCATTATCCATTACTCCACCATGCCTCTTCAAAACCTGCGGAGGGTTGTTTGGAGACTTTGTGGCACTTAGTGCACCAGGTCTCTGAATTCAGCCCTTCAAAAAGTGTGGCTGGTCTTGCACGAAACCTTCACCACTATAATCAAATCTCATGTGCTGTTGTCGGGTGTCAGTTTCCTGGGAACTGATCTGCTTGACCCTCATGCATCGAATTCAATGGATTGAATCGACTAATATATATATATATATATATATATATATATATATATATATATATAATGAATATAATAAAAGTTGACTTTTTTTTTATCTTCCGTTTATTTTGAAAAAAATAATTCAATATCAAAACATATAAAAAGTAATAAAAAAAAATAAGGAATTTATTGACACAAAAACAAAAATTATATAACCTTAATTTTTACAAATGATTCCTTAGCATGGCCTGGATACTGGTTGCATACCAGTGCTGGTCCGCAGACCACCACTTTTAGTAGCACTGGTGTACTAGATAATGGCTTGTAACTGGAACTCTGAGAGCAACATTTCAATTCCATTCAGGTTTGTCATGTTCACTTATGCCCAAAAACTCTTGGGGAAAGTATGAATACACCTGTTGGTTTGGGGGTTTTGATGAAACAAAAACGTGCCTTAGCAGGCACCTGTAACAGGGATTAACTAACCACCCTAAGAGACAGCATATTCGAAGACTAACAATCAGAAAGTACAAGTGTATCGACTTAAAGAATCTGGTATGTCATTTGGGTTGTCGATCTCTAGCCTTTTTTTTTTATCTCTCTAGGAAAAGAGAATCGCTTGACGTACATGATCTCGCATATTGTTTTGACTGATTACAACCTGCTGTAAAATCTCATATATATATCTTTCTGTTCTGTCATCTGTCATTCTTTCTGTTCACAATCTATCTCTTTTTGTTCTTTATCATCTATCGATCTTTCTTTCTCTCTGTTCAGTCTCTCTCCCCCTATATATATATATCTTTCTGTTCTCTATCATTTGCAAAAAATAATTCAATATCAAAACATAAAAAGTAATAAAAAATAAGCAGTTTATTAAGACAAATCAAAAATTATATAACCTTAATCTTTACAAATGATTCCTTAGCATGGCCTGGGCACTAGTCGTATACCAGTGCTGGCTTGTAACTGGAACTCTGGGAACAAGGTTTCAATTCAATTCAGGCTTGTCATATTCACTTATGTGCAAAAACTCTTCGGAAAAGCTGTGGGTTAAATAATAGGGTGTGTATCAGTAAATCATTGTCTGCAAAAATTTCTTATAATCCAAAAATATTTTCTGGCTTTAAATAACATAGAAAAGGTTGATAAAGCATTAAAGACACATTCATCTTTGAAGAGATGGACCTTTTTTTTTTTCATTTAAAGATTCCTGACCATATCTGAAACCGATCTCCTAATAGAAAACTTCATTCTTGATCTCCTTCCCGAGACCAGCATACTAATGATGAGAAGGTCTATGCTGTTGATGTAAGTATCCATAGTTGGGATAAGAATGATCTTAAACAAAAATAAGCTTTATTTACCAAGTGTTCCAAGAAGCAGGGCTTCAGATAACACTTTCCAAAAGAGAGATTATGTTTATAAAATCTGATGAAGGATGATCCTCTCTAAAACCTACAGGATTCATTTTGCTTATTGTGTTGGGCAAAACCTCTCCTAGCATAGTCTCTTCTGTATATAATTTCCTTATCTGTGATACTAAATTTTTTATGAATTATCTATATACCAAGATATTTGAAGTATTTAGACAAGTCATTGGTAAACTGTGACACATTTGGTTTTTCAGAACTGCATGCTTGATTTCATAAAGTAAATAATGTTTCTGAAAAATTTTATTTTGTTTCCATCTCACTTGTTCACTCACACACTCTCTCTCATACATAACCAACAACATAAACAACAATTATGTACAAAGTTTACCGAATTTTTGTAACAATTCAATGAAAATAACGTTTTCATCATTTTAAGCCATTGATAATTTTCACTAACAGAGATCATATGTATAAACATTTTTTGCTTTTGAAACAGAAAACATCCATAATAATTCTTTCTCTGGAGAAGAAATACACTTTTCCTAATTTTTAAATGAATAAATTTGAAATAAATGACATGCAGCGACATGTCGATCACACCATCATCTGTGATAATATACCAAGACTTGTTTATATAGAAAAATCCTTTTTTCCAAAAGAAAGAAAAAAAAAAAAAAACACTTTTGTCCTATTTATCAGGTATATGCTTACACATATGAACTTCTGTAGGGAAAATAGCTGAGGTACCTGCTACGGAAAATTGCCTTGAATCTTTTTACTGGTGTTGCCCACTGCTCAAAAAAAAAAAAAAAAAAAAAAGTAAAAATGTTGCCCATGCCTGACTTGGAGTATATTAATTCCACATTAATGGATTCAGGATATGTGACATCACTTGTCTTTAAGTTAATCACTTTTTCCAAGGAAGAAGCAGCAACAGTAAAATAGCTGTTACACCTATTGTCAATCTTGACAGAGATAAAAAAAATAAAAAAAAATAACCTGCAAGTAATACACTTTACTCAGATCTTGTATTTCTTTTTTAATCTTTTTATTTATTTATTTATTTATTTATTTATCTATTTTTTTTCACATTTAATCTTTTTTTGAAATTGAGATGAAGACAACACCAATGATTTATTCTGGGATTTAGGGGTGGCGATGAATTATACACTGCTACAATTCTCAATTGGATCAGACATTGTAAAAAAAAAACAAAAAAAAATTCTTTTTACCTTTGGGGAGAAACCAGAAAGAAATGGGTAAATTGGTGTCCGGAACAAAGATGCAGCCTGACTCGTCTGAAAGAAGCTGACACTTCATCACTCAAGTTGTTTTGAGAAAAATTAATTATGTTGCTTCGTTATCCAAATTACCATGTGGGTGGTGTCTTTTTTTTTTTTTTTTTTTTTTTTTTTTCTAATGTCTGGTGATTTCTTTTTTTTTTTTTTCCTGTTTCTGTCCACCCTGTTCTCAAGTCTGTTTACTTCCACCCCTTAAGAGTTGGTGGGGTGGGTGTTACTGAAGGACCCCAAACTGGGAAAGTGAATGTTCATTCCATTTGCTTCTTATAATCCCAGACTTGTCATTACCTACTAGAAATGAATTTTGTGATTTATCTGTTTTAGGGAATTTGGGTGGGGATTGAAAGAAGGAAGACAAGGAGAGCCATGAGTTTATTTTTATTGTTTTAGAACATTTTTTTTCTTCTAGATCTTTTTCCAAATCTGTCTTCTTGTGAGCTAGAGACTTCATCAAAAATTAAGACATTTTGACTAGATTTTTATTTGTTTATTTTAAAAGCTATTTTTTCTTTTCATTTGATGCTGATATTTTTTGTTTTCTTTTCTTTTTTTCTCTCATTTCTTCAGTTTTTTTTGTTTTTTTTATTATTTTTTTGTTCACGCAGTTTAAGGTTTTGCTTTAAATATTTAAATTGAAACATATTTACTTTTTCTGTTTTATTTTTTTTATATTGTAAATGAACTTTTTTTTCTCATTTGTCTTTTTTTTTTTTTTTTTTTTTTGGGAGATGAGATTTTATAACGTTTGAAGATTGTTTTTTATTTGATTGCATTTTTCATATTTTTTCAGGATTTAAAAAAAAATATTTTTTTTTTACTTACCTGAACATTGTTTATTATCTCTCCTTTTCGTTTTTTTTATTTAAAAAAAATTTTTTTTTTCTTTTGTCATTAAAGTTGGGTATTTCTTTCCTTCTATCTTTTTTCAGCACAATTTTCCATCTTTCTTTTGTTTTTCACCAAACTTTATTTCCTTCTTTCCATTCTTTTTTTCCTCTCGCGTTGTTTCCTTTTCTTTTTTTCCTCTCGCGTTGTTTCCTTTTCTTTTTTTCCTCTCGCGTTGTTTCCTTTTCTTTTTTTCCTCTCGCGTTGTTTCCTTTTCTTTTTTTCCTCTCGCGTTGTTTCCTTTTCTTTTTTCCTCACGCGTTGTTTCCTTTTTTTTCCTCTCGCGTTGGTTCCTTTTTTTTCCTCTCGCGTTGTTTCCTTTTTTTTCCTCTCGCGTTGTTTCCTTTTTTTTCCTCTCGCGTTGTTTCCTTTTTTTTCCTCTCGCGTTGTTTCCTTTTTTTTCCTCTCGCGTTGGTTCCTTTTTTTTCCTCTCACGTTGGTTCCTTTTTTTTCCTCTCGCATTGGTTCCTTTTATTTCCCCTCGCGTTGGTTCCTTTTTTTTCCTCTCGCGTTGGTTCTTTTTCTTTTTTTTTCCTCTCGCGTTGGTTCCTTTTCTTTTTTTTCCTCTCGCGTTGGTTCCTTTTCTTTTTTTTCCTCTCGCGTTGGTTCCTTTTCTTTTTTTTCCTCTCGTGTTGGTTCCTTTTCTTTTTTTTCCTCTCGCGTTGGTTCCTTTTCTTTTTTTTCCTCTCGCGTTGGTTCCTTTTCTTTTTTTTCCTCTCGCGTTGGTTCCTTTTCTTTTTTTTCCTCTCGCGTTGGTTCCTTTTCTTTTTTTTCCTCTCGCGTTGGTTCCTTTTTTTTTTTTTCCTCTCGCGTTGGTTCCTTTTCTTTTTTTTCCTCTCGCGTTGGTTCCTTTTCTTTTTTTTCCTCTCGCGTTGTTTCCTTTTCTTTTTTTTCCTCTCGCGTTGTTTCCTTTTCTTTTTTTCCTCTCGCGTTGTTTCCTTTTCTTTTTTTCCTCTCGCGTTGTTTCCTTTTCTTTTTTTCCTCTCGCGTTGTTTCCTTTTCTTTTTTTCCTCTCGCGTTGTTTCCTTTTCTTTTTTTCCTCTCGCGTTGTTTCCTTTTCTTTTTTTCCTCTCGCGTTGTTTCCTTTTCTTTTTTTCCTCTCGCGTTGTTTCCTTTTCTTTTTTTCCTCTCGCGTTGTTTCCTTTTCTTTTTTTCCTCTCGCGTTGTTTCCTTTTCTTTTTTTCCTCTCGCGTTGTTTCCTTTTCTTTTTTTCCTCTCGCGTTGTTTCCTTTTCTTTTTTTCCTCTCGCGTTGTTTCCTTTTCTTTTTTTCCTCTCGCGTTGTTTCCTTTTCTTTTTTTCCTCTCGCGTTGTTTCCTTTTTTTTTTTTTCTAATGTTCTTTCCTTCATTCTCTTTTTAATGTCACTTTTTCTTTCTTTCCTTTTTTTAATCTTTCTTTCTTTCCTTACATCTTATTTTTTTTCCTTCTATCTTTTTCATCTCACTTTTTTCTTTCACTTTCTTTCATCTTTCTTTTTCATTGGGTATTTTTAAGGAGAGATCAGAAGATGTGGCTAGTTTGTTTAGCAACATATCAACTCCTTATGGCAAAATTGAATTTTCTTGGGTGCATTAGTAATTTTCTTTAAAAAATGTATTACTGGTATTTTTTTCCAAAATGTATTGTGAAATTTTATTTGTTTTACAAAATTTATTGCTGTTAATTTTTTTTACTTTGAAAATGTATTGCTGGTATTTTCACTATTTTTATATTTTCATAATATTTTGACCTCAGTCTGGAGATAAACTATTTGTCCATATCTGGGATACTAACATTGGTTATGGTGGACCTGGGAACAACAGCAATTAAGATTTGGTTCCACTCTCCTCAAAACTTCCAATCTCCTGATTAGCGGCCTTGCTGCCAGATGTAGTTTATTGTCATACCCAGAAAGAAATGTGGTTAATTCAAATAAATTTAAGATGACTATAACAAAAGTAAATGTTTTGTTCTCACAAATTATTTGATCTTTTAAACTTTGCCAGTTTCTTTTATATTTTGTCTGAAAGGTTTTAGTTTCTTTAACATTTTCTGAATATTTTTATCTGGTTTTAATTAAAATAATTACCGTATGTAGTATTTTATTAAGTTTCCTGTTTTTTTTTTAATTTTCATTTATTTCCTTAGATTTATTTTTCTCTTTCTTTCATTTTCTTTCTATTTCTTTCATTTTCTTTCTCTCTCTCTCTCTGTTTTTCTTTCTCTCTCTCTCTCTGTTTTTCTTTCTCTCTCTCTCTCTGTTTTTCTTTCTCTCTCTCTCTCTGTTTTTCTTTCTCTCTCTCTCTCTGTTTTTCTTTCTCTCTCTCTCTCTGTTTTTCTTTCTCTCTCTCTCTCTCTGTTTTTCTTTCTCTCTCTCTCTCTGTTTTTCTTTCTCTCTCTCTCTCTCTGTTTTTCTTTCTCTCTCTCTCTCTCTGTTTTTCTTTCTCTCTCTCTCTCTCTGTTTTTCTCTCTCTCTCTCTCTCTGTTTTTCTCTCTCTCTCTCTCTCTGTTTTTCTCTCTCTCTCTCTCTCTGTTTTTCTCTCTCTCTCTCTCTCTCACTCTGTTTCTCTCTCTCTCACTCTGTTTCTCTCTCTCTCACTCTGTTTCTCTCTCTCTCACTCTGTTTCTCTCTCTCTCACTCTGTTTCTCTCTCTCTCACTCTGTTTCTCTCTCTCTCACTCTGTTTCTCTCTCTCTCACTCTGTTTCTCTCTCTCTCACTCTGTTTTTCTCTCTCTCTCTGTTTTTCTCTCTCTCTCTCTGTTTTTCTCTCTCTCTCTGTTTTTCTTTCTCTCTCTCTCTCTGCTTTTCTTTCACTCTCTTTCTTTCTCTCTCTTTCTCTCTCTCTCTTTCTCTCTCTCTTTCTCTCTCTCTCTTTCTCTCTCTTTCTTTCTCTCTCTTTCTTTCTCTCTCTCTTTCTTTCTCTCTCTCTTTCACTCTCTCTCTCTTTCTTTCTCTCTCTCTTTCACTCTCTCTCTCTTTCTTTCTCTCTCTCTTTCACTCTCTCTCTCTTTCTTTCTCTCTCTCTTTCACTCTCTCTCTCTTTCACTCTCTCTCTCTTTCACTCTCTCTCTCTTTCACTCTCTCTCTCTTTCACTCTCTCTCTCTTTCACTCTCTCACAGATTGTATTCTCTCCCCCATCACTGTTTTTTAAAATATGTGTTACCATTTTTTTTATCCTTTTTATCTCTCCTGATTTAAAAACAATATTTTGACAGCATTAGTATGTCATTTTGTCATCTGATTACTCCTTCTTTCCGTCTTGCATGGAAAGAAATTTTGATAATTTTCCTGATGCCTATTAAAAACTTTGAAAGCAAGATTAATTCTCAGACTATCTACACACACACACACACACATATATATATATATATATATATATATATAGCATTTTATTTTGCCTTCAAGATAGATTTTATTTCTTAAATGTTTTTTTTTTTTTTTTTTTTACCTTCTTTAGAGAGAGCTTATTTATCTGCACAGACAGCTGAATTTGAACCATAACCTAAATGTTTTAGACGGGCAGCACATGCACTGTAAGCACAAAGATATTTTTGTAACATGTCAGTTACACTTAACACAATTGATAGGCTATATTGGGTTTTTTGGGTTTTTTTTTTTACTTTTTTATTTCACTCTTAGAAAGATAATACCTAGATGTGTTGATTTAATTTTTTTTTCCATTTATTTTATGTCAACAATTGTAAGGATGAATTGCCATTGTTCTAAAAGAGATTTTAATGATTTTTCAGCGTCTCTGCCGAAACCTTTGTTTCAATGTTTCTTTTGAGGCTTACCTAAATGATGGATGATATAATTTATGATGAGTTCAAACTTTTTATTTTATTTTTTCTGCTAAAACCACTATTAAATGTATTTTTCATAAATCCCTGATAATGAAATTTGACTTGGATTAGCTCGTTTTCCTAGAAACTTTTAAGGGAGTTATATATATATTATTTTTTTAAAATATGATTCCATCACTACATAAGAGTTCTCATGTTTCAAAAAGAAGACCTACAACCTTCAATTTAATTATAAAAATTAAATTGAATTAAAGTATCAAGCTCCGTTTCATCTTCAATTTAAATTTTTGGAATAAGTAATCTTGAAATTTATGCAAATTCATAAGCATATTCATTCATAATATTAATTACTATGGAAACAGCTGAAGCAATTATTTCGATAAATGGCATAAGGGTTAACATATTGTATCAATTTTTATAATTAAATTGAAGTTTTAGCTCCTGTTTTTGAAACATGAGAACTCTTATGTAATGATGAAATCATATTTTTTAAAAAATAATTATAATTTAGGCTCTACTTAAGTATTGAGCACTGTTTTTTAAAAATAAAACAAGAATACTAAAGAATTTTGTATTACATGTTCTTTCCTATTTTTCTATATATTTGCACACACACACACACGTATATATATTTCTAGGACATTAGGTCATTTCCTTCCTTTCAAAAATAGGCATCACTGGCCGTTGGTTGAAAAGAGTTTTGCATCGCATTCAAACAACAGTTCAGCAAGCATCAAGTGGGATTTGGTCGAGATCAAAACAATATGCAAATAAAATGTGTGCAACATCATGGCCTAACACGCGCAAGTGAAATATTTGCGTGGTCATCTATAACGATTTTTACGAGCACATCAATAATGGCAAATGCATTCAGGAAACTTTCATTGTGGATAGAAGCTGCAAAGAGGAACAATCATTTTATTTATTTCATTACGAGAATTTACAAAGAGGAATGATCAATTAGTTTATCTTCATACACTGTCTCTTTCTTTCATCCTGTTTTCCTCTTTTCTTTCTTTCATCTTCTGTATCAATATCACTTCCTTTTTTTTCTTTTTTCTTTGTTTCATACTGTTTTCCTCTTTGTTTCATACTGTTTTCCTCTTTGTTTCATCCTCTGTTTTCCTCTTTGTTTCGTCCTCTGTTTTCCTCTTTGTTTCGTCCTCTGTTTTCCTCTTTGTTTCGTCCTCTGTTTTCCTCTTTGTTTCATCCTCTGTTTTCCTCTTTGTTTCATCCTCTGTTTTCCTCTTTGTTTCATCCTCTGTGTTTCATCCTCTGTTTTCCTCTTTGTATCACTCTCTCTTCCTTATTTCTTTCTTTCGTCCTCTCTCTTCCTCTCTTCTTTCTTTCGTCCTCTCTCTTCCTCTCTTCTTTCTTTCGTCCTCTCTCTTCCTCTCTTCTTTCTTTCGTCCTCTCTCTTCCTCTCTTCTTTCTTTCGTCCTCTCTCTTCCTCTCTTCTTTCTTTCGTCCTCTCTCTTCCTCTCTTCTTTCTTTCGTCCTCTCTCTTCCTCTCTTCTTTCTTTCGTCCTCTCTCTTCCTCTCTTCTTTCTTTCGTCCTCTCTCTTCCTCTCTTCTTTCTTTCGTCCTCTGTTTTCCTCTTTGTGTCATGCTCTGTTTTCCTCTCTGTGTCATGCTCTGTTTTCCTCTTTGTATCATGCTCTGTATCACTCTCTCTTCCTTGTTTCATTCTTTTGTCCTCTCTTTTCCTCTCTTCTTTCTTTTGTCCTCTCTCCTCTCTTTTCCTCTTTCTTTTGTCCTCTCTTTTCCTCTTTCTTTTGTCCTCTCTTTTCTTCTTTTTGTCCTCTCTCTTTTCCTTTCTTTTCTCTTTTCCTTTCTTTTCTCTTTTCCTTTCTTTTGTCCTCTCTTTTCTTTTGTCCTCTCTTTTCTTTTGTCCTCTCTTTTCTTTTGTCCTCTCTTTTCTTTTGTCCTCTCTTTTCTTTTGTCCTCTCTTTTCTTTTGTCCTCTCTTTTCCTCTTTCTATCATCCTCTGTTTTCCTCCTTTGATTCTCTTTTCCTCTCTGTTCTTTCTTTCATCCTCTCTTTTCCTCTCTGTTCTTTCTTTCATCCTCTCTTTTCCTCTCTGTTCTTTCTTTCATCCTCTCTTTTCCTCTCTGTTCTTTCTTTCATCCTCTCTTTTCCTCTCTGTTCTTTCTTTCATCCTCTCTTTTCCTCTCTGTTCTTTCTTTCATCCTCTCTTTTCCTCTCTGTTCTTTCTTTCATCCTCTCTTTTCCTCTCTGTTCTTTCTTTCATCCTCTCTTTTCCTCTCTGTTCTTTCTTTCATCCTCTCTTTTCCTCTCTGTTCTTTCTTTCATCCTCTCTTTTCCTCTCTGTTCTTTCTTTCATCCTCTCTTTTCCTCTCTGTTCTTTCTTTCATCCTCTCTTTTCCTCTCTGTTCTTTCTTTCATCCTCTCTTTTCCTCTCTGTTCTTTATTTCATCATCTCTTTTCCTCTCTGTTCTTTCTTTATTTCATCATCTCTTTCTTTTTCTTGTATTATGTTTCTTAACTTTTTATTCTATTCAATTTTGTTTCTGTATCGTTTATCTTTCAATTTTGTTCCTTTTACTTTGTTTCAAGTTTCATTTTTGTCATTTGTTTTCCTTTTTTCATGTTCTTTTTCAGGATTATTTCTTCTTCCTTCTTTGTTTCCTTCTTCTTCCTTTATCTCAACTATTTTTCCTTAGTATCACCATTTTTTAGTTAACATTAAATTATTTTATTTTATCCTCTTGCCATCTCCCTCTCCACCCCTCTTCCTTCTCTCTTGCTAACCACCCCCTTTCTTTACATTTTATTTAGTTTCTCTAACTTCACTTTGGGCTTCTCTACTAATCAACACTAGTACAAGACCTAATGGTTGATGAAGTGTAATCCACTACCAAACCCTACGACATGCAAACACACTCTCTCTCCCTCGTACAGCCTCTGGAGTGCAACTTCCTAAGTGAGCTGTCATATAAGATGATCGTAAAATGATTGCAGCATCAACCAGAGACTCCACCCCATGGACAAAAAAATTATCTCCTATGGTGGAAGAAATGGAATTCTGGAATCCTTCTTGGACCAGACATATACTTTATATGGTCTTCAGTCCTCTTCTATGTCTCCATCTTCTCACTCTGTTCATATCAACTCATCTATTACAAATTGTTTTCATCTTTATGAATCTGTTTCTCATCATAAATTTCTTGATAAATCTCACTTTATTCATATCTTAGTTCAATGAAGAACTTTCCTCTGTCAGCCATATTAATCTCTTTATCTGATTCAATCTGTTTATTGCTATCAGTCTTATGTCTGTATATATATATATATATATATACTTACCTATCAAGCTCTCAATTTGGACCCATTCCTTCTAATCCTATAGGCTAATATGAGCAAGTTAGTCTTTTTCAATCTCTAGTATGTTTCTCTTTTTAGATTCTGAACTCTTTCTGATCTTCCTATGATCTCCCTCTCATGTTTTGTTTTTTTGTTTTTTTTTTGTTTTTTTCTATTTGCTGTCTGTGTCTCTCTGGCTCTTTTTTTTTTTTTTTTTTTGTCTGTCTGTTGCTTTTCCCTATTACATTTATTTCTTTTTCTAGATCGTTTTTTTTTTTCTTCTTTTCCCAATATTTTTTTTCTGAATCTGTCTTTCTCCTTTTTCTGAAATTTTCCATTGTTTTCTTTTCGATTTATTGTGTTTTTTTTTCTTTTTCTCATCCTGTTGTGTTTTCTGCTATTTCTGATTCTGATATTTATTTCCTTTCTTTTGCTGATTCTGATATTTATTTCCTTTCTTTTGCTGATTCTGATATTTATTTCCTTTCTTTTGCTGATTCTGATATTTATTTCCTTTCTTTTGCTGATTCTGATATTTATTTCCTTTCTTTTGCTGATTCTGATATTTATTTCCTTTCTTTTGCTGATTCTGATATTTATTTCCTTTCTTTTGCTGATTCTGATATTTATTTCCTTTCTTTTGCTGATTCTGATATTTTTTTTATTTCCTTTCTTTTGCTGATTCTGATATTTTTTTTATTTCCTTTCTTTTGCTGATTCTGATATTTTTTTTATTTCCTTTCTTTTGCTGATTCTGATATTTTTTTTATTTCCTTTCTTTTGCTGATTCTGATATTTTTTTTATTTCCTTTCTTTTGCTGATTCTGATATTTATTTCCTTTCTTTTGCTGATTCTGATATTTATTTCCTTTCTTTTGCTGATTCTGATATTTTTTTTATTTCCTTTCTTTTGCTGATTCTGATATTTTTTTTATTTCCTTTCTTTTGCTGATTCTGATATTTATTTCCTTTCTTTTGCTGATTCTGATATTTTTTTTATTTCCTTTCTTTTGCTGATTCTGATATTTTTTTTATTTCCTTTCTTTTGCTGATTCTGATATTTTTTTATTTCCTTTCTTTTGCTGATTCTGATATTTTTTTATTTCCTTTCTTTTGCTGATTCTGATATTTTTTTATTTCCTTTCTTTTGCTGATTCTCTTTACATGTCTATTCTGGGCAGCTGATTTGTATTTCTTATCTTCACATGCAAATCTCTGTCATCTATTTAGTGCCACTGTTTCTCTATTTCTCTCCATGTCTGTCTCAGAATAATTGGTACAAGAACACACTTTCTCACTTTCATAGCCTTTTAGTCTCCATTCCTCTTCAGTCTGTTCACATAGATATATTTTTAGAAACTTATCTCTCTTTCTTTAATAAACAATCTTCTAACTTTTACTGTTTGTCTCATCAATTTCTTCATCTCTCTTTCAGAGTGTATTTTTATTTGATTCATCTCTGTTAGCGTCAGTATTTCTACTGCTTGTTTCTCTCCATTGATCTGTTTAATTTCTGTTGCATCCTTTCATGGGTTGGTCAAATTATCCTTTCCTGTTCATATCATCCAAAGTTTTCTTTCTTTCTCTTCTCACTCACTTTAACTGTTCCAAATTATCTATTTCTAAATCATTTCCCCTTTGACTTCTTCATAAAGAAATGCATTTGTCTTTCACTTCTATAACATTTCATTCTTGGATTCCCTATCTGTGAAGAGGCAACTATACTTGAGCAGTATTTACAAGAAATTTAAAATATATATAATTCCATCCTGGGTAGGACTATAAACTATATCCAGCAGTACCTGAGATATTGAAAGTTTTTAGAAACCTGGAATCACCTCTTAATTGTTGGTTTTCCTGGATCCACCATTACCCAGACTGGTAGCACCTGTTAGTGTTGTAGCTCTGGGCAAATAGTGAACCCCAAACTGGGGTCAAAATATTATGAAAGTATTAAAATTCATTTTTATTGTAAAAATACCAGCAGTGGATTTTATTATCAAAAAACAATAGAGCAAAAGATTTTAATGGTAACAAAATTTCAGCAAAAGATTTTAATCATAAAAAGATGAAAATTAGATTTTAATTGTAAAACATTTTCAGTAATAGATTTCAATAGTAAAAAATTCTAGCAATAGATTTTAATGGTAGAAAACAAATTACTACAATTCTCTAGAAAATGAAATTTTGATATTGAATGACACATAAGGAGTTGATATACTGTGAAATAACCAAACCAAACAATATATTAGCTTGGTGCAAAAATAATGACGTAATAATGTCATTTTTTGACGTTAAAAAATACGTCAAAAAACGACATTATTACGTCATTATTTTTGCACCAACCTATATAACTAATGACTTTAGTTATATAAAAATATTTTCTGGTGAATATGTTTTAATTTTTATAATGATTATATCAGATTATAAAAAGAAATGTAATCCATTTTTTTTTTTTTTTTTTAAATGAATACCTTCCAAAGCTCTATGAAAGTAATATTTTTTTTGAATACCTTTTTATTTTTTGTATATATTTTTCATTCTTTTATACTAAATTTACTTCAATATGAGACTCAAGAATCCACTGAAAATAGGGGATTACTGTTAAAATAATTATAGGTCACGAGGATAAGGAAGATAGATAATGATTAGCCCTTGGCTCAAACAAGTTAAGAATATAGTTTTGAGGGAATTACCCACAATGCAATCTGTTCCGCAAAGTAATATGTCTTAGGCAAAAGTTGGTTATATATCTGTATGGGTTTAAACTGACTTGTAGTTTGAAATTAATTTCCCAAAAGGTTTTGTTCCATTTAACATGCAAAATTATGTCCAATAATTGGCAGTTCCTCACAACATGAAATAAGTAGAAGCTACATTGCATTGGTGGTTTTGCTCGATTTTCACCATTCTGATTTCACATGACATTACAAGCTTGTATGAGAAATGATGACATGGTAAAAAGATTTTTTTTTTCTCACCTCTTTTCCTTTTTACTCTCACCTCTTTTCCTTTTTACTCTCACCTCTTTTCCTTTTTACTCTCACCTCTTTTCCTTTTTACTCTCACCTCTTTTCCTTTTTACTCTCACCTCTTTTCCTTTTTACTCTCACCTCTTTTCCTTTTTACTCTCACCTCTTTTCCTTTTTACTCTCACCTCTTTTCCTTTTTACTCTCACCTCTTTTCCTTTTTACTCTCACCTCTTTTCCTTTTTACTGTCGCCTTTCCCTTTTTTTACTGTCGCCTTTCCCTTTTTTTACTGTCGCCTTTCCCTTTTTTTACTGTCGCCTTTCCCTTTTTTTACTGTCGCCTTTCCCTTTTTTTACTGTCGCCTTTCCCTTTTTTTACTGTCGCCTTTCCCTTTTTTTACTGTCGCCTTTCCCTTTTTTACTGTCGCCTTTCCCTTTTTACTCCCCCTTCTAGTTTTTACTCCCCCTTCCAGTTTTTACTCCCCCTTCCTGTTTTTACTCCCCCTTCCTTTTTACTCCCCCTTCCTTTTTACTCCCCCTTCCTTTTTACTCCCCCTTCCCCTTTTTACTCCCCCTTCCCCTTTTTACTCCCCCTTCCCCTTTTTACTCTCGCCTTCACGTTTTTACTCTCGCCTTCACGTTTTTACTCTCGCCTTTCACGTTTTTACTCTCAACGTTTCTCTTTCACTTTTTACTCTTAACTTTTCTCTTGTCTCCCATTTTCTCTTGTCTCTCTTCCCTCTTCCTTTCACTTTTTTTATTCCTCTTGCTCTCTCACTTCTCTGCTTTCTCTCTCACTTCTCTGCTTTCTCTCTCACTTCTCTGCTTCTCTCTCACTTCTCTGCTTCTCTCTCACTTCTCTGCTTCTCTCTCACTTCTCTGCTTCTCTCTCAACTCTCCCTTTTTTCTCTCGCACCCCCCTTTTCTCTTTCTCTTTTTCTCTTTGACTTTTTCTCTTTGACTTTTTCTCTTTGACTTTTTCTCTTTGACTTTTTCTCTTTGACTTTTTCTCCCCCTTCCCCTTTTTCTCTCCCCCTTTTTCTCTTTCACTTTTTTCTCAAATTTCTTTCTTTCTTTGGTTGTTCTTCACCCCTTTCATCCCACTTTTATTTCCCTTTGAATTCAACTCTTTTTCCCTCACCCTTTCCATATTCCTTTGTTCTTCCATCTTCACATTTTCCCTTTTATTTTCTTTGTCTGAATTTCTGAGAGAATTTCAGTTACCATTTTTTTAGACTATTTACATTTGAACTATTTTTCAGCCCTTATTCTCTCTGGCCTTCATCATGTCTATATTGATCCGAATAATCTGCAGAGAATTCAGAACTGAACCTTTTTATTTAATCTGTTGGGGTGTAGACTGTCCTCATTCCACTCTCCATGTCTTGGGATGTTTAGTTCATGTAGTAATTGTGAGTTCAAGCCCAGGGCCAGGCAGTACTGTGTACTTGGAGGTGCAATAACTGATCAGTACTAAAAAAATCAGAACATTTCTCTCTCTTTCTCTCTCTCCCTCTCTCTTTCTCTCTCCTCGTTAAAAGTCTCTTCTTTACTTTTTTATTCCTCAACGTTTTTGTTACTTTTCCTTTTCCCCTCACCCTCTTTTATTTTTCTTACTTAATATTTCCTCTTTCTCTTTCACTTTTCACTCCCCTTTCTCTTTCACTTTTCACTCCCCTTTCTCTTTCACTTTTCACTCCCCGGTTTCTCTTTCACTTTTCACTCCCCGGTTTCTCTTTCACTTTTCACTCCCCGGTTTCTCTTTCACCTCTCTCTCCCCGGTTTCTCTTTCACCTCTCTCTCCCCGGTTTCTCTTTCACCTCTCTCTCCCCGGTTTCTCTTTCACCTCTCTCTCCCCGGTTTCTCTTTCACCTCTCTCTCCCCGGTTTCTCTTTCACCTCTCTCTCCCCGGTTTCTCTTTCACCTCTCTCTCCCCGGTTTCTCTTTCACCTCTCTCTCCCCGGTTTCTCTTTCACCTCTCTCTCCCCGGTTTCTCTTTCACCTCTCTCTCCCCGGTTTCTCTTTCACCTCTCTCTCCCCGGTTTCTCTTTCACCTCTCTCTCCCCGGTTTCTCTTTCACCTCTCTCTCCCCGGTTTCTCTTTCACCTCTCTCTCCCCGGTTTCTCTTTCACCTCTCTCTCCCCGGTTTCTCTTTCACCTCTCTCTCCCCGGTTTCTCTTTCACCTCTCTCTCCCCGGTTTCTCTTTCACCTCTCTCTCCCCGGTTTCTCTTTCACCTCTCTCTCCCCGGTTTCTCTTTCACCTCTCTCTCCCCGGTTTCTCTTTCACCTCTCTCTCCCCGGTTTCTCTTTCACCTCTCTCTCCCCGGTTTCTCTTTCACCGGTTTCTCTTTCACCTCTCTTTCACCTCTCCCCGGTTTCTCTTTCACCTCTCTTTCACCTCTCCCCGGTTTCTCTTTCACCTCTCTCTTCTCTTTCACCTCTCCCCGGTTTCTCTTTCACCTCTCTCTTCTCTTTCACCTCTCTCTTCTCTTTCACCTCTCTCTCCTCTTTCTCTCGCTCTCTCCTCTTTCTCTCGCTCTCTCCTCTTTCTCTCGCTCTCTCCTCTTTCTCTCGCTCTCTCCTCTTTCTCTCGCTCTCTCCTCTTTCTCTCGCTCTCTCCTTTCTGTCGCTCTCTCCTCTTTCTCTCTCTCTCTCCTCTTTCTCTCTCTCTCTCCTCTCCCCTCTCTCCTCTCTCTCCTCTCTAAAAGTCTTTATTTCCTCCACCCCCACATCTTTGCTTCATATTCTCTTCTGCTTTGTCTAGCAATTGGTTTCTCTCCATTGATAGTTTTTTTTTTTCTTTTCAACATTTTTTGTTTCTTTTTCTTTTTTTTCCCTGCCTTATTTTATTCCTGCCTTTTAATATCTCATTCTCCTCACAAGTCACCCTCTTGTTTTATTTCTCTTACTTAAAATTTTCTGTGTTCACTTCCCATTCTGTTTTTCATTCCTCTTCCCCTCCACTCTCTTTCTCTCTTTAATAATCTTTTCCTTTATCTTTTTTCTTATTTACTTTGTCAAGCTGTGAGGGATTAAAAAAAGAAAAAAAAGAATTTTCCTGTTAGAATCTTTATGGATTTTTCAATTGATTTTTCTTCCCACCCCACTTTGATTTAATCTTCTCAGAAGTGATAATAAATCCCACAATCCTGTCTGCAATCATAAGAGGCAATGAAAGGACTGTTTAATTCATAGTATATTTTTTTTTTATGACATGAAATTTTCTCAATCCAGAAGAGACCAATCAGTTTCGCTATCTGTGGAATAAAGGTGTCATTGAGTTTAAGGGTTTTTTGGTTTTTTATTTGTGTTCTTCTCTTAGCATCTGACCTTTTAACTCTCTCTGTCTCCTTCATTCATTCTCTGTCACCTTCATTCATTCTCTGTCTCCTTCATTCATTCTCTTTTTACTTCATTTCAGATGATCTTTATTCATAACTCTATCCTTTTTTTTTCTTTCTTTCTATTAATTCTATTTTCCTGAGTTACTTTTACTTTCTTTCTCTCTGCTCTACATTTCTTGTCTTTTTTCTTCTCCCTCAAATATTTTCCTATTTTCTTTGGCATGTGTCACTGGGAACAAGACAGCTGTTTTGTGTTCGGCCATTTGCCAATATGGCTGCTCCCTGTTTGACTAACCAAAAAAAATATCACAGGTAGTAATAATTTCCTAATGATAATGATAATTTAAAGAAATAATGATAGTAATTATATTATTTAGCCTTGAATTATTATTATTATTATTATTAAGACAAACCAAAAAATCAAAACAAAAAACAAATGGAATATTATGGCAAAGTATTTTGGTTGATGGATATGTGATGTTGTAGCAGCATGACTATATCATTGCATTCAACTCGTCTCCTGACACCAAACTGACCGTTCGTATCTAATTTGGTGACATTTATGATAACGCTGAAAAATTCTGCACTGGCTAATTGTAACATCAGAATATTTTCTGGTAATATATATAGAAGTTAGAATAATCTTTCTGGAATTTACCTTTTTTCTCTCCTCTTTACCTTTTTTCTCTCCTCTTTACCTTTTTTCTCTCCTCTTTACCTTTTTTTCTCTCCTCTTTACCTTTTTTTCTCTCCTTAATGTAACATAGCAAAACAAAATATTTCCAGCATTACATCGCAGGCTCATTGTATGGAAACTACATCCAGCAGTAAGGCCTCTGATCGGGAGATTGGATTTTTTGAGGATCGTGGAATCACCTCTTAATTGCTGTTGTTCCCAGATACACCCTAACCCGATGTGGTAGCACCTGCTAGGATCCCAGCTATGGGCAAATGGCAAAAACAAAACACTATGAAAGCATAGAAATACAATTTTATAGAATGACCAATAATACTTTTCATCTGTAGTTGAAGGTATACAATTGTGTTTAAGATATATTTAGTTAGTCATAAAATTAAGTTCAAAATGTTTAGATTTTGGCATTAAATAACCCCTAGAGGTTGTTATGCCACTAAACAAAATCAACCAACCAACATTAATCCATATAATATCCAAAAATTTCTTAAAGAAATGACAGACATGCACTAAACTTGAGTATCACCTACCATGTATTCAACTGTGAAAGCAGAATAACATATTCTAATTAATTCAAAGCTTCCTATAAAATTAAATTTTTTTCATTAAATGATCCTTAAAGAGTTGATATGTAACCTATACGTAATATTGCAGATATAGAGATTATATCAGTTATAACCTGCTTAATTTAATGTGATACCCTGTGAACTAGCTAAAATGCACTTTTATCATGGCTCTTGCCAAAGGGGTCAAAGTTTAAACATTTTTTGGAGCAAGGTCCAAGTACTGCATCAGTGTTTAAATGTTTAGCAATCGCATATGCTTCATTTATATCCACTTTCATAAAAAAAATAGTTCAAGACATAAAAACCAGGAGAGAAGGAATTTCAAAATTCCATGCTGTCCTGACGATAAACTATATCCACACCCTGGGTAAGATGATAAACTACATCCAGCAGCAAGGCCTCTGATCAGGAGGTTTTGAGGAGGGTAGACCCACGTCTTAATTGCGGCTGTTCCCAGGTCCACCTTGACCTGAGGTGGTAGAACCAGTTAGGTTCCCAACTATAGGCAAATAGTTCACCTCAATCTCAGGTCAAACACTATGAAAGTATATAAATAGGTTTTAGTCAAACACTATGAAAGTATATAAATAGGTTTTAGTATCATAAATACATTTTTGTAAAAAATACATTACCAGCAATGGATTTTTTTTAATGAAAATATTATTACCAGCAATACATTATTATAAGCAGTACATTTTTGAAGAAAAAAAATATTAGCGGAAATACATTTTTGAAGGAAAAAAATATTACCAGCAATAAAAATCTTGTCGGTATTAAATAGTTCATTGAGGTTGATCTGCTGTAAACCAAACCAAACCAAACCAAAATCTCATGGCTGGAGGAAGGATGAATCAATTTTTTAGTTGGTGTGCACAGTATTTTAATTTCCTTGATAATGTTCTACTGAATGAAGGGCGATAACCTGTTGGCTCAAATTACAATATTATCTTTTCCTTTGTGACTGATGCTAACCTTCAGGTGAGCAACTCATTGGACTTTCTGGCCTCACTTTTTCTACTGACAGGAAACAGAACGATTATATTGAATCAATTGCTAGATTTGCTGCTAGGAAAGTTGGTTCACTGTGTTGTGATAGACAAGTTTCAATCCACAATTCATCTCAAACATTTATAAATCTAACATTCATCCATGCATTGAATATTGCTGGCATATCTGGTTTCTTGATAAAATTCAAAGAATTGTCAATCATGTTATCAAACCGGGACAAACATCTTGACCAGTCATTTTCCCACACTTTTCTGTAAATATTTTTATGGCAGTTATTCTAAAGAGACCTCCTCCTTAGTACCTCAACTACATATATTTAAGTGCATTACTTGATAGGCAAATAGGTCTCATCATTTTACTGTTGAAATAGCTCGATGTAACTATAAGTTTTATTCTAATATTAGGCTGGTGCAAAAATAATGACGTAATAATGTCGTTTTTCGACGTATTTATTTAACGTCAATAAACGACATTATTACGTCATTATTTTTGCACCAACCTAATAATTTATTTTTTTTTTGCCTTTGGAACTTTCTTCTAGTGTCTTGTTCCCTGACACCTACAAATCTTCAAAGATTTAAAAGGTAGATCTACACGTAAAAGACCCTTGAACCCACCTTGTCAAATAAAAAAAAAATACTTCACCACCAATCCATAGTGAGAGATACAGGCCATGTAAATGTAAAGATTCATTTAGAGTCCTCTGTACACCCACCCTCCAAAAAAAAATGTAATGGAAAGTAGATCTACAAGGAAAAGACCCTTAACCCCAACTTAAGACAACCACCCATCCAAAGTGAGAGATTTGGGCCATGGAAATCAAGATTCCTTTTTCATAATTTTCACGAAAAACACCATTGAAATTAAGTCAAATTGTATCTTGGTAGCTTTACCAGCTTCCATGGGGTGACAACGATTTATGAAAAAAAAAAGTCAATCGCCATTTTCAGTCTTCCGGAAATCTGTTCTTCTATTGTCCTTTCTCCTCACTTCTCTACACTAAAGTCCTGTGATTCTCTTTTCACTCACAGAAACCCCTTGCATCCTAGTGGCATTATCGCCTTCCTTAAAATATTAAAAAAATGAAATGATTAAAAATGAATGAATTTGATTTTGTTTTCCGTAATTTTGGAGAGAAATATATTAGCTTTTCGTAAAGCATAAGTGTAAAACTGAACAGTCGCTTCTGGAATTTGGACACTGTATAACAGTTTCATTTTTTCTACTGATACGAGCCACCTGTTTCTCTATATAAGAGGTGACACCTAAAAGACTAGGGAATATGACAATAAAAAAATGTTTTTAATTTAATCAACTCACTTCAAGCAAGACGTTAATGTCGCTAACGAAGAACAGGCTACTGGGTGTGAAAGAGAATGACGTCTTTATAAGTAACCGGAGACCCAATCCTAAACAGGAAACAAGAGATAAACATTTACTCCTGTTCAAAATACCAGGAAAGGAATATGAACCTATCTACTTTTCCTCAAAAATCTAGTTTCCACCGTCTTCTTCGAAGCACTCCTTTGCCTGCTGATTGTTTACTTACTGATAAAGAGGAGTAAAGTCAAAAGTTTGTACTATGTCCAGCTTTTATCTGAAGGCGCCATATTTAGAAAGAATTATATCTTGAAAACAAAAATCAAATTCTTCAAATTCTTTCTCTGACTCATTCTGCCAGTCGTCAATATTTCTATTGACAACTTAATTGATGCCGCATCCTTTTAAAACTTTGGCAAAAGGATGAATATGCTATTAACAGGAATCCGATTGTCATGAACAGACTTCAGTTTTCTCATGAAAAATATTTTGCTAGTAATAACTTCGTCCGTCGCCCGAGTCGTACTCCTCGTCGATATTTTGAACAGAAGTAGAGCTCTATCCCTTGTTGCTTGTTTAGGGGCGGGTTTCCCCGTTCCTTCTAAAATCTGTTAATCATCTTTCATTTCCAGTGACTCCTTGAGTCTTAGTTATTTGCATTATTGTCTTGCGTGGGGCAAATTGATTAAAACCAAAAGAAAAAGATTTTTGGTAAAAATGGTACGTGATAATTTCAGTAGTATCATTTCTGCGTGTCTTGTGGGCGATAAATTATTCTTCACTCAATAAAATTCGTATTTCCTAAAAAAAAGAAAAAAAAAAAGATTCTCCGGTATGTGTGATATGCCACGAGCCATTCACCACAAAACACATATTGATAAATTGTAGCAATTTTAATCTAATCTGTTTAAAATACTATTAGGTGGGTGCAAAAATAATATCGTTTTTTGACGTATTTTTTAACGTCAAAAAACGATATTATTTTTGCACCAACCTAATACCAGACAAGAAACCTAAAAGACCTTTTTCAAAATACAGATTCATTTTACATATTTTAGACCCTAAGAGAAATTAAACTGATATAAAAAAAATATGAGAAAAACAAAATAACGATAACAGTAGTCTTACTCTTTCAAATAAATGTTTTTGATGGTTTAACTTTTAGCACTCAGAATTCTTTCTGCTGCATTCTTTTCCAAGGCCTCTCCATTGCATTATTGTTATACCGTACCTATGAACTATAATGGGTATGTCCCAATCTTTATAAATACAGTGGAATATACTGTCTGGGAGATTCACTGTGGTCTTCCACAGTGTGCTTGTCAAACTCTCTCCCTCCGGGCAGAGAAGTACCTAGACGAGGCTCTGCCGAAGGGTAGAGTCTCGTCTGGTGTGGTAGACAGCTACCGGACCCCGTTTTTACAGGGTCAACGGGGAATTTTTGGCCGAGCCTACGGGCTCGGATACCCCACAATAAACTTGGCCTTGTGCCGCATCCAATTGCGTGGGGCGGTAGGTGAATATCTTCACTGTGGTCTTCCACAGTGTGCTTGTCAAACTCTCTCCCTCCGGACAGAGAGTTACCCAGACGAGGCTATGCCGAAGGGCAGAGTCTTGTCTGGGGATTGTAGACAGCAACCCGACCCCGTTTTTTACGGGGTCTACGGAGAATTTTTGCCCGAACCTACGGGCTCTGTTCACCCCACATTAAATTCGGCCTTGTGGCACATCTGACAGCGTCGAGAGGTTAATGAATATCTTTGCAGTGGAATTCACTTGCGATTCACCTTAATTCATTTCTAGCTCACCACTGGCAGTTGATTACTTACTACACGCCGCTGGCAAATCTTGTATGCTGTTCCTGTTATAAATATTATCTTTCCATTTCCAAAGTTCGTTTTGGTCATTCTTATTCAGTAATCTTTTCCTTGGTTACAATAATTATCCTTATTGTTAATTTAACTCAAAGTTGTTCTCTATTATCATAGCAGGATATGACAACACATTTATGAAATTCAAAGACACTATTATTTAGGGGTCAATGACACCTCCAGTGGCAGGATAAACTTTTTGTACAGCAGATGGGGTCACGTACAACGTGATAAAGATTAAATATAAGAATTTTATTAAAAAAAAAAGAAAAAGTTAAATTTCGGCATTAAATGACACTTTGGGTTGATATACCGTAAAACAAACCCTCTCTCAGACGAAACTTCGCAAGCCTCGTTCTACCTCATCGCTATTTCCACGACAAATGTTCCGACGAGCTACATTAGTTAATTCCGCCAGTTTTGAGTGTTGCATCTCACACCCGCCATTAATTAAAAAATCAATATACTGAAGTAGGAATTTACACCCTTGTGCAAATTAATTGAAACAAAACGAACAATTCCGTTATTATTTACTTTTTTCTTTTCGTATTTTTCCAATAAAACATGACCCAGTGCGCATATTAGTACTTCGTATGTCCATTCCACGAAGTCAGTCCTTTCAGATTGATCATAGATTCTCGATTGGATTTAAATCAGGAGAGTTTTTCGGCCAATCTATAGTACTTTGATTTGCTCACTGGTAAGGCTTGCAAGTGTGTTCTTGCAGCGTTACAAATTTTTTTATGCTTCCTTGGAGTAACGTTACCTATTCCACCAAACTCGAGGAATAATCTGCTATGTTATTGGTCCTAACCTAGCATCCCGACTACAGTCATTTTCTCACCGCCGTAACATAGCTTGCATGTATGAATCTTTTTTTCTAAAAATATTTTCATGGTAATTGTTCTGATGAGCTTTCCTCTTTGATACCACAGTTTCAAAGATTTGAGCGCAGTACTAGATTGACAGCAAAGTCTCATAATTTTACTGCTGAAATTGCTAGATCTACCCATAAGTTCTATACTGACTGACGGCCACATGACGTTAAAAACCGCTTCCCGTACGATAACCGAAGTTAAGCAATATCGAGCCTGGTTTTGAATACCAGTTGCTGTAAGTTTGGATGTGTGGGTGGTGTAATAGATGATAGTTTGGAATTGTTAATTGGAGAATCGAGTTCCAATTCGTGTTCGTTTCGTTATATTCACTGACTTGCAAAAGGTATGAATCCACCTCTTCTCTTTTAGCTACGGGGTAATTAATAAAGCTTGTATCATTTAATCATTATCATCTCACCCAACCAAAAAAAAAAAAAAATTCTTACAATATAAAAATATTTTATGGATTCCGATAACTTGCGAAGGTTGATAAACCGTAAAAAATGAATAAAGGTTCTATGTCAATAGTTTCTTTCGTACTTCTGGCGTGTGGAACTTACCTCACGGCTTGTTTTCTAGTCAAAGTAATATTCAAAAGTTATATACAATAGTTATATTGTCTTTTTAATTATTGTTCTTTTATTGTTAACTACTGTCAATAATGTTTTCTTTTTTACATATTCACTTACACCCAGTAGCCTCCTTCCGTCATAGTGGCTTTATTACTAAAAGGTTACTGAGTGTGAGAGAATATGATAAAAAAGAAAACATTATTAAGGAGAGAGAACAATAAAAGCTCTAATTTCTGAGTCTTCCACGGTAAATTTACGTCCAGGATCATGCATAGAGGATATCATATTTCTAAAAAAAAAAAATAACTTCTGCGATTACAGTATGGGATATTCAAAAACAATAGCGATAAAAAAAAACTACAACCTAAACTCAGTGAAAAATAGACATTTCTCGGTAGGCCTATTCAGAAAAGCAAAACAGAAATATCCCATCCAGAAAGAGAGCAGGAACAAAGTACAAGACTGAAAGTGAGACAGATAATTCGATTTGCGCACAAAGCGCTTCTGAAACAGTTATAAAGAAAAAAGATTTTGTGGCTCTTCAGTTTGGGGTCCCACACAATCCAACTTCAGAGAAACAGAACGGTCCCGTGACAATTAGTTTCACGCGTAAAGCGATCCTCAGAGACGATTCAAAGCACAACAAAATAGTAACGGTAAACTTGTTTCTTTGGCTTGGATATATATATATATATATATATATATATATATATATATATATATTAGGTTGGTGCAAAAATAATGTCGTTTTCTCACATATGTTACTATGTGAGAAAACGACATTATTTTTGCACCACTCTAATATATATATATATATATAAAAGGGAACATAAAGTCAACACTTAGAGGCGACAGTCTGTTTCATGCTAGAAGAAATCATGGCCTGACGATTGCATCTAGCACTATCCTTAATACTGAGCACTTTATCCTATAAATATAGCACATCTTAAGACTATATTTCTTCATATATATATATATATATATAAACTATCCTACACCATGAAAACAACAAAATTAGATAACAGATACTAGAAGCAATTTATATTAAAATTTAAAGCCGGCACTGAACAGAATCAACTATGAATACTGTAGTAATGTTCTGAAATGCCAATAAAGGAACAGTTTTTTCATGCTTTAATGCGCGCATGACCATGACATTATAACACTGAGAGAAAAAATTCCATAATGGATAATTTTTTTTTCACGTTCTAATGAACGCTTAACACATTGTCAACCGTTTTGCATTTAAAAGCATAATGAAAAAAAATACGGTAATGGATAACAACGCATAACTTTGTATAAATACTTATATTAATGAATAACATGTAGTTTTGTATTAATTGCACCCCTGAAGATGATCTTGGAAGAAGATCGAAAGTACTTGGGAAATGAAAATAAAAGAAATTTAAACCACTATAGCACATTTCTCTCATCCTTTAACATCAATACACGAAAGGTTATTCGTGAGTATGAACGGATTTTGTTAAAAATTTGCAGACATAATGTCTGTAATTTATTGAATCAGATATGCCTAAAAGAGAATTTGCTGCTTACACACACACACATATATATATATATATATATATATATGTGTGTGTGTGTGTGTGTGTAATGGGTAAATTCTCGCAGTTTTATATTTTTAATTTTGCGCATGCTGCCTAATCTCTTCGGTGACATGTCCAAGACAACTAACTGATCAGACTGTGGCACTGAACATGATATTTACTGTAGTTCATTTTAATTCCCCGAAGTCTGTTAAATACTTCCAGTCAATTTTATATATATATATATATATATATATATAAGTTTACCATTCGTCCATGCTTAGAATATTGGTGTCACATATGGTCCAGTGGCCTCTGCTATTTACCTAGAGTTCCTTGATAAAATCAAAAGAAAAATTAGCAATATTATCGGGTCTTGATTTGGTGGCTTGGCTCCGGTTATTTATCCGCCTCTCTGTGTCTTTTCAATAAATACTTTCATGATAATTGTTCGGATGAGACAATGGGGTATTATGGATGTAGAAAGAAAGGTAAGTAAGAATGTGTTGTTTTTATCTTAAGAATATTATGGTGTGTTTGTGGCTAGCTAAGTTTAAATTTAAGATGGAAGAAGACTTATTGCTCGTGGAAATTCCGTTCTGGTTTTATGCTTTCCAGCTAAGTTTAATTTACAAAAATTTAAATGCAATATCAATCGCTATCGTCTGTCCTCCTGAATTACTCTTTTCTCTTCGCGTTCATTATTAATGTTTATATTTCTAATTCTTCCACACGCTGTAACTCTTTGTGTCTTAGTGGCTTTACTGCCTTGCCTGGAGTGATACCGATTAAAAAAATTAAAGTATGAGCACCTAATCTGTTGGAGATAACTGAAGCGTATTATATTATGAGTTTAATCATACCGTCAAAAGTAATTCTTTACGATAATGAAAACGTTTTAACATCTGAATCTTGAAATATATTTTTCATTTATTATTCTTGTGCTCGACTCTTTCACACGGCCCGTCTCTTCAATTCTCAACTTTCAAAACATCTTTTAACAATTTACTTAATATCATATGTCAATATTATATATTGTTGACACGCTTTATCTTTAGAAGAGTGAGATTAGATCAAACATGGTGTATTGCTACCATATCTGTGCCTGAATTGCTCAATCCGCCTTTTTTAGCCTTGAGAGCCTTCAGTTTTTTTTTTTACTCTACAACAGTGGTCCCAAAACTATTTTACTCTTAACCGCATTTTCGGAATGAACATTTGCTCGCGCCACATCAAATTTTGTGTGATAAAAAGTACATAAACAAACAAAAAAAAAAAAAAAACGGATATAGAGTTGAAGGGAGATAACTGCGAATTCGACGTCAGAACATTATCAATGATAACTCTCTCCTCCAATTTGCTAACCCTAGTTACTATATTCTTAATACTTGATATAATGCAAAAGTATAATGATGAAATCGGTCAATATTTATTTATAACGGGACTCATGCATGCAATTACAAGTAATCCATAATAGTATTTTAAACTGTGAAATCGTATTAATTTTACTGTATTGTATTGTGTTTTTCGTTGCATTCTCCAAAAGTTTCAAGCGAGTTATTCTTCTCCTAAAATGGCTGCCAATCCAAGCTCGATAGTTCATTTTATTCTGCTTTTTAACTCCTAACTCAGTTGTGGAAGAGATGGATTCATGCCTTTCCTTAGGGAATAAGCGCGAAGGTTACCTAACAGACTAGATCAGATTTTGAACTCGTCTCGCTGAGTCGACTTTGTGTTGATCGCGCTTACGCTACCAGCACACCCGCTGGTAGAATTGGTACTTTTAATATAAAAGCAATACTAATATAATCCATTTTGGAAATTATTATTATTCAGTTTGATTTTAAAAGCATGAAGGGTGTGGTTACAGCGGGGGTTTGGAGTGGAATAGCTATTAAAAGAAATTTTGATCCATCTTAGATTTACTTCTTTATTTTTTCAAACCTGTCAAGTTAAATTTTCAAATGGACCATTTATTGCAAAATTTAAAAAAAAAAAAATCATGCGTCTCCTCCTTCTCCGCTGCCGCCACCACCATCAACAATAGATTCCTCCAAATTTTTCCCAGGACTAAGTGCTGCCATCTAGTGTCCGGGGAAGAGCGTGGGACCTTTCATTTCTTATTGGTTGGACTAAACGAGGTGAAGAAGATGTAACAAATGACGATTATTATGGTTGAGTTTCATCTTTTGTTCAAGGAGACTTCTTAATGGCCCGATATGCGGACAAGGGTGAGATGTGTATGGGACTTAATTGGCCTGCCCCCATTGCCTGGTTCTTCTGAGAGCTGCTAGAAAACTCTCTGCAAGACAGGGACTGCGTATGTGTATGGAGTTAAAGGAAGCCTAAGAGAAACGGGAGATCATGAGTCTGCATGATGTCCATCTCTTGTGTTCTTACCTCCCCACCGGATTGCATACCTCCCACCCGACACCCTTTACAAAAAAATACCTCTGCCAGTGCCAACTGCATCAGCCTTAATAGCAAAGGGCAGTTAGAATTGCAAAAACCATCTTCTGTGGATAAAAAAGTAAAAAAATAAATATTTCATTTTAGGTGTCATCTAGATGAAGGTGTGACACTTTCTCTCTTATTTTTTTCTCTCTTTCTCTGTGCATAAATTTTAGCAATAAATAAAATAACTAAAAGGGCCCAATTAAGGAATATCATGGCAATGCTTAAATGACATTTATTTAGAATATCTGTTTAAAAAATAAAAATAAACAGAAAATAAGAAACTTTACACTCGTCGCCATTTGAACAATAAAATTATGATCACCTTAATGGTACAATTCAAATACTTGCTTCGATTTGGTCCGATTCAAAGATGGCACCAAAAAATTGACAAGGGAGATAATTAACTTTGTTATAGTCATCATTACCTGGCAGTGCAAGACTTAACAGCGTGCCATTCACCGTTTCTGATACTGATTTATGTGCACTTAGGTACACATCTCGTTTTCTGTAACGCTAGCTTTTAAGGTATTTCTGATGTCCATTTATTGTTTTAGAAACGTGTTAAGATTTGTCACATCTAATAAGCTCCCAAATTGACCCAACGCAAAGATCAAGTTCCTTAATTTGCGGGAAGTGGGGGCAGCAATGGCTTAGCAAGCTTTCTCGGCGCTTCTGCCATCCCTTTTCCTGATGCCTTTGCAGGGGGTCGGTGGGAGCTTCAGTTACCTTCTCTAAATAAAGCTCCTTTTCTGGCTCTATTGAAACAAAGCCAACATTATTTTAAAAAAAAATGTAATAATGGCTGCTTAACAAGACTTGTTTCACTTCAGTATTTTCATTTCAAATTATCTTGTTTATAGACAAAAAAAACCCTCTAAGGAAGCGTACTCATGTCTTCTAAGTGCTGTATCCCTTCAGAATGTTGGCGGTCATGACTCTCTACTATTTCCTGTCCTCTGTAGCTCTTAATAAATATTGTATTTTTGTTATTTTTTCTAAATCCTATTCTTGACTCGCTCGGTAGGCTATGTCGTGCTTTCACTATATCCTGTGTGTGTTAAATTTTCCAAGCATACTTTAATCATTATAAGCCCTATAAATTTAGTTGTCTCTTTCTGATGTTAAATATAAGTTTCTTATATAATATGCTAATAGTTTTGTGGAACTCGCTTCTGGCTCCATGCATAACTGCCAACTTTAATCAGCAAAAATTTAAAGATACTGATAAAACAAAAGTGTCGTTTTTGTTTCCATTTTCTCTAAAACATCGTCTTTGTTCAGTTGTTCAGTTAATGCTATTCTAAGCATCTCTGTCGAACTACATTTTTTTTTTTTTTTTGCTTCAAGTCTCTTCTTCATCTTTGAGGAGATTGCCCAGCATTCACTGCCATATAAAATGGCTGATATTAGGTAAAAGGTTCAGTACTCTTTCCTTTGTTTCTAACGAAATGTTTCTGTTCTTTGATAATTTGCTTAGATTTTGGAAGGCGTCTTTCATTATCCCAATGCGTCTTCGGATTTCAGGGCCACATTTTCCGTTCACTGTTAAAATACTTCCCATATATTTAAATTTTTATACTTGTTTCATTTTTACTTGCATTATTTACACTAGTCTGATGTTATCCTCCTCTTCATTGCCATATTTCGGCCGTTGTACGCCCCGGCCTTCTTCAGGTCATTGGAATTTCGAACCGAACCCTTTATTTCGTCCACCGAGGTAGATTGTTCTAGTTCCACGTGCCATGCTACTTCCAGGTGTCTCAATTATTTCCCTTTAACTCAAATCTCCAAATTGTTTTCACCTGTATAAGGCCTGGGGACCACTCGCAGTAAAGGGCTACGTTTACAGGCAGTTTGTACGGATTAAGGGTTAACACTAGAGTCAAACGAGAGGCGGCATGTTAGGGATTATATATATATATATATATATATATGCTTCCTTAAAAACGAGAGACAAGGTACAACAGTCAAGCTTTTTGTTTAATTTTTCTTGTGTTAGCACAAGAGTTTTCTTTGGTTGGACAAAGAGTGTGTAGAAACTGTACAAATGTTCTGAGCGCTTATATAAATATTATAAAGACATACACGATCCCAATCGACCCGAATAAAATAAATCAAATTAATTATCTGCTAAAAAAAAAATTAAAGGCCTCTAACCTTACCCGCAAAAACAACAACTCACCAGCTAAGTCAAAATTACAAAGAACGAACATTATCTATGAGTTCAAATGCCCCTTAAGGAACTGTGTTCCTGATCAAGCCGGACCCATAAATAATTACATCGACCACACAACTACATGCCTATCCAGACACCTTACCTTACACCTATCCGACCAAACCTCCATTAGAACCCATTTAAACACACACACAAACCTACCAGACTCCATCCGAAACATACTAGTAGACAAGACAAACATAATAACCTCATCTACTTGTAAAAAAAAGATTAAGAATAATAGAAGCCCTAATAATAAAAAAGAAAAAGCCAACTCTTAACAATATTAACCACGAACAAGGCCACAATTTGCTAATCGTATTCGGAAATTAGAAACATCTCTATAACACACTAAAAGCATACACATAACGCACACACTCAATTAAACTGAAAAATAAAATCATCCTTGATAATGGTTAAAAGTAGAGCCGAAAGCGCGCGGAACTATAGTACATTTGAACAGTTTCTACACACTCTGTGTCCCAAAAAAGAAAGCTCTTTTGCGAACACAAGAAAAATTTAAAAAAAAGTTTAACCATAAAACCTTGTCTATCATTTTTGATGAAACATGCATAAATGAAGGATTTCTGATAAATATACAATATATATATAGTATACAATATATATATATATATATATATATATAAACCTTTTCATTTGTTGATATATATCTCTTGATATCGTATGAATTCCTTAAAATTACAATGCTTGCTTCTTCCTGCTTTTTGTATTCATTTCTTTAGTTTTTACTTCATATTTTGCTCAATCTCTTTGTATTCCTTTAACACCTTTAAATAGTTTCATTCCTATTTTAGCATTTTCTCGCCATTTTGCATTTAAATTCTTTTGGAGCTACAGTTCTGGAGCCCTGCATCAATTTTCTATTTTTAGAACTCTGTAACACAGAATTTCGCATATCATTTGTCTTGTCGGTGTTATTCTGATTTTCTCTTTTTAATTTCCACCCGTGTTTGATGTTAGTTGAGAAAATATGTTAACATAACAGGTGCAATTTTGAAAAATTCAGTTCTTGCTTTCCTTTGAATATTCGCTTTAAAATACCTCCAGTTATCTTTTACAAAATTCGCTTCAGCTCAATATTGTCAATGTGCCCCCCACCACCTTATTCCATACACAATATTGTCAATGTGCCCCCCGCACCACCTTATTCCATACACAATATTGTCAATGTGCCCCCCGCACCACCTTATTCCATACACAATATTGTCAATGTGCCCCCCGCACCACCTTATTCCATACACAATATTGTCAATGTGCCCCCCGCACCACCTTATTCCATACACAATATTGTCAATGTGCCCTCCCGCACCACCTTATTCCATACACAATATTGTCAATGTGCCCCCCGCACCACCTTATTCCATACACAATATTGTCAATGTGCCCCCCGCACCACCTTATTCCATACACAATATTGTCAATGTGCCCCCCGCACCACCTTATTCCATACACAATATTGTCAATGTGCCCCCCGCACCACCTTATTCCATACACAATATTGTCAATGTGCCCCCCGCACCACCTTATTCCATACACAATATTGTCAATGTGCCCCCCGCACCACCTTATTCCATACACAATATTGTCAATGTGCCCCCCGCACCACCTTATTCCATACACAATATTGTCAATGTGCCCCCCGCACCACCTTATTCCATACACAATATTGTCAATGTGCCCCCCGCACCACCTTATTCCATACACAATATTGTCAATGTGCCCCCCGCACCACCTTATTCCATACACAATATTGTCAATGTGCCCCCCGCACCACCTTATTCCATACACAATATTGTCAATGTGCCCCCCGCACCACCTTATTCCATACACAATATTGTCAATGTGCCCCCCGCACCACCTTATTCCATACACAATATTGTCAATGTGCCCCCCGCACCACCTTATTCCATACACAATATTGTCAATGTGCCCCCCGCACCACCTTATTCCATACACAATATTGTCAATGTGCCCCCCGCACCACCTTATTCCATACACAATATTGTCAATGTGCCCCCCGCACCACCTTATTCCATACACAATATTGTCAATGTGCCCCCCGCACCACCTTACTTCAGTAGAAGAAAACATTTCGCATTGTAAACACGTAATGAAGGCTTAGCTGCTTTTTATATAATATATTGTTAATAAATGGCATTAGCAACATATTTAATTGTTATGATAATTTTTACGCGCATGGTTTTACAAATATTTCTTCCGTGTAATTTATTTTCAGTATGATAAAATTAGATATATAAGCAATAACAATAGATAAGCAATGTTTCTGTTGATAAAGTTTTTTTTTTTTAATTCATTGTTTTTATATATATATATATATATATATATATATATATATATATATATATATAATTCCTTTAAATTCCTTGGGGAACATAGGGACGCAACATATCGTAGCGGTTTTTATAATAAGCTACTTTTTAAGTGAGTAGGTTGTTAGTCTTCCGCAGGATCATGTTTTGAATTCAGACTAGTTGCCACACAAGGCTATAGAACCCGGTTTATCCTGTTATTGATCCATAGCTGGGGGGGAAGAGGATGATTTGTACCTTTCTCAGTGTTATTAGCACGTAAGTGAACGTAATGGATTCGACTGGAATTCGAACTCCATTTCCTTAATCCGAGCTACTATCCATTACTCCACCGTGCCTCCTCCTTGTGTTTGTATAAAAAGAACTTATATCTTGTAGAATGCTTTTCACTGACATCAAGTGGAAATATATTGAATCAGTTGCTAGGTCTGCTTCTAGGAAAGTTGGTTCACTGTGTTGTGCTGGACAATTTTTCTTGTCAGAATCTATCTTACATTTTTATTAGTCTACAATTCTACTCGCTTTGAATATTGTTGCTTCATCTGGTCTGGTGCTTCTGTTATCTATTTAGACATTCTTGTTGAAATCCTAAGACGAACCTGCAATGTTATTGGTCCGGACCTAGCATCTCGGCTTCAGTCACTTCCCCACCGCCGTAATTTAGCTTCCCTATGCCTCTACTAGAAATACGTTCACGACAGTTGTTCAGGTGAATTTTCCTCTATGCTACCTAAACTTCATGAAGTTAAGCGCAGAACTAGATTGACGGCGAGGTCTCACCATTTTACACTTAAGATGGCCAGATGTAACCGTTCTATAAGTTTCTTTTTTCGCACTTCTCGCTTGTAGAAATTTGTTCCGGATTCATGTTTCACAGTTTGCAATGCCAATCGTTATCTTGTCTTTTTAATTCCTATTCTTTTCTTTTCTCTTTCCTTAATAGTGTTTTTTTTTTTTTTTTTTTTTCTTACATTCTCTAATAATCATTAAACTCTTACATCTTCGTGGCTTTATTGCCTTATTTGGGGTGCAATGATTTATAAAATTCAACTTGTCAAAATTCAATTCTATGTCATAAAACCTTAAGTGTTCGTAATAGTAAGTATCGGTGTCGTCTGATATTTCACATTATTACAAAATAATCAACTGGAACCGATGGCGTTACTAAATAAGAAGAAATAATCTATTTCAATTGGTCTTTTAAATTGTAGCAAATTATTAGGTTGGTGCAAAAATAATGACGTTTTTTGACGTATTTTTTTTTTTAACGTCAAAAAACGTCATTATTTTTGCACCAACCTATAATTAAAGAAGGGAAAAGTAGGTAGTTTAATTCTTATTATAATTGATGTAAATATTTAAAAAAAATTATGTTTCACTCATAATCAGTTCAATGTAATTATGTCCAAACTAGGAAATTTATGTGGTATTCGCCGGATCGTACGGGAAATGTCATGGATAGCAGTTAGAAATGTAAAATCGGTGAACCGAGTTCAAATTCCAGTCGGGTTCATTACATTCACTTACGCGCAAATACCATTGCGAACGTATTATCTTTTCACCCTTATTTATGGGTTAAATAATAGGTTTGTTTCAGAAAATATGATTAACTCTAAAATGCAAAGTTCACTCGCAAAAGAAGAATTATTTTTACAATTCATATGTTTCGGATTTAAATAACCTATAAAGGGTTGATAAGCATTAAAAAAAAAAGTATGTTTATCAAATTGCTTTAGCATAATGTCAAAACAATTTCAAAAAGTAGATGATTTGTAGAAAATGTGTTTTCTACAGAAGTCTGTTTTTCTGTGTTCGTCAGACGGGTCTTTGGTTCGTCGAAAGAATACATAGAGACCTTTTAAGTTTTCGCGCGGACATACAGACATAACCTTTAGTAAGTATTGTTAAGAATTGTCAAAACTATTTTCGGACAACGTCTGTGATGCAAACCGATTGGTGCGACCGCTTATATAAATTTTATAAGCTAGTTTCAGTTTTTTTTTATTTTTTTTATTTATCCTTATCAAATCAGCTGCTTTTGAAATTGGTTTCCCAAGACTTGCTAGTAACAACCAATCCCCTTTTTAGCCAGGCAGAGAAGATTTCAGTGCTCCCTCGTATATTTTGTTTACTTAATTTTATTTAAGCAGTCTGTGTTTACAACATTTCATTAAAGCTTTTTAAAAAAAATCCATTTTAAAAAGTATATACTAGGTCTGTTGCCATGGTAAAGTACACAAAGTGAAGCCACTTTGCACAGATTGACTTTGAACTCTATCACACATACACACTGTTATAAAGTTCTCGCTTACTTCCCTTGTTTACAGCAGAGTTTTGAAGGAAATTGTGTAGAGTGTGGTCGTCTCACCACACCACAGATATTCCATCAGTCACCATGGCTTATGCAGCAGTTTTTATCCAAGTTTTTTTCCACAGACCCGACAGCTACCATATTCCCTATATATCGCCCCTTTTCCATTTCAAAAATTAAATCCCACTTAAAAAGGAAAACGATTTTTTCTTTTTAATCTTATAAACAAACTATTTATGGGTGTTGAGAGAGACAAACTATTAGGTTGGTGCAAAAATAATATCGTTTTTTGACGTATTTTTAACGTTAATATTTATGGGGGTTATGTTGCTAAAAATCTACCGTTTTGTAGTTATTAACAAAAGATCGAACTAATTCGCGTCCGCCATTACTGGCGATGTTTACTTCCGCGAATGACTACTCGTTTCGGAGTAATCATTCGCGGAAGCTTACTTAGTTAGCGGCCTTTTTACTGATCCCACTCGTCTTAGGGTTAGGGATTTTCGTAAATTTGCTTAAGTTATTTAGAAAAGCAATGATAAGTTATTTTTTTTTTTTTTTATAATAAAACAAATTAAATAATAAAATAAATTGTAACACTAAAGAAATGTTATATTAAGATATTTAATAATCATGCTTTCAACCTTAAATTTTTTCTTGTTTTTATTTCCTTTCTGGCATGTTTTATATTGTATATAATCATACTCTTTTTAAATTTCGCGCAAAGATTGCGCATTGCGTGCGCATTAATCAAGACAAGTCAAGCTTCCGCGAATGCCTGATCTGAGGTAAATGAAGGTAAACAACGCCAGTAATGACTGCCATGCTGTAGCCGCGACGCGAATGTGTCCGAACATTTATTGTCGATAACTCCAAAACGGTAGATTTTAGCATTTTTTTATTTTTATTTTTGAATTAAGCATGTACATTTACACGCAAATGGAACTACTCAGGAAATTTTATTAGAAACTGAGCGCGGGGATTACACTGCAATTTAACTCTGGACTCTTTAGCTGTGGTTGGTAAACATACCAGAAGGAGAAATCTGAAATGAAAACCGTATGTGGGGCACGTACTTGAACTCTAACTAAGGTTCGCTAGGCGTAATTGGAGTATTAAGCAAACTTTTGGCTTTGAAGAGAAAACAAATACACCTGAGCCAATGGCATGCTCGGAAGCGAAAAGTTACGTCTATTTGCAGTGGGCCTTCAATTTTAAAAAGCTTTGATATTTTACTAAATTGGTCGTCATTTTTTTTTTTTTTTTTTTTTTCGTTATTAAGAAGAGTAAGTATTTATTCTTAAGAAGAGTATCTCTCATAATACGGAACAACCCAATAATTTTTACTGCTCTCACATCCGGAAAAACTGGAATATTTAAATATTGTAATATTAAATTTTTTTTTTTTTTTTTTTTTTTACAATCTAACCATTTTTATTTCAGACACCCGATTGAATTTCTATTTTGTTCATTCCAAACTCATCCCTCTCCTTTACTTCCGAAAAAAAATGAAAAAAATTTTCCAACCCCTCTTTTATTCCACCCTACCTTTCTATTCCAAATTTACTTATTGGCATTATTCCTGTTTAACAAGGCTTAACTCATAAGTACAAGAAAATAGCCTGTCGCGAAGAACGAACAGCTGAATTAAAAAAAAACAGCAGAGGATATATGTCACGTTCAATGGCGGAGAGGCGTATTCAGTGTTTGATAATTTTGTGTCAATACGCGCTTAAAGGTTTTAAGCAGTTTTAATCAACATTTATTTTCATGGTTAGCCGTAAGGAATTGTTAATGTAGGACTACCTTACACTTAAGCAAAATAATAACAATAGTTATATTTATTAAGAATTTATTGCAGGAAATATCAAGTTTTTACGGAAACATTGTTGACCATTATGTATCTAGTTACATAACAAATAAAAATAGTATAAATTTTGATCATATATCCAATTTGTTTCTAGGTATTTTTTCATTTTTCTCCTTTGTTATTGGCAATATACACTGACTCCAATGCTATGTTTCGTAACTTTTGACAAAATGGAGCTATTTCGTTTACGCTTTGTTACCTCTCTTTTTCATTGATGTTTTTAGATCGCTTTCTTCCAGTTATTTTGATGGGCAATAGCAATAATCTGAAATTTACAATGATCTTATTCCATTTCAAAAATAAAACCTGTAAAAAGGAATATTTTAATATACAACCAAAAATAAAATGATTTCCACAAAAAAAAAAAAAAACTTAATGATTTCATGATAATTATGTAACAACAATAAGGTAATTATATTCCTCAGACAAACCTACGGTTTATTTTACCTCGCCTCATTGCATGGTTATATGAACTATAAACCTAAATTGAGCTTGAAATATTGTGTAATCGGCTCTAATTTTTTGTAAAATACTTGGATATGATATAATGAATAATTTGCAGTGAAAAAAGAAATTTTTCATTTTTTTGTTAAATATGCCCCCTCCTCTGTCGAACTCGTCATATATCAGGGGTTACCAAACTTACTTAATGTAAGAGCGACATAGGCTAAAATTCAGATGTTTGAGAGACGCAAAACAACAAAATTTACACATACGCATTTCTTACGCATTTAACTTACGTGTCAATCCAATGGGATCTCAATTTATAACCAGTACATAATTATAAAGCTTGAAATTTTCTTATTTACATTTTATATTAACTGTGACTAAAAAAAAAAAAAGGACCTCAGCCAACATATTTCCACGAACCGCATATTAAATATCAAAGAGTTGCATGTGGCTTTCGAGTCGCAATTTGGCCACGCGTAATATATCTAATGTGGTATCAGGAATTTCCTGGATTAGAATCTCCTGGTGGACTCCATAATTAATTCCAGTTAGGTGTAAGAACTGATGGCGTGTTTGGTGACAAAGCGAATAAATGAGTTCATGATTTTGTTTTCTCACGTTGTCTAGTGTTTAGCTGGTGATCGATCGCTCTGAACGGTCGACATCTTGAAACTACGTCCTGTCGGCGTTAAAATACGCGTGACGCTCAATAAAAAAAATTGTTTGGTCTCAGTCATGTTGGACAAAATATACAGAAATAACTGTTACAAACTATCATAGAAATCATAATTGATTACAATTAGATTTCACGAAGCCAATTTAGGAGGTTCGGACGGCGAGATAAACAACGGTGAAACCACATCACGCACAGTCCGAGACCTTTCAGATAAAACATCGGACATGCTACCCCTGTGATATGAAAGATGAACGCACCCATGTAACATTTCGTTAAGCCGAAATCCCGATTGGGAAAATATTTTAGCATTCTCAAATCAAAAAATGTTTACGGCCATATCACGTTGAAACACCAGTTTTCGTGCGATCACCGAAAATCATGTCTGTATATCAAGGTTCTACTGTACGTTCCTTGATCCTTGAATCAAGATTCAATGCGGCAAAAACAAGTTTCTATAAATAAAAACTTAAAAAGCAATTAGAATTTAAGTGTCCGCTTACTCAAATGTATGTATGTATGTATATTTTTATATATATATATATATATATATATATATATTGAACACACACACGTCACAAAACTTATTGTCCCTATTTACCCTGGTGACGACTTAAGAATAAAGTCAGAAGCTTGGATTATATTTCTTTCAAAATGAACTTTGAACAATTTCTGACATTTTTTTTCTCCTCAGAGAAGGATTATTCTTAATTTGAAAAAAAAGTCGATCACTAAAAATTAATCGACCCAAAATGTCTGCCATCTTTGCCAAAAGGAAAAATTATGCAAGATTTTAAAACTCTTTCATTTCACAGAATTCCAAATTCGTTTGCAATTGAATGAAAAAAAATGGTTTATTGACAAAGAATAAAAATGAAAAACCGAATGAAATATGAAAAGATTGCAATTCTTTCACCATCTGATATTCTCTCAGGACGAAAAATAAAAGATTCTTTCATTTCCTACCCTGTTCCCCATAAACCATTTTTGTCTTCTTGTTTCCTCGAGGCAGTTAAGAAAGAAGACAGAAAGAAATAGAGAATTGTCAGGAGGACTGATTCGGGGTGTATAAGTTCCTGTAAACCGATAGTCAACGTACACGGGGGTGTTATCAAGATGTGATATAAAGGATCAGTAAACATAGCGCCTGTCTGGCCCAACACTCTTGGCTAGCCCCTAAACACGCTGCCAGAGGGGTCGGGGGATAAAGAGAGATAGAGTGGGAATAAACTTAATTGCTCGGCCATATGTTGGACTCTCTCGCAAACTCCCTTCTTCCTCTCCACACTATCACCGACCCACAAGGATATCCTACCCCTACCCATACCCATTCATTCATTGGCACCTCTCATCGTGCTTACAAACCCCCGCCATCTACATCGCCAGGACTTCCACCCCATCGCCCTCACCGATCAGTAGGAGAATGACAGTGCAGAAAAGATATATGAACGGAGATCGGTAAGAGGAATATTTAATAATAATAATATTAATAATGAACAAATAGATGTTGAGTGAAACGAAAAGGCTGTCTCTGTCTCAAAGTTTCGTTTCGCTTTTTTATGGAGGGTGATGGTGGTGGCAAAGAGAGCAAGTAATTTGCAGGCGGAGAAGCATATTCAATATAATTATATACCTATGTATATTTTGTGTATTAATAGTGCATATATAAATATATACTAGCAACTATAAGCGACGCTGTCGGGGATGGAATTATATTCAACTTATGTAGAAGAAAATTGATTAAAAGAAGCAAGCAAGCCCGAACAGAAAACACAGATAGATATGGTCTGTTTTCGATAGGCAGCCAACTAGATAGAAAGACGCAGACAAATAGCGCCTTTCGATAGACAAACGGACAGATAGTCTGCGCCTTTTCGATAGGCAGACGGACAGATAGTCTGCGCCTTTTCGATAGGCAGACGGACAGATAGTCTGCGCCTTTTCGATAGGCAGACGGACAGATAGTCTGCGCCTTATCGATAGGCAGACGGACAGATAGTCTGCGCCTTATCGATAGGCAGACGGACAGATAGTCTGCGCCTTATCGATAGGCAGACGGACAGATAGTCTGCGCCTTATCGATAGGCAGACGGACAGATAGTCTGCGCCTTATCGATAGGCAGACGGACAGATAGTCTGCGCCTTATCGATAGGCAGACGGACAGATAGTCTGCGCCTTATCGATAGGCAGACGGACAGATAGTCTGCGCCTTATCGATATGCAGACGGACAGATAGTCTGCGCCTTATCGATAGGCAGACGGACAGATAGTCTGCGCCTTATCGATAGGCAGACGGACAGATAGTCTGCGCCTTATCGATAGGCAGACGGACAGATAGTCTGCGCCTTATCGATAGGCAGACGGACAGATAGTCTGCGCCTTATCGATAGGCAGACGGACAGATAGTCTGCGCCTTATCGATAGGCAGACGGACAGATAGTCTGCGCCTTATCGATAGGCAGACGGACAGATAGTCTGCGCCTTATCGATAGGCAGACGGACAGATAGTCTGCGCCTTATCGATAGGCAGACGGACAGATAGTCTCTGTTTTCGACAGACACTGACAGCCACCGACTTCGATAGACAGACATGAACAGTTATAAATAAAGTCTACTAATTTAAAAATATGGTCCCATCGCTAACACAAGAATTACCATGTTTCAAAAACAAAGTAAAACCTTAAATTTTATTATAGAATTAAATTAAAATCTCTAATACTATTTCATTTTTAAGCGATTTTTGTAATAACTTACGTTCTTGATATTAGTTGTTACGGTTACGGGAAATTCAATCATTTTGATAAGGGGTGGTAGGGTATTCATTTTCACAGACCACCTGTGTATCAAAATTATTAAATTATAATATTTATGCTGTACAGAATTGTACTGAGCACTCTCTTTTTTAAAAATAAAAATAATTAAAAATAAACACCGGATTATAAATCTTAATATTCTTTCTCATTATTATTATTATATATATATATATATATATATATATAAGGTTGGTGCAAAAACAATGACGTAATTATGTCGTTTTTTGACGTTAAAAAACACGTCAAAAAACGACATTATTACGTCATTATTTTTGCACCAACCTAATATATATAAAATCTGTTCATATCAAAGCCAGTGCATATTGCTTTTTCATACGTCTAAATAGGTACATATCGATCTCAGTATATTAGTACTTGTGGTTAGTGTAGACAAAATAGGTGTGAAGAATTTGAGTTAAAAAGTCACTGACTGAGAAGGGTTGATAGGTTTTACCTTCGGTCGAGGTTGTTCATCTTGATTGTCATACTCAGAATATTTAGACCGTTGAGTTCCCCGACCTTTTTTGTGTGTCTGCCGTAATCTTATTTCGATTTCCACGCTTCGAGATCATCTCGTCTCAGTTAATTCTATCTAGAATAATCTAAGCCCGTCGATTGAATAAAGGTTTCAGTTCCAATTTCAGGTATGGTTACGATAGGTAGTTGAAGAAAGTCGGAGGGTACAACTTGGAGGGCCAGTCTGCTAGCCTGAACAGAACGCTCAGGCTGCACGATATTGGCACCAATTGAGTGTAAAACCCGGCACTACAGAGTGGGCCAATATCTGCACTGGAAAATTTGCAACTTCTACGGGAAGGAAACTGGTATGAACACCACCCAGACCCGGTTATGGAGATAGGACCCTTTTAAAATTCCATGACACTACACAATACACTGACAGAACAATCAAAACCAACCCCCTAGACATTGTTATTAAAGACCACAAATAAAAAATAAAAAAGGGCCTCCTTATTGATATGGCAGTCCCTGCAGACTGCAACGTATCTTTGAAGATATTGAAAAAGCTGTCAAAATACAAGGACCTTGAAATCGAAATCTCGAAAATGTGGCACATGGGAACATCAACAATCCCTGTTGTAGTTGGAGCCCTAGGATTGGTTGGAAAAGATTCCAGTAGACTAATTGAAGGTATTCCTGGAAGTCCATACCTCAAAGAAATATAAAAAAATTGTTCTCACAACTACAGCCCACACTTTACGAAGGGCTTTATCTGTGTATTTTTTTTTTTTTTGTCAGTGGAAAGTGTCATGATGCCATTTCTAACCTTAGGTCTGTGGGCGTGACCGGGAAAGAAACGTGTACACGCCAGAAACCAAAGGAAATAAATAATAATAATAATAATAATAATAATTCCTCTTATAAAACATTCGTACATAATTTTTTGATAACTAGTAACGATCGTATTCTAAATTATGAAAAGTCGTACGAACCCACCATAATAACCTAATGTCAAAAACGTCTTTTAGCATTGAATATAAAAAACTCCCAAAACACACCACTAATGTCATTCGCGGTGGTGGCGTAGTAATTAGGTTGGTGCAAAAATAATGTCGTTTTCTCACATAGTAACGTGTGAGAAAACGACATTATTTTTGCACCAACCTAATACATGTGTTAGTATCATCTAACGGTTGGGAGTTCAATCACTGGATCGGGTATTGAAACTCCAATTCAGCAGTAACGAACCATAACTGATATCATAGGAACAAAATGTCACGATAATTCAAAGATATCTCATATCATCTAATCAGTGGACATCTGATGGTGACCGGAGTGTCTTTCTTTCTTTTTATGTGCCATGTCCTTTCAGGACGTAGGTGATCATGGCTCACCATCTCCCTCTATCCTTTGCAGCTCTCAACAAGCTCCTTCCTTCTGCTTCCCCCCACCAAAAAAAAAAAAAAAAAACGCGTTCTGTCATCCACTTGCTTAAGTCCGCCAGGAATGTCACGCGTTGTTTTCCCTTGTCTCTCTTTCCCTCTATTCGACCCGTGAGTATCAGATTCTCCACGCCCTCCTTCCAGATTATGTCCCCCAGAAACTTCAGCTGCCTCTTCCAGATATTAAGTATAAGCCTCCTCCTTGTTTGCAACCTCTCTAAGATCTCATCGTTGCTCACACGCTCGGTCGATGATATTTCTAATTTGGTCGAAACGTTGTGACTATAATAATATTTTTATTAACCAAGATGGGAAAAATAGTTCGAAATAATGCAAGTATGTATCTTTTAAAACTGATTCATAACAAAACATTCTTTTACCTCGCCGTTGAGCTATGGTTAACAAGCCATTTTGGAAAGCTGTTAATACGTTAGTGAGATCGGGAATTGGGGAATTTAACTGATAATTTCAGACCTATTAGACTCTCACTCTCTCTGTTCTATGCAAAAATATCACTTCTGAAACAAACATTTTTCAGACCGATTCAGGCGGGGATCTTCTCTACCCGATGCGCCAAATTCTGATCTTTAGTGATTTATTAGATTTTTAGAAATGACCATGGTCGAAAAATTTTCAGTGCTGCCCCTTTCGTATTAATAAATCCGTCACTTTAGATAGTACTACTAATTTATACCTTTTTAACCTCTCTTATGAACACCAAAGACGTGACTATATATTACAGGCGTACAAGAACGTGACTGTATCACCGGCATATAAGACATATATTTAAATAAACAAAAAGAATCTTACAACACAATGGGCTCTGTGCTGTAAAGATAGCTTAACTATGAGATTAGTCACAATGGCCGTTAGTTCCTCAAATACTCCTGTAGACTATATGCTTTATAAACGTGCCAATCTGTCTATCTGATCCTCCTCGAACAAATACTTTTGTCCACTTTATTTCAACCATTTCTGTCATCGAAATATCTAGCCAATTCTCTCTTTCCGATTCCGATGTTTCTTTCTGGTTTAGATCTTGACCGTATCGCCATAATTTGAATGACATAGTTTAAGCTGGTGCTCAATTTCTTGTTGACTTTTTCCATCAATGGCCGCTAAACCTCATTCGCCTTCCACAGAATGTGTGCATAATCTTTCGTGCGTTCTCTTATAGTACTTACTGAGATGCTGGAATGTGTGCGTCCCGAGTCCCTGACGTTTAAAATCTGAAATGACGCAATAAATTACTCATCTGCGCGTGCAATGAAAAGCAATACATTGCATATATTCTTACAAATAGTTTTTATTAGTTCCTCCTTCCTTTCTTTCACTTACTGTTTCCTTTTTCGTTTGTGGGTAGCATGAAATAGACATCAGTGTCGTCTTACCAGAAATTTCTAGTTTTTTTATTTTTTTTTTATTTGACGCGCCTGAACTTGTTGAAGTTTACCGACCATTGCTTTAAATAATGTTTTCGTATTTTTTTAATTTTTTTATTTATTTAATTGAAAAGAAAAAAAATCTGTCAGGTTAATAACTTTGTTCCTTTATAATTCTGAAAAAATATAATTTTTTAACTGGACTGTGATTAAGTGTAAATGTTGTTTTTATTAAAAAAAAGTTGTTCTGTCAATTTTAAAATTCTTTTTTGGGCAATGGTAAAAAAAAAAAAAAATCTGTAGCCCTGCAGTTTAACATTAAAATTTATTCAGAAATGGTTGGAACCCATTGAACTTCCCAAGTAGACGCTCAAAACAAATTTTGAATGTACTGAGTCCCAGGGACCCAAAGGTAAGACTTACTACAGTGTAACCCGGATATAAGAGAGATTTTCTCTGGTCCCAAATTAGAGCCATACTTACCTAAACAAAATAGACCAAACCCGGATATAAGATAAACCCTGATATAAGAGACTTCTTCTCCGGTCCCGACAACTCTCTTATATCCGGGTTACACTGTACAATCAAAACCTACTAGCATCACTGTATTATCGACGTTTGTTGTGGGATGAGAGTGGCGAAGTGTTTGTTGACCTGCAAGGATACTGACGAAAAATTTAGCACAAGAACCATTTTAATTTTAATTTTTTTTTTAATGCTGGTGGTATTGTAGAGGACCGGGGGAGGTGAAGATGAAAAGAATACACGTGCATTTATATTTCCTGCTAGAAGAAAGTCTTGCTACAAAAAAATGGCGGACTTCTGAAGATAAAGAAGACAAACAAGACCGAGATATATATATATAAACAAATATATGTATTAAACAAAACAATTTTACAATGGACAATAACATTTGTGTGTGTGTGTAACATTGGTCTTTGTTCTTTAGTGAAGGTTCGTACGTACGTGTCTGTGTATAATCTTCATGGCGTCTCCCACAAATGGGAAGACGCGAATCTTCTAAGAGAGCTTACATTGTAGTCGCTGAAATGAAAGAATTAAAAAGAGGATTTCTCTCACCTCCACGCGAGGTGGGATGCGGCACGAGGCCTGAAGGAAAGAGAACGATGCAAGAAGTCGCCCAATATTTATAGTATAGGGAGAATGACCCCTAGTGACAATTAGGGAACTAAGGAGGAGCTAACTCTGACAGTATGCATATCTCCATGTATCCCGGCCCCACGACACTAGTTTGTTTATTTCATACTGAGAGATTTTTTATTTAAAAAAGATAAATCTTTCTTTACCGCAGACATCAGTCAATATTTAAGTGAATATCCGTTCAATAATGTTAGTGATTATTATGTAGCGCGAGAACTCGCGTCTTCAAAAAAATCAGTGAACAAGATTTTGGTACTGGGAATCTGTCAATGGTTGACATTTAACAGTCGAGACATTTCTTGATGTTTGCAGTTAAGATTATGGTACCTTAGTTGTTTATTGACCTCACAGTCAGTAAAATATATGCTCTTCCTCCGAATCATACCTTTGTTTTTGGAGAATTCTTTAAGGTGCAACATTTTTAATCATTACGATCCTCATACTGAGATTTTCTATTTTCTTTGGAAAATATTTTAATATACGACCGAAAATAAAATACTTTTGATAAAAATCCTTAATGATTTCACTATAATTATGTAACAATAAGGTAATTATATTCCTCAGACAAATCTACAGTTTGTTACCTCATCTCGTTGCCTGGTTACGAACTATAAACCTAAATTGAGCTAAAAATATTGTGTAATCGGCTCTAATTTTTTGTAAAATACTTGGATATGATATAATAATTTGCAGTGAAAAAAGCAATTTTCTATATTTTGTTGAGTACGCCCCTCCGCCGCCGAATGCGTCATATATACTTCATTTATTTATATTATATGAGGATTTTAATAGTATCCATTTTTCGTTGTAATTTTAATACATCGTCTGTCTCGTGTATTTGTGTACACCATGTGCATCAAGTATTTACGACCCAAAATAATATGATGATAATAATAATAAACCTTAATGATTTCACTATTATTATTATTATAATGTAATGATATTCTGCAGACAAATCTACGGCTTATGTTGGCTCATCTAATTGCATGGTTACGAACTATAAACCTAAATTGAGCTTGAAATATTGTATAATCGACTCTAATTTTTTGTAAAATACTTGAATATGACATAATTAATAATTTGCAGTGATAAAAGCAATTTTCGATTTTTTGTTGAACACGCCCCCTTTCTTCGCTGAACGCCTCATATACATGATGGGAAATTTAAATTACAATACCTTGATTGACGATGCCAATGTTTACCTGGCTGTCGAGGTAAGTAAATATTCTGAATAAATTCAGCCATCTTGTGATGTAGTAACACTCATAGCAGTGTACTGTTTGAACTTTAGACAGTAATGCATGCTGTTTTATGGTTCAATAAATTGGAAGAATAAAAGAATATTTTAAATTAATATACGACCAAAAATAAAATGCTTTTGCCAAAAAACCTTAATGATTTCATTATAATTATGTAACAATAATGTAATGATATTCCTCAGACAAATCTACGGTTTATGTTACTTCATCTTATTGCCTGGTTACGAACTATAAAACTATATTGTGCTTGAAATATTGTGTAATCGGCTTTAATTTTTTTTCTTTTTTTTTTGTTTACGAAATACTTGGATATGATATAATGAATAATTTGAAGTGAAAAAAGCAATTTTTGATATTTTGTTAAATACGCCCCCTCCTCCGCCGAACGTGTCAGATATCAGGGGTAACCAAACTTGCTTAATGCAAGGGCCACATACGATAAAGTTCAGGTGTTTGAGAGCCGCATAACAACAAAATTTACACATTAACTTACGTTTCAATCCTTTGGGATCTCAATTCATACCCAGTACATAATTATAAATCTTGATTTTTTTTTCTTATTTACCTTTTATATTAAATGTGACGAAACAAGGAACCCAGTCAACATATTTCCATGAGCTGAATATTAAATGTCAAAGGGCCGCATGTGGCTTGCGAGCCGTGGTTTGGCCACGCCTGATACATTTGATGTGGTATCCGGAATTTTCTGGACTAGGATCTCCTGGTTGGACTTCATAATTAATTTCAGTTAGGTGCAAGAACTGGTGGCGTTTGGTGACGGGCCGAATAAGTCAGTTCATTGAGGTTTCAAATTTTCTTAGCATTTTGGAAAGAGTGAGATGATTATCAGCGAAAGGATGAGCCCTAAATGCAGATTACATGTCGGGGATAATAAAATCAAACTAGTACAGAAATTTAAATATCTGGGAATTGTTCAAGCAAAGAACGGATCGCGCGACACTTAGTAATCATAATACCTCATCTCAGAGATATAGATAGATGTTTGGGTCGATTCACTAGATCTAACCAACGTCTTTATCCAACGGCCGAAACGTTGTGAATATGGCAATGAAGATGAGGATGACAGTTCGAATAATGTAAATAATGCAAGTAACCGTAATACCTCATCTGAGAGACTAGACAAATATTCTGCTTTTTTTTTAAAACTATTTTTTTGCTAATGTTCACCAAATACAATGCTGAAGAGCCACTATTGTAGAGGTTAATGTCTTAGATGTGTGATATAAATGTAAAAAGTTAGAAATAAGTGAAAATTGACGATTAGGAGAATATTAATCATAATACCTCATCTCACGGATATAGAGGCCGAAACGTTGTGAATATGGCAATGAGGATGACAATCCGAATAATGTAAATAATGCTATTAATCATAATAACTTATCTCAGTGATATAGACAGATATTTGGGTCTATTCACTGGATCTAACCAACGTCTTTATCAAACGGGCGAAACGTTATGAATATGGCAATGAAGATGAGGATGACAGTCCGAATAATGTAAATAATGCAAGTAATCATAATACTTCATCCCAGAGATATAGAGGCCGAAACGTTGTGAATATGGCAATGATGATGAGGATAACAGTCCGAATAATGTAAATAATGCAAGTAATTCTAATGCCTCATTTCAGAGCGATAGACATGTATTTCATTAACAACCCATTTATTTAGATCTTATTTTTTCATATTCATTAAGCATGTACAAAGTTTATCAGAGAAATCCCAGTGTGTTCAATCTTTAGTTTTTGAAAAAAAAAAAAGATAAAGCTCGCTGGAAAATTCTGCGTGCATGTAACATTAATGCATTAATTGAAAAGGTTTTTCTTTGTTTACACCGGCTTCGGTTTTATAATCCGACCTACTCCTGTCTCAACATGCTGCCTTGCTGCTCCGTAGCATCCCTCTGTCCCATCACAGACCAGACCACCACCCATCATCTATAGTCATCTCTTCTACTCATTGTAATATACCCTATCATTAAACCCATTACTTTGCTATCATGTTCTCTCCTTTTGGCGGACTATCTAAACCATATGCATGCAATCTCCCCATCTTCATACCTTCTCTCTGGCCCTTTCCCACTACACCCCAGGAGAAATGACAGCTTTTCTGGGCCTGTTAGGAATTTGTGACTGAATTAAACGAAGCATAGTTATAACAACAGTATGAAGTGTTGCCAATTTGTGGTTAATCTGTTTCTCTTTCTATTAATTTTTTATACACTGGCGTGCCAAAAGTTATACACCCCTGTGCAAATTAATTGAAACAAAACGAATAATTTCGTTATTTAGCGTCCTGGGTAAGACGATAACATACACCCGACAGCAAGGCCTCTGATCAGGAGAATTTGAGGAGAGTGGGAACTACCTCTTAATTGCTGATGTTCCAAGGTTCACCCTGAAACTGGAGTGGTAGCACCTGTTAGGATCCTTGCTCTGGGCAAGTAGTTAACACCCAAACTGGGATCAAAACTCGATGAAAGTGCAAAAGTAGGTTTTAATGCCAGCAATACATTTTTGAAAAAAAATATTATCAGCAATACATTTATAAAAAAAAAAAAAAAAATATTATCAGCAATAAATTTAAAAAAAAAAAAATACCTGCAATACAATTTTGGAAAAAAAAAAATATTGCCAAGTATATATTTTTGAAAAAAATCTTGTCTGCATTAAATAACCCATTGAAGTTGATATGCTGTAAAACAAAACAAACCCTTTATTATTTACTTTTTTACGCATTTTTCCAATGAATCATGACCCAGTGCATATGTTAGTACTTCGTATGTCTATTCCAGATTGACCACGGATTCTCGATTGGATTTAAATCGGGGGATTTTCCGAGCCAGTTGATAGTATTTTGATTTGTTCACTGTTAAGGCTTGCCAGTGTGATCGTGCAGCAATACAATTTTCGTACGCTTCGTTGGAGTAATGTCCATCGCAGATAATGGCCGTAGGACAAATAAGCGACAGTCGAGAAAATAGTGCCTGGGCTAGATAAAATCTGATGCAGTCACGGATTATGCAATATTTTTCAAGGCCAAACAAATTTCATCATACATCCCAAAAATAGATTTATATTACTGCACACAACTGGAAATGACCTAATCTGAGGCAAAAACAGAAATCGATTACACACTGTCACTCCAGTGGGTCTAAAACTGACTTTATGGCGAAAGAAAGGAAACTAAAGCGGCTGTTTCAATTAATTTGCACAAGGGTGTAGGTGCTTAGTATTATTATAAGACCCCGTTTAGTCTGTCGAAGTGCAGTAATGCAATGTGGCATCAGTTACACAATTGATAGGACGATCTCTGCTGACTTGTTGAGCCCTGATCATTCGATAGTTGTCTACAGACTCTTGGTTATTTGTACTTGCAGGGATCTCAAGTGTGAATACATATCTCCAACAGTTCCTATAAATGCTCTCTTTTGGTCGTTTCAGTGAACATGGTGGCCACGTTGTCCGTCCGAAATCTCCCCAAAATGTTCAAAGTAATTCCGGGAAACTTTGGTATGATGAGATATTGATACGGTATATAGACTCCATAAATAGGTGCGTTCCTCTCCGTGAAGGACACTTCATACTCGGACTTTTCTCGGCAGGAAGAACACCTTTCCCACAATATGTGAATATTTTGAAAATGTTATAAACAATGTTTTCCTAGACATAGTCTTTTCTTCAGAGGACCTATGCAACTTCCCAATTATTCTCACATAGCAACATATGTGAGAAAACGACATTATTTTTGCACCAACCTAATATCTTTTGCCGATGTTTTAATTTGAGAATTAGCTCTTGATCTGGGGGGCTAACGGCCATATCACGTTGAAACATTGGTTTCTTGCACGATAACCAAAGTTAAGCAACGCCGAGCTTGATCAGTACCTAGATGGGAAACCGCTTTTGAATACCACGTGCTGTCAGCTTGGATGTGCGAGTGGTGTAATGGATAACGATTCTGAATTGAAAATTTGGGTCTTTATATTCCCTTATACGCAAATAGTTAGGAAAGTTATGAATCCGATTTCACCCCCAGCTATGGGTTAATTAGTTGGACGTGTATCAGTAAATCATTATCACTAAAAAAACTTCTTACAATCTACAAATATTTTCTGGCTTTAAATAATCTGCAAATGATTTATAAGCCGTAAAATAACAAATTAATAACCAAAGAAATTTGGATTTGGGATAAACTAATGATCGTAAACAGGATGCAAGCCAGATTTGGGTGGGGGCGCCACAAATTGTTTTTTGACCCTCGTTATCTCATAAACATTTACTTTTTTTTTCTAGCTACATTTATATATATTAAAAATTAAACTAAAAAGAAGTGACAAAATTCACTATCATAATGTTGAATGTGGTAAAATTCTTTAACATTTAAACGAGAAAAATCTCAAGTTGTTAAAAATAGCCGCAAATCGTTGATTTATTTAAGATGGGATGATTTATGACATGTCTCTAATTTAGATACATTGAATGTGTTTTTAATTTTTCTTTTTGAATTGTTCACCTATATTGTATATGCTCCATTATTGAACATATTTACGTTACAATGTAATTTGTATTTTATATGAATAAATTAGAAAAAATTGCGATGTAGTTTATTTACATTATTCAGACTATAAAGGCGTTGGTTAGATCCAGTGACAGGACGCAAAGGGTGTGAGTTCAATACCCGGTTAAGGGAGTGGAGAACTTGAAGAAGAGAATTAACAGGAGATAACTAATAACTGACATCCCATTAAATATGGCACGTGGAACTAGAACAGTCTACCCCAGCGAGCGAAATAAAGATTTCAGTTCGACATTCCAACCACCTAAAGAAAGCCGGAGCGTATAACGGCCGAAACGTTGCGATGAATATGGCGACAAAAATGAGGATAATAGTCCGAATATTGTAAATACTGTACATAATATCTCATCTCAGAAATATAGTGATTTTCTAAGCCCGGCTTAGATGTGGCACAAGGCCGAAAGTATGGAACACCCAGCGAGGACCGAACTCACTACTCAGTCGTAATTGATCTAGTAAGACAAGCTTTCTGACCATTACACCACGTCGAGGTGCCCCTCATATCAGAAATATAGACAGATACTCAGATGTAGCCGTATTATAGATTCGAGGTGGGTACGAAACCCTTGCACCGGCCTTAGATTAACCTCTCGTGTCATATTTTTCTTTTGTGTGTGTAGAAAATGTAATGTTACATATGTCATGAAATATGCTACTTTTGCTTTGCATAAAGGCCCACCTGTTTTGAATAAAGTTAATGTGAATATTACAGATATATATATATATATATATATATATATATATATATATATATATATATATATATATATATATATATATATATATATGTGTGTGTGTGTGTTTGTGGATCATAAACTTCCTTCTACTGCGGTTTCTGATAGATTTCCTCCGAGATATACTCGCTATTTCTGTTTTATTCCTTTTATCGCAAAAAGCCCCTGATAGCTTTGTTCTCTAGGATTTGGTTTCCATTACACTCGGGAGGCAAGACCTTGATTACCAGGGTCCCTTCCACAAACATTCCCTCGCTCGTCGTATTTCCAGTAAACACGGAACAGTATCACCACGGGGTCCACCAAGTGGCCCTGGACATCTCCTCTTCACCTAATTATGATACTAGATAAAGAGACTGTTGAATATCGTATCTTAATAGCCTTTAAAACTACGTAGACCCATGTGTTGGATTGTCTGACTGCAGGCAAACTCCGCTCCCTAAGTAACCGAACATTGAAAATCGGTTCTGCTTTGATAAGATAAATTCGTTCTCGATTCTTTGAGCAAAGCAAAAAGCAGAGCAGTTTTAGGGTCAACAAAGAGAGACAATGATTTAAGGGAATTTAGATTTATATTAACTGTTTCATGAAACCGTCCCCTCTCTTTGTGCCCACCCATTTCTCGTCACATCATCAGTTCTCAGGATTAGGCATGATTAAACTATTAACATAAGGGCGTACTTGTGCGACTGATAACGTTCTGGAGAGTAGAATCGGCGAGCCGAGTTCAAATTCCGTTCTAGTCTGTTAGATTCACTTTCGTACAAATGCCTTTAACTACATCCGCGTACTGGGTAAGACCATAAACTATACCTGGCAGCAAGACCTCTGATCTGGAGGTTTTAAGGAGCGTGGAACTACCTCTTAATTGCTGGTGTTCCGAGGTCCACCCTGACCTGGGGTGGTAGTACCTGCTAGGGTCCCAGATTAGGGAAATAGTTAACCCCAAACTGGGGTCAAAACACCATGAAAGTATAAAAATAGGTTTTAGTACCAGCAATACATTACTATGAATATATTTTTAAAGGAAAGAATATTACCAGCAATAAAAAATATTGTTGACATTAAATAACCCATTGAAAGTGATATGCTGTAAAACAAAACAAACCAGACTAAACCACAAATGCATTTGGGAAATCATCACTCTCTTTTCTCCCCGAGATATGGATTAAATATACATGGTAGACTTTTCCGATAATGCATGGTATTTTCGCAGATAATAAGTGAAATAAAACTGTATATTCATAACCACCAATGTTCTGGGATTAAAAAAAACAACACTGAAAACAGAATCAGTGAATAAAGTTGCGAATTTGGCTGAAGTTGTTTGTGGAAATCACAATACAGAGGGAAATGGCATGAACTCAATTTTCCTCGCGCTCTGTTCTGTCCGTCATTGGCATATGTTGATGGTTGATTGAAAAGAATGTTTGGTTTGGTTGATTATCTTTCGCGGCATATCAACACCTCTATGGGTTATTTAATGACAAGTTAAATATTATGAACAGTTTTAAGGCTTCAACTAAATATATTTGGAACGCAATTGCATGCCTTCAACTACAGATGTATTGTTGGTCATTTTATTATGAATTGGTATTATGGTCATTTTCTTATAAATACGTAATGTTGCTCATTTTATTGTAAATAGGTTTTGTTGGTCATTTGCTATAAATCGGTATTTTTACTATAAAAATCTATTTTTACACTATTATAGTGTTTTGTCTGTCTTTGAGGGTTTACGATTTCCCTATACCTGGGACCTGGATCAGGGCGAACCTGGAGACTACAGAAATTAAGTGGTTCCACGCTTCGCAAGAAAGACCTGCAATTTCTTCATCAGAGGCCTTGCTGCCGGATGTAGTTCATTGTCTTACCCGTATTTTTCGACTTTTTTTCATTCTCGTTCGTACTGTTGGACCTTTTTTTCATTCTCGTCCGTACTGTTCGACCTTTTTTTTCATTCTCGTCCGTACTGTTCGAACTTTTTTTTCATTCTCGTCCGTACTGTTCGACCTTTTTTTTCATTCTCGTCCGTACTGTTCGACTTTTTTTTTCATTCTCGTCCGTACTGTTCGACTCTTTTTTTCATTCTCGTCCGTACTGTTCGACTCTTTTTTTCATTCTCGTCCGTACTGTTCGACTTTTTTTTTTCATTCTCGTCCGTACTGTTCGACTTTTTTTTTTCATTCTCGTCCGTACTGTTCGACTTTTTTTTTTCATTCTCGTCCGTACTGTTCGACTTTTTTTTTCATTCTCGTCCGTACTGTTCGACTCTTTTTTTCATTATCGTCCGTACTGTTCGACTCTTTTTTTCATTCTCGTCCGTACTGTTCGACTTTTTTTTTTCATTCTCGTCCGTACTGTTCGACTTTTTTTTTTCATTCTCGTCCGTACTGTTCGACTTTTTTTTTTCATTCTCGTCCGTACTGATCGACTTTTTTTTTTCATTCTCGTCCGTACTGTTCGACTTTTTTTTTTCATTCTCGTCTTACATATAAAGCTAGTCTTCAGTTAACTTCTATTTTTCGTTTTCCTCGCGTTTTCTTTTTTCTCTCATTTATTTATTTATCTTTCTCCTTCACGCGCTTTCCTCTTTTATTTCATTCAATCTAAAATTCTAATTATTTTTTTTTACAATTCGTCTGTGTGTGGTAAAATCATTTAGATGATTTTATTACACGCTTTATCTTAACCCTCTTCATCTTTATGTCCCATCTGAAATCCCCTTCATCATATATATATATATATATATATATATAGTTCTCTCACAAACCATCCCATCTTTGCTGCATCCAAGATCTACCTCCTGCTATTTCATGTCAAGGTCAAAGGTTATCCCTAATCTATGTTGACCCACGACTGACCTGCTGCACTCTTTTACCTTCATTTAAACAGGGTCAGGTGAACACATTGTCAGTGGAATAATCTGCCATGATAGCGGCCATTTTATTTAGCTATTACCGTCTAACATTGGATGGATTTTGTCAAGATGAACGCTTGTTTGTTTGTTTATTTTTCTCGGAGTTTATACGGGGGCACGGAATTCCTAAGTGTCTACGTATAAACGCGATGGTGATTCACATGAAGTAGGGTTGACACTGATTGAGGCATTTTAAAATTAAATGAAAGCAAACACAATCATAGGAGCGGGACCAAATCTGTAAATGAAATTTGATTAACAAAGGCTTGGAAATACCTTTTTCGACATTCCCGGTTGAGTGTGACACGAAGTTGAAAATAGCTCACTCAGTACCGCAGCCAAGCTGTACTTATGAAAAGAATTTTACGTGTTCATCGTGTAAGGTTGTAACAGACGCTAATTTATATTACTTAGATTTCGGCTTTAAATAACTCATAGAACAGTTGTTCACAAAGTTTTTGAAGTCTGGGAACACTTTGAAATCCTACCAATAATTGTAAGCGCACTATATACAAATTTCGGAAAAATATGTTATAATGAAGGCAAATATTGCAGAAAAAAATTATGCAATATAAAATATAAAATGAAACATTCCTTAAGCTTATTTATTATTGTGTTTATGAGAAATATGAGCCTGATAAGTCTTACCGATTTCTGTTTGAGCAAAGTCGGATACGAGCGGACCGCCATTATATATAGTAGCCCTATTCTATCAGTAATAATTGCTATAATTATTTACTGTCTTCCTGATTTCCCATGTATCTCTATAGTAAAATATCATTATCAATGCACATTTATATTGTAATGGGCGATGAATAATGGATAATTTACAACATAGAAAATAAGACATACAAATTGATCCATCACAATCCTTAGTAAAGGCCTCTCTTCATCCAAAATAGGCTAATATTATTTACAGTGTGTGGTGGAGAAGTTCACAACTTTCAGCTTTAAAATGTTTAGCAAACGGTTGATAGGCAAACTCTCATTTCCTCGTCAATACATTGAAGAGTTCCTCTCTTTTTGCACTTAATTTTGGTAAGAGCAGAAAAGCCTAATTTACATCAATATGAACGAGCGGGTACAGCAATATGATAAAGTAAATATATTTATTTCTTATATGTGGATACAGATTTCTCTGGAACGCCAGGGCGCACTTAGATATCTTCCAGGGCCCCAAGCGCACCATTTGAGAACTACTGCCCTAGTGGTTGATATGCCGCTAAATAAAATCAACCAAATCCTTCTCCTCTGTACTTTCCGACTTCTTTCCTTCTCCTCCTTACTTAGTGATACTCGTGTTTGAAATAGACGGCGCCGATTTTTTTTTTATTAATTTTAAACAGTGAATTACATCTATCAGTTTGCACATTCCAGAAAACTTAATAAAAAATGTTATCTCCAGCAGAGTACGATCCTGAGGCCTCTTTTGAAGGAGAAACCAACATCTGATCTGTCGTGCTTCAGAACGTTTGGCAAAAGAGAGCGTCAAAACCCAGCATGGTTCTTTTTTTTTTTTTCCTTCTGAGGAATGGGCATTTCTTCCTTCAAAGTTCCGGAAAGCTCATATCTCTTCTATTTCGTATCCGAAACGTAAACAAAGCAATTTTTAAAGAGTTAATGTATTTATTTTTTAATCGGACATTTTCATTACTTCAAACATTATTTTTTAGTGGATATCCATGTTTGAAATATTGATTGATTCGTTTTCTACGGTTTATCCAACTTTAGTGCGTTATTTAAAGCCAGGGAAGCTTTTTGCATTGTGAACGGTGTTATAATGAAAGTCGAATTACATAGGCGGTGTAATGTTTACCAAACTTGTCACGCGAAATCAAATAAAACTCCTTAATCTTCGGCCTTGTGCCCCATCTAAACTACGCATCGCAAAAAACTAAACTGAACAAAATAAAGTTTTAATATGCCTACAGTTACCCAGTCTTCATAGCCGTCTTTGCTAGTATATTTTTTCTTAAAAAACATATCCATTGTCTTTATTTTCTTTAAGATGTCTGATAATAATTTCATAGATTTGAAGGGTTACTGGATTTGTACAAAGTCGGAGAATTTGCTGAAATATTCAACTGGTTCGTATCCCACTATTAGCTTTTATTTATTTATTTTTTAAATATAATTTGTCGTCAAATTAACCCCGGATACGCACTTCAGTGAATATTAAAGCAGTACCTAACCCTGACCTGTCAACTCTCTCTGAACTGTCGGGAGAGTTCTGGCTTTGAGCTCTTTATCCCTGTCTCCCGGTATCATAGCAAGCGTTCTCCCAGTTAACTGTTCAGCGTTTGTTTTCCGTCGTGTTTTGTATTCGTGTAAATAAATTGTTGAGTTTTCTCCACGTAAAGATCTGCCGAGTGAAAAAGACTTTTCCAGAACGCATAGATTTGAAACTATTTCGGGTCGGGATTCGGTTAAATTATTACAACAGCATTTTTCGATATTAAATTTATCAAATCGAAGTTTGTTTACAAGTGAAATATTGACCTAAAATAGATTAATGTTGGTTCAAGACAACGCATCTGGTAGAAAAAAATTATTCTGAATTCGAATGGGTTAGCGTTAACATTTTGGGGCTGTTTTGGAAACCCTTCTGTTTCTCCCTGTTTTTGGTAAAAATAGACGTTTTTCGGAAGTTCCATGTTTTAAGATTTTTAGGTAAGTAAATTCGATTAATGAATTGAAATCATCAGGGCTTCCTATATATTTTTAATTACAATAATGACACGTTAATTAAAAAAAAAAAAAAAACACGTTTTGGTTAATATTTGAAAGAGGGAACATTCTAATCAGAACTTAAACCTCACGAAATAATAATTAGTGATTAGGATTAAAAGGCCACAGTTTATAATCAACGAATATTACCCGTTATATGACGATATTTTGATGTAAGGAGCATACATTTACCGTTACTGACACTACTAGACTGTTACAGTGTAAAACATGTGTGGGCATAGAGGGCTTTGGACAGCATCAGTCAGTTATGTGCCATGCCTGATACACACTTAGGCCATCACGTATCTTTCGATACATGACTGACGAAGCAGATTTTTTCCCGCAGTAGGTTGCTATTTCATTTTGCGGTACAAAAGGCTACAGAACCCGGTCTGTACATAGCTGATGGAGAAGAGGTTTCATACCTTTTCCCAGGGTATTAGCACGTAAGTGAATTCAATGGATTCGACTGGAATTCGAACTCGGCTCTCCGATTCCTCAGTCCGAGCCGCTATCCATCACTCCACTTGATAGCATCACTGATCCTTAACCATCTCCTAAATCTCTCACGTGATGGTTCCAAGTTTCCTTGCCGCGGTATACCGCTTCAGCTGGCGGGCTAAACTCATGTGATGTTGATGGGGGGGGGTTAACACGGAACAACTGGGTGAAGGGACCTCCTCGGCGCAGGTCACCGATCAGGGCGGAAGGATTTTTCCAGATGAACTACAACGACCACGCGTTCGTGACCAATGCGAGCCACCTAGTTGGAGGCTGTGGTTTAACCTGGAGAGCTGTAGGCTCCGCTAGATAAAAGGCCCAAGACACGCTGCATTGATTCCCTACGACCCCTTCCGTTGTTAGAGGCGAATGCCTTAGATGTTCCATGAATTGTTCGTAAATTTATGTGGGTTTTGAACATATAAAGCGAAATGAAAAAAGACAGAAACCTATCGGGACGTGTGTTTTTTTTTTTTTTTTTTTTTTTTTTTTTCAGTTAAATTAACAATAAATCACTGTCTGTTGCTTTATAAGATAGTTTTTGTAACCAGTTGTTCATTCATCTTCTATTTTTTTCTTCTTTTTTTTAGTTGTTTTTCATAGCAATTCTCAGCTCTTAACGTCTACCGCTATTAAGGAAGCCACATAGAAAATCATTTAAAACTAAAACAAACTCCTAGTGATATCTAAACACTGATCTCGTCTCATCTCCCTCGGAACCGATGCAACCAGATGTCATGTAGCGTCCTGGGTATGACGATAAACTACGTCCAACAACAAGGCTTCAGATAATGTTTACGGAAAAAGTAATGTTGCTAGCTATACGTTTTTTGGAAAAAGTAATGTTGCCAGCTATACGTTTTTTGGAAAAAGTAATGTTGCCAGCTATACGTTTTTTGGAAAAAGTAATGTTGCCAGCTATACGTTTTTTGGAAAAAGTAATGTTGCCAGCTATACGTTTTTTGGAAAAAGTAATGTTGCCAGCTATACGTTTTTTGGAAAAAGTAATGTTGCCAGCTATACGTTTTTTGGAAAAAGTAATGTTGCCAGCTATACGTTTTTTGGAAAAAGTAATGTTGCCAGCTATACGTTTTTTGGAAAAAGTAATGTTGCCAGCTATACGTTTTTTGGAAAAAGTAATGTTGCCAGCTATACGTTTTTTGGAAAAAGTAATGTTGCCAGCTATACGTTTTTTGGAAAAAGTAATGTTGCCAGCTATACGTTTTTTGGAAAAAGTAATGTTGCCAGCTATACGTGTTTTTGAAACAATGTTGCCAGCTATGCGTTTTTGAAAAAATGATGTTGCCAGCTATATGTTTAATAGTATTGTATATGTCTAGGTATATATATATATATAATATATATATATATATATATATATATATAATGTGTATATATATATATATATATATATATATATATATATATATGTGTGTACCTACCTTAATTTGGCATTAAATGACCCACAGTGGTTGATATGCCATAAAACCCAACCAACCAACCAGATGTCGTGTAGAGAAGACTGTAATGTTCTGTTCTATGGCCTATACACTGCTTTTTGTTCCCCGTTGAAGTAATTATATTTGATTAATACTGAAATTATATATGCGTAGTCTAGTATCTGTCTATATTTTTGAAATAAGGTATCATGTACACTATTTACATTATTCGAACTATTGTCCTCATCTTTGTCGCCATATTTATCACAACGTTTTGGCCGTTGTACGCTCCGGCCTTCTTCAGGTGGTTGGAATGTTAAACTGAATCCTTTATTCCGCTCACTGGAGTAGACTGTTCTAGTTCCACGTGCCATGTTTAATGGATATCAGTTATCTCCTCTTAATTCCCCTCTCCAAGTTCTCCACTGCCTTAACAAGGTATTGAACTCTTTGGGTCCTGTCACTGGATCTAATTAACACCTTTATCTACTGTTCCATGTGTCCTTGAGGACATATGGCACAGCCCAATACCTGGTTAAGGCGGTGGGTACCGAGACTTTGTTAGTATTATTATTATATCAGGTCATCCCATAAGTTCTGTCCGCATTTTAATTTTTTGTTAAAATAAACGAAATTTAAAGAGTATTTTATAATGTCTAATGGAGCTGAACATTAGTTTTATGTTTAGATGCATTTAAACTGATCAAATTTTATTTCAGAGAACAATAAAATTAAATTTTGTTTTGATTAAAACCTGCTAACATGGAAGTAACCAAGAATCATTTGAGGCACATAATGCTTTATGAGTTCAAGAAAGGAAACTCAGCAACCGAAGCGGCTAGAAACATTCACTCAGTTTATGAAGAGGAATGTGTGAATGAAAGAACTTGCAGAAGATGGTTTGCAAAATTCAGAGGTGGAGATTTCACGTCCAGCTGAGTGTGCTTGAAGAAAATCCTGCTTTATCAGTTGAGGAATTGGCAGTGGTTCTCAGTTCAAACAATACAACTGTTCATCGTCATCTTCAACAACTTGGAAAAGTTCCTAAACTTGGAAAATGGGTGCCTCATGAATTGTCCGAAAACAACCTCAAATCCCGAGTTGACATCTGCTCTTCTCTCCATTCTCACCAACTTGTTTCACATTTTTTGGATAGACTTGTGACTGGCGACGAAAAATGGATCTTTTATCGAAATGTTAAGCGTTATAGACAGTGGCTTGGTAAAGGGGAAGGACCCCAGCCACAGCCGAGAAGGGAACTTCATGTGCAAAAGGTTCTTCTTTCAATCTGGTGGGATCGCCAAGGAATAATCCACTTTGAATTCTTACCACCTAATGCAACAATTATTGCTCAAATATACTGTCAGCAATTAGAGCGTTTGAACCAAGCTTTGAAGAAAAAAAGACCTGCTCTAGTGAATCGAAAAGAGGTGATGTTTCATCAGGACAATGACCGACCCCACACTGCAAGAATCACGTCACAAAAGATCGAAGAACTTGGTTGAGAGAAAATTCCTCATCCACCTTATTCTCCCGATCTTGCTCCTTCAGACTACCATTTGTTTCGTAGCTTACAGAATCATTTGGAAGAAACAGCTTTTGTAACACAGGAAGAGGTTAAAAATGACATTTGTGAGTTCTTCGAATCAAAGCCAAAAGAATTTTACAGTAATGGAATTAGTAAGTTTGTTAATAGATGGAAGGAAGTCATAGATAATCAGGGAAAATACATTGTTTATTGAATCTGTAATTAAATGTAACATTTGGTCACTTGTTTTCTTTATTCAAAATTCGGACAGAACTTATTGGATGACCTGATATAATCGGTCAGGTTGATTTGGGAAGCATAGTATTGCACTCAATTTGAAAGCTTGACTTTTACATGATAATGAACGACACAAAACATTATTTCTCAAATCGTTACTGTTTTTTTTTTGTTTTTTTTTTTTTGTTTTTTTCGGATATGAGTTTAAATATTAAGTTTAGGTTAAAAAGCATAGCGTTGGAATTTCTTTCATCTGATCATTGAAAGCCTTATAGGATAGCCTCATGAAATTTATAATTTCCTAAAGCTTTAAAAATTGCATATAAAAAAAAGATGCATGGCGCAATCATAATATTACTAAATCATTGGGCCATCAAAGGAGACCATCACTTATTTCCCGTCCTGGGTATGACGATAAACTACGTCCAGCAGCAAGTCCTCTGACCAGGAGATGTTGAGGAGTGTGGAACCACCTCTTAATTGCAGATGTTCCCAGGTTCGCCCTGATCCGGTGTGGTAGCAACTGTTAGGGTTCCAGCTATGAGTAAATAGTTAACCACGAAACTGGGGTAAAAACACTATGAAAGTGTAAAAATAGGTTTTAGTACCAGAAATACTTTGTAAAAAAAATATTACCAACAATAAATTTTTGAAGAAAAAAAAAAAAAAACTAGCAATACATTTTTGAAAAAAAAATACCAGAAATACTTTTTGGAAAAAAATTATTACCAGCGATATTTTTTTTTTTTTTTTTTTTTTTTTCTTGAAAGAAAAATATGACCAGAAATAGATTTTTGATAAAAAAAAACATTACCAGCAATAAAAATTTTGTCGGCATCAAATAACCCATTGAGGTTTATATGCCGTAAAACAAACCAAACTTCACTTATTTCAAAGGGAAACGAACGATTTAGCTATATTATGTAATATATTATACAGTGCAGTAGTTTACTGCGATTTGCATTAAACAACGCAAATTTAAAACATTTTGTCTTATAATTTGTACCCACTAGTGTTATGGACACTTTTATCTATTTCATGCTTTTATTAATTATAATTTATCTAGTCATATTCATTGAGTAGGCTTTTTGCAATCTTTTACAATTTTTTACACTGTTTTTACTCATTCATTATTTTATTGTATTCAATATTTTGCTTGTGGTGATTTATAATTAGAATTCTGATTTGGATATGTTTTCCATTCATTTTGTCTAATACAAAAATATCCTCTTTATTTGGATTTGTTCTTGAAATAGTAAAATTTTGAAGTCAAAAGCAAAAAAAAAAAAAATCTTCGGAAATTAAGTATTTCTGCAAATTTTTTTTTTTTTTTTTTTTTTTTTTTTTCAGACAATCTTTAAAACTAAATTCTAAAAACTTGGCAAAAGCTATGAATTTAATCTTTGGTGGCAGTACTTATCAAATCAAACCCCAACTTTCACACCAGGTTTTTTTAAAGTGAAAAATCGACCTGTCCTATTATACAAGTGCTGAGTGATAAGTAAGGTCTCCAATCTTATAACTCAAGTTTTATGCCAGAGAGAATAATGAAACTGGTATCAAAATGAAGTGTATATATATATATATATATATATATATATATTCAAGATAATATATTTTTCAAGAAGATCAATATTTAGTACAATTTATTTTTCAAACTTTCTCTCCACGTTTTCATTTCATCTAGAAAGAAAGTTTTTGGATTACATTTGATTAAATTACGTTACACCAATTTCGGCATCGGATGAAAAATGTTGACCTTTCAACGCATCTGTGAATTTCGTGAATAACCCGAATCCTGACGGTGCCAACTCGGGGCTGTACGGAGTGGGGGGTGATAACTCTGTATTTTAAGATTCTCACTGTTTCCTCTCTTTGTTGATTGCAATGTAGTGATGTAAGAAAACAATGCGGGTTGGGGATCTCTGTTCAATCCTTATTCTTCGGAGACAATGTTTCAGTCCTCGCAATATTTCATTGTTTTCACACGTCAGTGAATTTAGATTGGTGCTCGAATTTTTAGTGTAAAAATTAGTTTAAATTCTGTCCGCCATCACTGTTTTATAGAGTAGTGGTGGAGTGTCGAGAAGAGCTCTATCTGAGCAAGTTGAATCTCAAAATAAATTTTGATGTATGTTTAGATTTTGGGAAGCTGGTCGGCCGTAAACTTCGGCATTCATTCTAGTCCTAATTACTAACAAACTTAATGTTCATCCCCCACTTTTGGGCCTTACTAAATATTTAACGAATACCCCAAGGACAAGGGGCTACTTCGTCGCACATAATATTTTCCCTATTCATCCAATTGAAAAATCCTTTTAAACATAGATTAAGGAAGAAATTCCCTATCGATTAATACAAATTAGACCGTTTGAAAAGGGATTTTATACCCAATCGAATACACATCCAAACATATATTACGAAATGGACAAAGTCCGACAATTTATTTATTAAAGACATTTTTATGTTTAACGTTCTTTTTATAGATACAAGTATTTAAGTAAATGCTCTGTTTGTAATAAACAATATTAAATAACATTTACCGGCCTGAATGTCCAAGAAATTTTCATAGAAAATATTCGTCCTTTGACAGGATTCGAACCTGCATCCTATACGGAACCACCATTTAGCCGGGCGTGCCTAACCGATTCGGCCACAAAGGAGCGTTCGGTAGGCAAGGTCGAATTTACTGCTTATAAACTTCAATCTTCCATTTAATCTCGTACATTCATAACTGCTCATGGCGTGTCAAATGTAAACAAATGACGTCATACAAAGGACGAATATTTTCTACGAAAATTTCTCTGACATTCAGGCCGGTAAATGTTATTTAATACTGTTTATTATAAACAGAGCATTTACTTAAATACTTGTATCTATAAAAAGAACGTTAAACATGAAAATGTCTTTAATAAATAAATTGTCGGATTTTTTTGTCCATTTCGTAATATATGACGTAATTTGTTTAAATTTGATACGCCATGAGCAGTTATGAATATTCGAGATTCATGGAAGATTGAAGTTTATAAGCAGTAAATTCGACCTTGTCTACCGAACGCTTCTTTGTAGCCTAACGGTAAGGCACGTCAGCGTAAATGACGGTTCCGTATAGGATGCAGGTTCGAATCCTGTCAAAGGACGAATATTTTCTATGAAAATTTCTCGGACATTCAGGCGGGTAAATGTTATTTAATACTGTTTATTATAAACAGAGCATTTACTTAAATACTTTTATCTATAAAAAGAACGTTAAACATAAAAATGTCCAAACATGTTTATATCTTCAGTATTTGATAGGAGATACCTTGCATATCAAGCAGTTCATAATTTAATCTTTTCTCATTCGACAAATGTTGGCAAGTACAGCAGCCCAAAATTCGGCTAATATATTTTCCAGGATTTCTCAAGTGTTTGTCGTATTCGGTAACCTTCGAGGACATTACTTTCTTTTTCCATTATCATTCCTATCGGTCGGGGACCATCTGCAATTGTACCAACGCCCTCCACTGTCTCCTGTTCTTCCCCACGACCGTGCATTCCACCAGCATTCTCCCTGTCTAAGCTCTGACGTCATTAGTCCAGCGTCGCTTTGGTCTTCTCCTTGGTCTCTTGCCATCGATACGTCCCTCCAGTATGTCGATGCAGAGTTTATAGGCACTGATGATATGGCTGAACTATTGCTGTCTTCGCTTTCTTATGGTCACGACCGATTGTAACTCTGGCCCAATCACCTCCGTGATAGATTACTTTGTTTTGTGGCCCATTTAACTTATGGTGATTTTATATCTTATTTTACCTTTGATGTGGCACAAGACCGAAAGCAGAGGGCACCCAGTGTTGATCGAACTCACTACTCAGTCGTAATTGTTCTAGCGAGTCAAGCTTGCTAACCATTAAACTGTTTCGAGGTGCCCAACCCGTTTAACTGATGTGTGGTGCCCGTCTCTAGCACATTGTCTCGAAATACTTTAGTTTAACATTGGCAGCTTCAGTGTCCAGGTTTCGTAGCCATACAATGCAAACAGTGACACTAGGATCCTCAGAAGCTTCAAATTAATGCATTTGTGATCTGCGCGGTCTTTCCACAGTGTTAAAGAATCGAATTGCGCTACATTACAGATAGTAATAAGGAATATCAGGCTGCATGACCGATAAATATATAAAGGCATGTTGTGTTTTTTTTATTTACATTATTCGGACTATTGTCCTCATCTTTGTTGCCATATTTATCACAACGCTTCGGTCATTGTACGCGCTGGTCTTCTTCTGGTTGGAATGTCGAACTGAACGCTTTATTTCGCTCGCTGGGGTAGACTGTTCTAGTTCCACGTCCCATGTCTAATGGATGTCAGTTATAGAGTTATCGCCTGTTAATTTCCCTCTCCAAGTTCACTGCCTTAGCCAAGGTATTGAACTCACAACTTACCACAAGGGAGCGGCCTGTCTCCCCTTTATATTTCTTTCCGCAGCTGCACAGGATGGTGTACGCACAGTCTTTAGTCTTGTTCTCCTTTATGGTGGGTCTTATTCGGGAGAGGTATCTGCGAATTATCGTTCAGTTTTTGAAGGTTGTCGACATTCCAACCACCTGAAGAAGGCCGAAGCGTACGACGGCTGAAACGTTAATTTCCCTCTCCAAGTTCTCCACTGCCTTAGCCAAGGTATTGAACTCACACCTCATCTCAGAAATATATACAGATACTGAAAAGCCGAAACGTTGTAATAAATATGGTGGGAATAATGTAAATAGCGTACATAATACCTCATCATTAGAAATATAGACAGATAATGTAGTCTTTTATTGAAAAGCTTCTTCGCTTAATTATAAAATATATCCGTCCACTTTAGGACATCTAACGAGAAAGTATCGAATCATTTTGAATATTCCGAGAACCCGTTGCGCAGTCTTGATATTATTTGCTAAATAACTCAAATGAAATTTATTCTGTAGGCCTGAACACGCTCTCCCTTGGGGTTATACAGATGTTATTCCTAGATCAAACAGATGAATCTTGCATGTTGTTTTCTTGCATTTTGTGTTTCATGTCATCACCAAATTTAGGCAACGTTGATCCTGGTCAGTACCTAGATGCGCGACTGCTTGGGTGCACAAAATTCTGTAAGTGAGGGCGCTGATACCTTCCAGAAAATTTGGAGAGCCCAGTTCCAATTACAATCGGGTTCGGTAAATTCACTTACGCGCAAACACCCATGGGAAAGTTATCGATCCGCCTCTTCACCACCCTAAGCACGTTGAAACATTGGTTCCCGTACGATCACTGTAGTTAAGCGACGTCGAGCCTGGTCAGTAGCTAGATGGGTGACAGCTTGAGAATACTAGATGATGTGATGGATAACGGCTCGGAATTGTTCATCGGGGACCCGAGTTCAATTCCTGTTGGGTTCGTTATATTCACTCTTGGGAAATGTATGAGTCCACTTCTTGTCTCCCCAAAATATTTTAATCTAGAAATATTTTCTGTCTTTCTGCAAATGTTTGATAAGATGTGTGTAAAAAAAAAAAAGAAAAAAATTCAATGAAACCAGTCAAAAATCAGCGTTACCATATTGCAGTTATTTCTGTGGGTATACAATCTAATATTGGCTATTAAAACCAGACATATTAAAATGTGAAGAAGGTTGACAAAATTGGTTATATCACATTCAAGAGTAATTAGCAAAAGACACCCCTCCAAACAAAAAAAAAGGAGGTAAAAATAAAAAGCTGACATTATTAATTCTTTTGTCCTAATGATGTTTTTCATATACTAAAAAAGATTCAGATTTAGTTCTATAGGCCTGAACACGCTCTCCCGAGGGGTTACACAAATGATATCCCTAGACCATACAGTTGAATATTACATGTGATTTTCTTGCATTTTGCGTTTCATACTATCACTAAAGTTAGGCAACGTTGATCCTGGTCAGTACTTAGATCGGTGACTGCTTGGGTTGATATCTGGTGTTGTAAGTGATGGTGCTGATACCTTCTAGAAAAATTGGAGAGTCTATTTCCAATTCCAGTCAGGATCCTTAAATTCAGTTACGCGCAAATACCCTTGGGAAATCTATGAATTTATTTCTTGTCTCACAGCTATGGGTTAATTAGTAAGATTTGTATTAGTGAATCATTATTATCTCCCTGACCCCAAAAATATTTTAATCTAAAAATATTTTCAGTCTTTCTGCAAAAGTTTGTCATAAAAAAAAGAGAAACCAATGAAACTAGCCTCAATTATATTGTAGATATTTATGGGGGAGTATAACATTTTAATAATGGCTATTAAAAACAGACATATTAAAATGAGAAGGGAGTCAACAAAAATGGTTATCATCACTATAAATAGTAATTCACAAAAGACCCACCCCCAACAACAACAACAAAAAAAATGGAGGTAAAAATAAAAAGCTGACTTTATCAAGACTTTTGTCCATTGTGCTCTAATGGTTTTCTTCAAAGACTTAGAGATTCAGAAATAGAATTTATTAAGAAAATTGTATGTGATAAGTGTTAACCTTCGGATGTGGTACAATCTAATATTGCATTATTTAAGAAAACTGCATCATTGGCTCCCAGTAAATGTTTCATGTACGAAGACTACTTTTGATTAGTATTACCTTGATACATAAATTCGTTTGTTTTTTGTTTATTTTACAGCTTATGTTAATACTTATTTATTAATAGTTCTGATGAATCATCTAACAATATATTTCCTTTCATTGTCAACGACCCAATGATTCACTAAGTGTTCAATCTCTCGATGATATAAATCACTAGGTTTTGAGTAGAAAAAAACATTACCAAGCCACGTTTTAAGTTCCACATCGTTGTTGAACGAAACACCCCTTAAATTGTTGGAAAGCGACTGAACAAGATGGTAGTCTGAAGAGACTAAATTAGGAGTATATGGTAGGTGTGGCAGAAGTTCCCAGCCAAGCTCTTTCTTTGTATCCACGAGTTGCCTGGTGTCGAGCGAGTAAACTGGTGGCAATGGATTTTTTTTATTTCGGTCAGTGCGTGTGGCACCTACACATCATGTCCCTGGACCTTTACCCATTGAGTGAAGATGACAATCGACAGTAACATGAAAGATTGCCATATTCTGAGCCAATTCCCAAGTAGTCAGGCGTGGTTCTTCTTTAATCAGCGCGTGCAATTGGTTCTCACCAAACCAAATAGGTCGGTCAGAACGCGTAGTGTGTACGAGTTCGATCTTTCTCTCATTGAATTAGGGAAATTATTACTATACCATTCTGTCGGTAATGAAGTCATCTGTGTGCACAACACAAATATCTCTAGCAGCTTTGGCAGCATTAATTAAAAGCAGAGATGATGATCATGTCGAACATGCTAATTATTTTCTGCTTGGCATTCCAGCTGTAAGGAGTATCAAATCTGAAATAAAATTTCAATATTGTCAGACATTTTCACAGAAAAATCAGAGTTAATAAGAAGCCCCCCCCCCCAAAAAAAAACGGAAAGAAAGGTGCCATCGAGATTATTTGAAGAACATCAGAAAAACGAACAGATATATAGAACAACCTGATAATTGCTATTTTTGCTGCCAATTCGTACATTGGCATCTCTTCTTAAACAACGTTCATAAAGAAGGTCTATTTATCTATAAAAGTACTTCTATTATCTCTCAGTTTAAATGCCAGCGTGAGGTTGAAGACTTAAATCGAACGACGCGATAGTCAGAGAAGAGAATATTTCACCATCTGCCCGGCTGCATTTGTAAAGATCAGTTTCAGTGTTTTTATAAACTCACGAATATATCCATGCCAACTTTTGTCCTGCCATGAGGATATGTTCTCTAGTTTGATCAATTCGCATTTGGACATTCATTTGACGGATATGGAGAATATATTTATTAAAACTGTGCAGCCTCGTCTGTGTAAGGAAAGAGAATAGCTGCTAGATCTTAATCTGATTTGCTTACAATATATCTATATATATATATATATATATATATATAGTAGAATCCTTGATAACCGGACTAAGAAGGCCTTCCGGATATGAGGAATTGGTTACAAAGGCCGGATATGAGGAGTTATATTCAGATTACAATAAAAGAACTGAAATCAGGTTTAACATTTATTTTCAATGTTTTATAGTAAACAAAATAAGCTAATGGTGAGTGAAACATAATAGAATTAATTTTAAGAAAAAAAGAAGCAAATTATGTAATGTTAATGAAAATTCATTAAGTATGCCAAACATACAACGTAACGAGGATTTTTTTTTAATCGATGTTGCATGATAATTCTTCCTCTTCTCATGTTATTCCCAACTTTTCCCGCATTTCATTCCCAACTTTTCCCGCATTTCATTCCCAACTTTTCCCGCATTTCATTCCCAACTTTTCCCGCATTTCATTCCCAACTTTTCCCGCATTTCATTCCCAACTTTTCCCGCATTTCATTCCCAACTTTTCCCGCATTTCATTCCCAACTTTTCCCGCATTTCATTCCCAACTTTTCCCGCATTTCATTCCCAACTTTTCCCGCATTTCATTCCCAACGTTTCCCGCATTTCATTCCCAACGTTTCCCGCATTTCATTCCCAACTTTTCCCGCATTTCATTCCCAACTTTTCCCGCATTTCATTCCCAACTTTTCCCGCATTTCATTCCCAACTTTTCCCGCATTTCATTCCCAACTTTTCCCGCATTTCATTCCCAACTTTTCCCGCATTTCATTCCCAACTTTTCCCGCATTTCATTCCCAACTTTTCCCGCATTTCATTCCCAACTTTTCCCGCATTTCATTCCCAACTTTTCCCGCATTTCATTCCCAACTTTTCCCGCATTTCATTCCCAACTTTTCCCGCATTTCATTCCCAACTTTTCCCGCATTTCATTCCCAACTTTTCCCGCATTTCATTCCCAACTTTTCCCGCATTTCATTCCCAACTTTTCCCGCATTTCATTCCCAACTTTTCCCGCATTTCATTCCCAACTTTTCCCGCATTTCATTCCCAACTTTTCCCGCATTTCATTCCCAACTTTTCCCGCATTTCATTCCCAACTTTTCCCGCATTTCATTCCCAACTTTTCCCGCATTTCATTCCCAACTTTTCCCGCATTTCATTTTGCTTTTGTTCTTGACATTTTATAAACGGAAGACAATTTTTAACTCTGTGTGCGTTATTGAAATCATCATAACTGAATGCTAGCTTTCTTTCCATTAAACTGACAACCATTTCAATAGCTTTTTCAAGTTCAGTCCAGGTTTCATCACAATCATTTTTTTTTATTTCCTTGTGAGAGTGTTTGGAAGATTTTATATCATACAATGTTGACTTGCCTATGTTGAACTCAGCCATTAGATACAATGAATTTTCACCAGAGTCTAGTCTGTTTAAAATTTCCACTTTTGCGATAACTCCAAAGTTGATTTTTAGCTCATCATCTTTTGCACCAATACAAGCCATTAGGGCGAAATAAGTATAAGCAATTATCCAAAGTAAATTTCCCGAAAAACAGAAATTTTGAGTCGGTTACATATTACCCAAATAGTTCAAATATACACATTAAAATCATGTCCGGATATGCGGGATTCTAGTGTATATGTTATCTTCAGTGTAGAAATTTGTTACCCCTGTTTAGTTTTCGTACAGAACTGTTTTAATTTGACGATCCACGTCTGAAGAGAGAGGAACGAGAACCAGTCATCTTTTCTTTTCTTTTTTTTTTTCACCCCTTATTGTTTCATTTACGAATTGCTATTTATGGCGACTATAGCTTTCCTTATTTTTTTGTTAGTTTCCCTCTCATTTTATTGAATATATTTGACCATCGTCAGTTCCATGACCGTGCATGATTGAAGGGTCGTTGTGCACCTGCCCAGTCCCTTCCACGTATTTGAATTGAAAGCCAGCATAGTTTTTCTTGGACAAATTAACCTGGCGAAATCTATCCCACTCCGAGTTAAACCAGAGCAAATGTCCTTAAACTCAAGCTCACCTTGTTCACAGCTACGTAGCCTGGAAAATCCGTGTCATCACCGCACAGGTGGCAGACATATCTATGGAGTCGAATCTACCCCATTGGGCGAGATGACCCATGACACTGCAGAAGGGGTTCTCCTAATTCTGCTAGGTGTCTATCCACCTTCCATACGAGAAAGACCTGTTGGTGTGGAAACCTTTCATTCACCACTGGTCCGACCATGCGGCAGGTTTTACAACGTTACTGGGTACCAGTCACATTCGGAGAGTTACCTCACATATGTTTGTTTTAATAGCCATTATTAATATATTGTTTACAATTTTCAGATTTAATATCATTGAAACATTTTATTTCGACAATTAAATTCTTTGTTCCTGGATGTTGTTCTTAGAATTTTCAGCCGATGCACTCTTCAGTTTTCTTCAGGTACATAATCAGAAAGAAGGTTTCTCACGAAAACTGAAGGATGCATAGGTCAGATTGTTGTGGTAACACCATCAAGGACACAAAAGAATTTAATTGTCCAGACAATATTTGGAATTCTTCACTAAACTTCTGCCTTTTATTTTTCAAAATACACAATTCATACATGTTTTTATTGTTTTTACTCTTAGGATTGGTCCCAAAAGTTTTGAGGAAATCTAAATATTTTGAAAAGTCCAAGGAATTTAATAATGTCGATCAAAATGGATAAATAAAATTAGCAAGAAAGAATAACAAAATATTTATATTAACTTAAAGTAGTAATATCAAAAAGCAAGTAAATTAAGAAAAAAGAAACAAAAAAAAACGAATACTGCCTAACCGTTTTTCCTTTACAATAAAGTTCATCTTGTACAAGGCTCGAGAGTCACTCAAGGTAAGAGGTTACAGAGTAAGAGGCCAAATTCATGTGGATGTATGGGAAGATAACGGTTAACCCAAGTTTTGAACATCTTAACCGTTTTCTCGTTCGTTTCACATCTGAGTGCAATCGAGGACGAGAAATATGCACAGCGAACGGTACAAGAGACAAGATGTTACATAATAAATATATAAACTTCAAGCGGTGACTATACTTAGAACTAACCGCCACACTTTCTACTTAGAGCTGGGTGACTGGGAGGACTTCATATAAATTGACTCCAAACATTTTTGAGAATCAGTCTCGACCTAAAACGATAAATAACGATCTGTCAAATATCATTTCTCCGAAAAGGGAAAATGGATTTTCTCTCTCTATCATTTCCTTTCGTCTCTGAATAAGCCGGAAGGATATTTTCGTGTCGATTCCATTAACTTTTATTGCATCTGAGTATTTCTCCTGGATTTTCTTTGTAAATTGCTATATCGAGGGCAGAGAGCGGATCAGATGAATGGATGTTAATGAGAGTTTTGAAAGACAATGCAACAGATTAAACAAAAAAAAAATAAATAAAAATAAATAAATAAAAAACTCTCTGTGTGGCTTCTTGACCGCATTTCTTTTGTTGAAACCGCTGTATTAGCAGTGGATTGCTGTGTTGGTTTGAAAGGCTACGAGCTGTCTTTCTCAGCAGAAGAGATGATGTCACCTGGTCGGATATGCGAAGAAGTTATCAAAATCGTTGAAGGCTAAGAGATGAAGTTGATGGCAGAATGGCAGAAGTGAATCTGAGAAAGCTCCGTTAATTTATCGGTTTAATCCAACAGACGCCAAAGGTCCTACGAAGGTAGTGCGAGTTCACTCGTAGGTCGGTAAGCGTGGATGCGAGGTTACAGCATCTAATCCGGTAGAACTCGTATTTATCCATTATATAAGGAACAGTTGAATAACTGTTAGATTGTACAGAGTTGGATTTTTTTCCAAACGGAAATCTCAATGGCTAAGTCAGTAATTTGCTAGGATCCTTTTAAAGTAATAAAATATTCGATTTGTAATATAAAACAAAGATTGACATATTATATACCAAAGGTGCTGAAAAGTCTTTGGCCAGGCCCGAAACCAGTATTTCTGCGATCATTGGCTTTTTTTTTTCTTCGTACTTTTTCAAGAATTTTTAAATTCACAGCAGAATCGCTAAACTAGAAGATTCACTTAGCGGAACCATGGTAGACATATAAATGTGTAAGACAGATTCTGGCGAAAAAAAAATGTCACTATTAATCAACTTTAATAGCAGCGTGTTCGGCTCTGGTGTTATAAATTATTGCTCTTTAAATAGAAAATAATGGCCAAGTGGTGAGAACGTTCGCTTTCTGACCGTGAGATCTGGGTTTGAACTTCACCATGGTTAATTTGCCAGGTGAAAAACCATACCACGGGTTGACCTAAGCCTTGTGAGTGAAAATGGGTGGATGTAACCCTTATGACCCGGCGGTGGTTGTTCTAGCGAAGTCACAAGTCATCGTAACCGAGCGTTTGAGAGTGTTAGCCTTGTTCAGACTATCGATTCCGCTGGATAACGCGCTCTCACTCTCTCTCTCTCTCAGAAAACGGTAATTAAGGTCCGCTTAGCATAGTTGCAGTATAAACCACAGGTGGGCTTCGTGGGTGTTGAACAAACACAAATGCGTCTGTGAAGTCGTCTGCAATGGGGATTACCTAGACTGACATCTTCGGATTCATGTAGCTGTCATTAATGTCCTGAATATTCTGTATCGTGTAAACCACTTTGTAGATGCTTCTTTCTATATGCCGTATCTTCAGGATGTGGGTGATCATGGCTCTCTGTAACTTCCTATTCTAGCTTTCAGCAATGTTTATCGTTTTACTCTCTTGGACCCTATTCTGCCACCAATTTAACTTCGTTAGGTTGGGGTACTCGATTTTACCTCTGACACTTTTTTTTCAAGTCTTTTGAGTTGAACTCTCTAAGAATTAGATAATTCGAGTACTTTTAATCGTCTTTTCTTGATTCTAATTGTTCTTTTCTTGATTCTAATTGTTCTTTTCTTGGTTCCTAATTGTTCTTTTCTTGGTTCCTAATTGTTCTTTTCTTGGTTCCTAATTGTTCTTTTCTTGGTTCCTAATTGTTCTTTTCTTGGTTCCTAATTGTTCTTTTCTTGGTTCCTAATTGTTCTCGGTTCCTAATTGTTCTCGGTTCCTAATTGTTCTTTTCTTGGTTCTAATTGTTCTCGGTTCCTAATTGTTCTTTTCATGGTTCTAATTGTTCTCGGTTCTAATTGTTCTTTTCTTGGTTCTAATTGCTCTCGGTTCTAATTGTTCTTTTCTTGGTTCTAATTGTTCTCGGTTCTAATTGTTCTTTTCTTGGTTCTAATTGTTCTCGGTTCTAATTGTTCTTTTCTTGGTTCTAATTGTTCTCGGTTCTAATCTTTTTTTTCTTGGCACCATCGTTCTTTTCTTGGTTCTAATTGTCCTTGGTTCTAATCGTTCTTTTCTTTCTCGTCCTCCTTGAGATTCCATCGTTGCACACGTTACAGCAATTGTATTCTCAGCATCTTTCTGTAGAACCACATCGGTGTTGCCTTAATTTAATCTGAGAGGTAATTGTTTGGCATTCATCGCTTGATAGGATTTTCGATATTACAAAGCAGTTTCTCACCCTTTTATTTGCTTCTAACGAAATTTCCCGCCTCTTAATATCTTGTTTCTTTTTTGTGAGTTATATTTCGCTATATTCCGATGTGTTTCCGGATTTCTCCATTACATTTTCCGTCGTCTGTTACACCAATTCCCAAATGTTTAGATTTGTCTGCTTGCTTAATTTTGTCGTTTTCAGTTTGTAGCTTGCATCCAGGTCAGTCTCTGTTGCAAACGACCATACATCTTGTTTCTTACAGTTAATAGCATGTCCTTTTTTCTCGCTTACCTTTTCTAAGAATTCTTACAGTGTTATTTCGGTGTTTTCTATCGACAGCGTATCATCTGCACATCTTATGATGCAAAGATTGTGCCTGCAATAATCAATCCTGACAGGTTTTCTACTTGTCTTAGAATCACATCGCTTAATCACAAGAAAGAAAAAAGAAATTAATGAATGTTTAACATCTCCTATGCAAGCAAGAACGATCGATCGTCAAGAACAGGAATAATCAACCTGAAACAGTTAAAAGGGGAGGGGGATGAAATATGAATACTATCAACAATATTAAGAATTATGGTAACAAGGACAGTTATTTTTCATGTTTAATATCATTGAAAATATTAAATCATCTGATTAAAACCTAAAAAAAATCTGTTAACAACGGAACAAAAAAATGTATTTGATGGAAATGACCGTTGTTGCGATAGTGAGGTCTAAAAAGGTCCAATCAGAATACTCATGAGTTTTTTTTTTTCTTTTTTTTTTTTAAAATTGAAAATGGTGAAAATGAAAAACAGCAACATGCCGCTCTTAATAATAACAAGGTTTTTCATTTCAAAATAACTGATGTTCAGATTTCTGGTTTATCTCTTCAACAGAAATTAAATTGAGATTTATCAAAACATCGCGTTTTACAATTTTATCAAAAACTGAAGACCGTAGAGCAAAGTAGAATTTTTTTTTTTTTTTTTTTTTTTTTTAAAAAATCAATTTTAGGTTTCGATTCAGATTTCATTTTTTTTTTTTTTTTTTTAATCTTGCAGTTTTTAATAGCTTCTATTCATCCAATTATTTTTCAAACGTTTCTCTTTGTCTTGAATTCGTGCATTTTCTATAATTGAAAAAAAAAGCACTGTCCGTAAAGCGGTTGTTTTTCTTTGCCTTAGCCCTTCACTTCTTGGTAGTTTTTCTTATTTTATTTAAAAAAAAAAAAAAAAAAAGCAAAAAACTTCATTACTCGGAATCAAGTGATAATTTTCACGAGCAAGAATTGAAAGCATAAAATGTCGAAGTGTCCCCCACAGATTTCGCTCTCGTCATGACCTTTTATGATTGCAATTCTTCAGTCGAAGTCTGCTGATCTGAGTGTTCTAGTAACTACGCGAACTACTTTCAGTTTTTTCTACCTTTATTCTTTGATCTAATAGAAATATGAAGCATAATTTTTTTACTCTCCTTCTTTGAACTGCAGGAGCGAGTTAATGTAATGGCAAGGGGCCTGCAACAAAACTGTGAAGCCGATTTCAGTTGTCGACTGGGATTGCTTGTATTGCTTTTGCACTAATTCTATTAGGAAAGGCATGAATCCAGTTCTCATTGCGCGCTCTCCCATTACCAGATATTACGAAAAATATTCTCAGTATTGGCATGTCAAATTTGGATTTGATTTTAATAAATGCTAGTCACAAAGTAGTTTTAATATTGGTCGTCATCATTACTTTTATTAAGAGGAGGTGCTGAAAAGTTAGCAATCCGACTCACTTCCGAAAAATCTGATCAAACGACCAAACAGATGATCTTTTTTGTTATCGTCTTTTTAGTTGGACCGAAACTTTTTAGCCCTCCTCGTATGTCAGCGCTCTAAAAAAAATATTATTTTTATCATATCTCCTCAGTGATAATGTAATATTCGCTCGCATAAAACGAATTCTTCTTATAATCCAAAATAGGTTTGATAAACCGTAAAAAATCAAAGCAATGAATCAATCAACCATCAATTGCTCAGCGTTTTATGCGAGCGAATATTACATTATCATTCGTTTGAGAAAAACAAATGATTTTTTCTAGATATAAGTCCTACCATTTAACCCATAGATGGGGAGAGATGGATTCATACATTGCATGGAAATGAATTCAATGAACCCGACTGAAATTGAACTCTGCTCACTGATTTCACAACCCAAGTCGCTGAACATTACATTACTCACGCACCCACAGTTGTTGGTGGCACGACATTTGATGCAGAATAGCAACATACATACATATATACACATTTTAGAGGAAATATGACAAACGAAAGGTTGTTTTGTGACGCGTTTCATTCGCTAGGATTTCATCAGACTAGACTTTGTTGTTGTTGCCAATAGACTGTTGATGTATAGAATGACACAAAATTATATATCGTTATATCATATAATACAACTATAAATTGGTCACTTAGCTGATAGATGTTATTTTCAGCATCTCAACTCTAGGGTTTCATAGATGAACCCTTCAGCAATCACTCCGTCCACTCGTCAGAAGATATATGTATATATATAATGAAAATCTTCAATAAGAAGAAAGGTAAGTTATTCACAAGGTCATCGCAAGTCAATACGGTAGTCAGTGCTACAATTGGAAGGTCGGTAGTTTTCGCGTAAGTCTGAGTCGTACTCAACAGATCCCAGCTAGTAATAGTTACCAACCTCCCCACAGGATGGGTAGGATGTAGCACAAGGCCGAATTTAATTTGGGCCAATCCGAGCCCGTAGGTTCGGCCAAAATTTCCCCGTAAACACCGCATAAACGGGTCCTGGTCTGTCTACCTCCCCGGACGAGACTCTACCCTTCGGTATAGACTCGGCCAGGTTCCTCTCTGCCCAAAGGCAGAGAGTTCGACAACAGCTAAGAGCTAGAGCTGAGTGACAGATCGCAGCTAGTCCACGAAGTAGGAGGTGGCACAAGGCCGAATTTAATGGGGAGTATTCCGATCCCGTAGGCTCGGCCAAAAATCCCCCATAGACCCCGTATAAAACGGGGTCGGATAGCTGTTTCCCGAGATGAGACTCTGCTCTTTGACGTAGCGTTGTCGGGGGGATCCTCTCTGCCCTGAGGTAGAGAGTTTGACCAACACAGCTGGAAATGATTCCAGCTCGTCTCTGTAGTCCGTTGACTGCCAGATACTTATAGGTAGCTACTACCTATAGTGTAGTCACTCATGGGGGTGACAGGTTATTCCATTACATCAACGGCCAAAACTTTGTGATTGTAAAGAGAAAGATCAGAATATTAGTCAGTATGTGAATTATATAATAATTGTGCATGTCTCCCACTTCTTTAGTTTGAACGTCCGTTACACCCTGCCAATACCTCATAAATAATTGACTATTCCATTTTAATCGTATCAAGAAACAAAAGACATAAGCGCTACTTGGTTTCATTATACCTCATAAAGAACTGACTGTTCCTTTTTGAACAAAATACATATTTAAGACGCTAATTTGATTTCAGTGAGCAAATGAAAGAAGGGAAGATAAGTGTTTAACGTCTGTTTCATTTGTACCCGCTTACTTCTTAAAGTAACGACAAACATTCAGATTTGTGATTGGAATTACAATATTTTGTTAAAGCTGCGAAGCTCAAATCTTTAACGATACGATAGGGGAATTTTTACAGATATCTTTTTGACGTTGAACTCGCCAAGAATTAAGATTCATCCGAAATTTTAAAAAGGAAAAACCGTGAAATTTTCACGGGTTAAAATTAGTGTAAATATTGCTAACTTCCCAATGTAGAAATTCAAACATAAGTGATCATACATTGTTCATTTTTATTACTATCAAGCTCATGCAAATTTGAAAACTGATGCACTTAAAAGAAGAAAACAAAAGAAAACGTTGTCATTGATTTATTATTCCTGTTAAGAGTCTCTAGCAACTGAAACAAAAAAAAAAAAAAAACTCTGACAAAGTAGGATCCCCTTAAAACAAACAGCCATTTGAAACGACATTAAAGCTGTCTTCTATGACCCCTCGTTAAGTGAAGGTCAAATTAATATGCAGATGAGTTCTTAATGAAAGATGGGATTTTGGTGAAGAACTCATTTACTGCAAACAAGAAATGGAAGGAACAGAGAACTAGAAGCGGAAAGAAATGAAACAAGGGAAAAAAATTTTTAAAAAGTCTTCAAAAAATTAAAAAAAAAAAATTTGCAAAAAAAAAATATAAACAAATACATTTAAAAATTTGCCTTCGGACGATCGTTGATAATTTAATCATAACGTATTTTTTAATCGTGGCTTGTGATTTATTGGATTTGAATAAATTCTGTGATATATATGACGTCCTAAACTAAGGTTCACTACACTCTTTGTGAACAGTAGCTGAAATGAAAACAATAAATATATTTGATTATAATGAATTAACATTATTGTGAAAAGTGTAATCGTTGAGACGAGTTCAAATTACACCTAAGTCTGCTGTTTTCACTTTCGCAGAAATTACCTTGGTAAAGGCATTAATTCATCTCTTTCCATCGCCCGACTGTGGATTAAATATCCGCATCCACTGCTCGTTTCTGGCTTTTTTTTTTATTCTGGTTTGTCCGTCTCCGTCGGTCCGCCTCTGGCCTTTGTCCGTCTCCGTCGGTCCGCCTCTGGTCTTTGTCCGTCTCCGTCGGTCCGCCTCTGGTCTTTGTCCGTCTCCGTCGGTCCGCCTCTGGTCTTTGTCCGTCTCCGTCGGTCCGCCTCTGGTCTTTGTCCGTCTCCGTCGGTCCGCCTCTGGTCTTTGTCCGTCTTTGGTAGTCCAATTTTGTTTTTTGTCCGTTTCTGTCTGTCTGTTCTCGTCAGTCAGCTTCTGTTCTTGTTCGTATCCACGTTAACATATATCTATTTTTGAAATTCTTCATTTTCATATACCTTTATTTTAGAGTCTGTCCATATTTCTGAGACATATTCATATTCATATTATTATTCTTATTCATATTATTCGGACTATTGTCCTCATCTTTGTCGCCATATTTATCACAATGTTTCGGCCGTTGTACGCTCCGGCCTTCTTCAAGTGGTTGGAATGTCGGACTGAACCCATTATTTCGCTCACTGGGGTAGACTGTTCTAGTTCCACGTGCCATGTTTGATGTATGTCAGTTATCTCCTGTTAATTTCTCTCTGAAAGTTCTCCACTGCCTTCATCATCATCTTGCAGCCTCAGCCGTGATGGAACTCACTACACCTCTCCAGTATTCCCTATCTATCATAGCACCTAAAAGATCTTCCTTAGGGATCAATGTGTCTCGTTTTATCCTATCTGGAAAGGTTAAATTGCGTGATCGATTGTCAGATGATGGGTGCCTCCAGAGTACAAATGATGACACAAGTTCATCTGTGGCACGTGCACAATGCCCGGCGAACTGGACACGTCTCTTACAAACTAAAGTTGATACTCTCGGCAAGTCACCATATATCATTTCTAGAGTTGGGTGGTTTCGCCATGAGAGATTAAGCACTCTTCTTAAAAGACGTGTATAACATCCATCTAAACGGCGCTGTTGTTTTGCTGAGAGAGTCCAAGTTTCAGAGCCATAGAGTAAGATTGGCTCAATAAGTACGCGGAAAAGTTGGATTTTGAATTGACGAGCAAGATTGGATTTCCAGATCTTATCCGTTTTCTTACAAGCAGTCCATGCTATGTACTTTCTAATGTTGAAGTCTTTCTCAGAGTTCTTGATGTGTGATCCTAGATACTTGTAGTCTTCGACACATTTGAGGATGTTATCTGAGAATGTTTTGATCTCATGATTGTTGCGAATGTTAATTGGCATACACTCAGTTTTGGTTTCATTTAGGTGTAGACCTGCACAGTTAGCTGCTGATTCAAGAGTAGAAAGGAGTGTTTGGGTACTAATGAGGTTGTCAGACAACAGTGCAATGTCATCGGCAAAATCAGCATCGGTGATGTAAAGTGCAGGATGACGTGAGCTTCTTTTAGGCTGGTACATCAGTCCATTTTCTTTGATTGTATCCACTGATATACGCATGATGTAGTCTATTACAATGATGAAAAGGAAAGGTGCAAGTGTGTCACCTTGGAGAATGCCAGCCAGAATATCGAAAGGTTCTGTTTCTCCATCTGGGGTCAGGACAGTGGCCTGTGTGTTGGTGTACAATACTTTGATTGCTTCAATGATTTCTACTGGTATGCCGTAAAGTTCAAGAATTTCAAACATAGTCTCGCGGTTGACTGAGTCGAAAGCTTTGCTGAGGTCTACAAAGATAAGAGCTGCAGTTTTATTGCAGAATGTGATTTCCTCAATTATTCTACGCAGTGTGAGGATTTGTCCAAGAGTGGAACGACCTGGGCGGAAACCATTTTGGTTTTTGCGTAGAATGGTTCAACTTCAGCGCGAATTCGATTTAGAAGAAGCTTGTTATAGATTTTCGCAGCTATAGGAAGCAACGAAATACCGCGATAATTGGTTGGTAATGTCAAATCACCCTTTTGGGGGATGGGGATGATTTGCGATCGTAGCCAGATGGTTGGTGAAACGTGGCTGGCCTTTGCATAATTACACAGATCAAGAAGTAATTGGTGAAAAATAGGGTCCTTCCGCAAGATGACCGGAATCTTGTCAGGACCAAGAGCTTTGTTCATTGTCTTCATTAGAACACATTTCAACTCTGCAATGGTGTACTCTCCTGTTGATATGTTCAAAGCACTACTAATTTGAACTTTTGTGAGGGACACGTGGTCAGAAAGACTTGCGGGATTACCAAGGAGGTCTTTGAAATGAGAAAACCAGTTACCAAACCGTTGCTCACGGCTGCCACCTTTAATTGTTAGTGGAGGTTTTGATCCCTTTCCCACTAGTTCATTTATAGTTTTCCAAGCTGCAGAGTGTTGTTGGTTGATATGAAGATGGAAAATGTCAGTTATTTTCCCATTTATATAAGCTTCTTCTGCTTCAAGATATGCATGGTCGAGGGATTTTTTGGCAGCTGTTAACTTCTTATTGCTCTGAGAAGGGTGACAGTGGTACATCGATGAGGTTTTCTTGAGATTTTCTCGAGATTCTGCGATTTTGATGCCTGAGTTAACTGGACTTCTTCGTGATTTTGGTTTTTTGGGGAGCGTAGACAGAGCCACCTCCTCATTGGCTTTAATCAAGTTTCCATAGATCAGATCTATGTTCCTTGAATCTAACTGAGAGTTCTCTGGGTCGTAATGAGAGAGTTCTTTGAATTTGTTAAACACATCCACTGCATACTGAGATGATAGATTTTTGTCTCGGTGGACCGCTTTCCAGTCAATAGCTTTCATGGGATCCGCAGTTGGTCTCTTCGAAACTCTAAAACTCAGTTTAACTGTGGCAGAGACGATTCGATGGTCAGATCCCACGGAAGAGAAAGATGAGTATGCTCGGCAGTCCTTGACGCTATTCTGCTACTTCTTACGGACCAGTATGAAGTCTAGTTGGGCTCTGCTGCCATTTGGATACTCAAAGGTCCATAGTTGATTATTGCACTTCATAAACTTAGTGTTAGCTGGATACAGATTAAATTCCTCCATTAAGTCAACCAGATGCTCGCCATTTCGGTTGGTTTCTGTATGGAAAGTGAATTTGACATCATCTGTTCCAAGCTTAGCATTGAAGTCCCCAGGTACTAAGAGAAAGTTGTGAGCTGGAACATTCTCCAGAGTAGAACGTAGAGTATTGTAAAACTGGTTTATTTCTTCATCGCCACTATCGTTGTGGGGACTATAGCAAGATATGACTGTTGTTCTAGGATTACCTTTGAAGTCGGCAATAACGACTCTTGATGATATCTTCACTACACTCAATAAATTCTCCATCGCTTTTGGTGAGAGCATAATGCCTACACCCCCTATAGATGAGTTGGCGGAGTTCTTCACACATGAGGCTGTAACAAGATGATAGTCTTCGATCCTGTGATACTCAATATCAGTGTCAGGATGGAAGAAACGATGTTCTTGAATGGCAATGATATCGATATTTTGTTCCTCTGTATTTTTCACAAGTTCGTTAAGACGGGACGGTGGATTCAGTGTCCTAGTGTTGAACTTCCTGATAAAAGCACGATTTCTACATGTTACAAATTTTGATCTCGTTCCTTTATCGTCGGGGGAAGCTCGCCCCGCAGGGTTCAGAGCTGTTCCCTTAGAGTTTCGAACAGTTGCATGATGACGACCGGGCCCACCCTGCTGAACAATGGGACACCTGCCGGACGTGGGACCTTCACAGGAAGTTCTAGCCCCATTTACGTCGCTATCTTCAATACTTTGATTGGTGTAGTTCATAATCTTGTCAATAACTGGATTCTTGATGCTTCGCTAGGGCTATCAAGGGTGTTTTTTTTATCGTGACACCATCACTGAATGGATTGCCAACCAAGGCTCAGAGAGACTCCATTCACTCTCATCTTTGAAAGGCTATCCCGCGCCAGATTCCAACCTGGTATTTAAATGCCTCGCAGCAAACCGGGTATTGAACTCACAGTCTTTGGGTCCGGTCACTGGATCTAACCAACGCCTTTATCCACTGTGCTATGTGTACCTTTATTTTACTTATTTAATTATATTTTTGGCTCCTTTTTTTAATTACCTTTTATGTAATAATTTATCATCAGTCCATGGTTTTTCTTTGCCATTTTTGTCTCTTGTCAGATTTTGCTTTACCGATTCCTATTTTTTTTAATTAAATCAGTTTCATAATTTATCGTCGTATTTAAATAAGCTTTTTTATTATTTCGTTGTCATCTTGTAAAATGCAAAAAAAAAGAGTTTAAGTTTTAGTTTGAGATATTTATTAATTTACTTATTGTAGCAAAATGTTTATGCTGTTTTCTCTTTCTTTCTGATATTGAACTGTCGTAATTGCATTGGAGAGCTTATTTGCTTGGATAAATTAGAAACGAAAACGTGTCCATGACATCTTTATTGATTTTGTTTTACAGTGCAGACATTTTGAAATGATTTTTCATTCGAAGAGAAACCTTATCTATCTATCTATATATATATATATATATATATATATATATCACTGTTATGTGCAGAGTTTCGTGGATGCCAATTGGAATGACATGAAAAAAACAAACACATGAGAGCCAAAGAGATATCATAGAAATTGATTTATATATTTGGATACATACGGGCGTACAGATAGGTATGAACATGCTGGGATTAGATTAGAGCCTGTTGGGACAGACGTTTAAATAGATAGATGCAGGCTCGCTGGGACAGACGTTTGTATAGATAGATAGATACTAACAGGTTGGGACCTATATATATATATATATATATATATATATAAGAAGTGGAAAAAGTTTATTTGTGACGTGTTTCGTCCTTCAAAACTTCATCGGACTAAACGTCCATGTTTATTCGTACTAACATGATGAATTTAGTCCAATGAAGTCCTGAAAAACGAAACTCGTCACAAGTAAATTTTTCCAATTTGTCATTGTTGTAACCTAGGAAAACGTTACTGGATAAGTATAGTCAAAACGAAGGTTGTAAATGGAACGATAATATTTATAACAGGAACAACATCCAAGATTCACCAACGGCGTGTTTTAAGTAATCAACTGCTGGAAGTAAATCAAAGTGAATCCCAGAGTAAGTCTCACATACAGAATATTTCATTAATAAGGATTTGGACATGCCCAATATAATCCAGTTGTACGGTATAACAGTCATACAATTTTCCCGAAAGTGTTCTTCATATATATATATATATATATATATATATATATATAATATTTGTTGAAACATTGTTAAATGGACATTGATATTTGAGTAGATGGTCTGTTTTTATTTATTTGCATCTACTGGTCTGAATATTCGAGATATTCTGTTAGTAGTTTATATATATATATATATATATATATATATATATATATATATATATATATATATATATATATAATTATTTAAAAAATATATTATTCCATCGTTACTTAAGAGTTCTCACGTTTCAAAAACAGAAGCTAAAAAAACTGCTCTATTTCATCCTCAAGCGAATTTTGGAATAACTAATCTTGAAATTTACGGAGTTTTATAAGAAAATACATTTGTAATATTAATTACATGGTAACGGCGAAACCAAATATTTTAATAAGGAGCGTAAGAGTTAACATATTGTATCGACATATTAGTTACTTTCGAAAAGAGATTTAGTCAAGGTAAGGTCCGGGTGCCTATTTTCAAGCGGATGATGACATCAGTTTGACGCATATTATGGGCATTGGGAAAGAGACAATATTCGGCTAGTGACCCGAATAATTTTCGAAGCTTAATTAGCCTGAAGCTCATACGCATGTAACACGGAAAAGAAACTCTGACATCCCTCCGCCAAAATTTCTGGTTGTTCTTAATACCTGAACTTATTTGCATTACGAGTGTCATAAAAGTTCCCACTGTATTTAGTGCCAAAAAAGTAAAAAAAATTCATTTGTCCGAATTTCAATAATAAATTATTGCTAATTATTTTCTAAACTCAAATATTGGCAATGCATTTTCATTATACGCATAATTCTGGACTGCCTTAATTATTAACTATTAAAAAAAAATTTCATTTTTTTTTTTTTGTTCCGATTTTGAGAACGGATATTTTCTGTGAAAATTCATTAATCCGTAAATGGCGACCATAAAATCCAGTATTATTAATAAGAGATTAAAATAAAATTCAGAAATACAGGGGGTTTCAAAAGTCTGTGTCCCAGAACACTGTAAAGAGACAAAAAAAAATTAACTAAATTAAAATTAAATTAACAGAAGACTTGACATATTTACCATTTAAATGATACCAATTCAGCCATACTGTTATTTGTACTTCATGATATAAGAGTTCTAAGAATGTGACATAGACTTTTAAAACAGCCTTGATATTAACACATTAATGCCTAACTAGTATTCATTATAGATTTCTCAAAAGATATTATCTCTCAAATATGATAGGTTTCTACCTAGAGCCTATCAATGTCCACATTCCCTGAGGTTTCTATTCTCATCCTCCAGTATGGCAGCGAATGCTGGGCAATGTCCTCACAGATGAAGAATAGATTTAAAGCAACAGAAATTTGGTTCTACAGAAGCATGTTGAGAATACCATGAACTGGACATGTAAGCAACTACAAAGTTTTAAAGAAAATAGTCAAGTGATAATTATATTTAACATAAGAGAAAATTGAAATTTCTAGGGTACATATAATGAGGAAAAAGGTTTAGAGAATTTGACACTGACAAGGCAAAACTGACAGCAATACAGCTTATAAACTACGTAACGAGCTTGTGTAAATGGTTAGCAGAACAGGGTTTAGGAGGGAGAGAATAAAAGACAAGTAAGAAGTAAAAGAAACAAGAAATTGTGGAGAGCCATGATCGCCAAGGTTCGGAACGGACATGATACACACACAAGAATAACTATGCTAACAGTAATGCTTGAATTAATTCATGATCACTGACAATTCATTTATTTCTAGTTTTCAAAGCATTTTGTTATGAAATCAATACAGAATACGATGGGTAAATTGTCCCCATTTTCACTATTTACATTATTCGGAGTATTGTCCTCATCTTTATCTTCAAGGACAACATGGCACAGTGGATAAACGCGTTAGTTAGATCCAGTGACAGGACCCAAAGAGTTCGAGTTCAATACCCGGTCAAGGTAGTGGAGAACTTTCAGAGGGGAATTAACAGGAGATAACCGATAAATGACATCCATTAGACATGGCACGTGGAACTAGAACAAATAATAAAGCGTTAGAGTTCGACATTCGAAACACCTGAAGAAAGCCGGAGCGTACAACGGCCGAAACTTTGTAATAAATATGGCGACAAAGATGAGGACAATAGTCGGAATAATGTAAATAATGTACATAATACCTCATCTCAGAAATATAGACAGATACCCATTTTATATTTTTAATTTCGCGCATTTTTGTTTTGGGTTCTGTCGACTGTACAGTATAGTAGGGTCAGTTGGAAACCGTCTCTGAAAAAACAAGCATCATGCTGCAATTTAATTCCCCAGAAACGGCATGCTGTACTCGTTGGCATTTGCACCGGAAGCTCCAATACGAACAGTGTTTAGGTGTCAATCTGAGGACAGTGCAGAGGATTCGGGAAGCGATGGATGAGTCTAATAGTGATTACGAAGATACGGCAGATCGGAAAACTCACACTGATCGTTCTAATAAGAAAAGAACTCTCGATTTTGTTGGTGAGAGCCTCAGATTCAACACGGAGGCCTGTGTCAAATGCCTTGAGGAGGTAGTGCTGTCCTGGGTCAAGAGAATGGCTGCTGGAAAACCCTATGTCTTACTACGCAAGCAGGAGAACCCAGTCATCGCTATCAGACAATTTCTGCGACCAAGTCACCCATTACATCTAGCCACCTATGTCCCCAAACTGCAACCCCTTTGATTATTATGTGTGGGGCGCAGTTGAGAGAGAGAGAGAGAGAGAGAGAGAGAACTCTTTGTAACAACAAAGATGAACTGAAGGCAAGTATTATCACAGTATGCGCCAACTTAAAGGAGGAGATCGTCCAGAAGAGATGCAGGAAATTGAAGTCATCTAGAGACCGTGGTTGAAGCCAATGGCAATTTTTAAAATTAACTTAATCTTCAGTATTTCAAGATATGTTTACCAAAATTACACAAAAATATGTGTTATAATGAGATGCCAGTGTTATTTTCATTTTTTGCGTAATTTATACGACAATTTATCCATCGTACCCTGCATATCTGTTAAAGTGAGATGTCAGTGTTATTTTCATTTTTGCGTCATTTAGACGACCATTTATCCATCGCACCTGTAAATGCCTTATATATATATATATATCAGTTGTATTTTGTCAGTAATGCTTGCTTAGATTACTAATCATTGATAATCCTCTTTCTTTATTTTCGCATCACTTTCTGGAAATGCATTTGAATTTGATTTTCATTAAACGATATACCAATTGAATACCAAAATTTGCTGAAGCTAACTTTCCATAAGGTTTTCAAAATTACACTTAGCTACAGGTAGGTTGGGATTCCTTGATTCTATCTCACCACACGTCCGAATTCAGACAACTGAATTGCGCTCTGTTTGTCTACAGTAACACAATTTTGGCATAAACTGTAATTTGTCCACCGGAGGACAGATATTACACTTGGTCTCAGCTCGATGACAATTGAGCGAAGTTAAGCGTAATTGGAGTAGCACTGGCTGTTCGATCAATGAATTCCGAATGTTTTTATATAAGGAAACGGCTAATATTACCATTACTATGAAAAAAAATAAAAAACCCTTATCGGTCTTAATTAATAATTTAGGCTTAAACTAGTCCAGTATGAAACCAAATGTAGGGAGGTATGGAGTCGGAAGATTGAATTTCGTCTATCTTTCAAGTGATGGGAGAAAATGTGTGCCTAGAAAATCATTATTGTCATTTGAGATCCTGGCCTTTCACGTAGGTTTGAACACAGACTTCTGGCACTTGCTGAGAAGTAACTGTTTAAGCAGACCATACTTCCTTGTTTAAGTGCCAGTCATAGTTTAATGCTTTTCTTTGTATTTCTGTCTCTCTGACAGAATGTTGATCATTTGGCTTGGTAACATTGTCCAGCCTCTGGAAGGGTAAACTATGAAACATTAAGGACGATCTGATTTCATTTAAATTCTTTGGCCCAGTCAGCAGTAAGGGTTTACAGATGTTGGCGTCATTGTGGAAATAGTCTCTTCTTTCCATTTTAAATGATATTCTCTTTTACTCAAATATATCTCAGTCCACGAGAAAATGTGTTTCTCATTCATTTGCTAATAGAAGGAATTATTTTCTTCCTTTGCTTGACAGCGATAGCCTATTCTTATTTCTCATTCTATTTTGCTGTTTTAGTTTCTTTAAATTTGTTCTGTAAACTTCACTTTTTTTTTCCATCTGACTTTTTCTTCATTTTTTCCCATGCATATTCTCTTTTCTTTTTTCTTCACATTCGTTGTTCAAAATTTTTTTCTTTGGGTTTTTTTTTTTTTTTTCATTCTTTCCTCCTCTTCCTCCCTGTTCATTCTGTCCTTCTCTTCCTCCCTGTTCATTCTGTCCTTCTCTTCCTCCCTGTTCACTCTTTACTCCCTTTTCTCCCTGTTCACTCTTTACTCCCCTTTCTCCCTTTACTCCCCTTTCTCCCTGTTCACTCTTTACTCCCCTTTCTCCCTGTTCACTCTTTACTCCCCTTTCTCCCTGTTCACTCTTTACTCCCCTTTCTCCCTGTTCACTCTTTACTCCCCTTTCTCCCTGTTCACTCTTTACTCCCCTTTCTCCCTGTTCACTCTTTACTCCCCTTTCTCCCTGTTCACTCTTTACTCCCCTTTCTCCCTGTTCACTCTTTACTCCCCTTTCTCCCTGTTCACTCTTTACTCCCCTTTCTCCCTGTTCACTCTTTACTCCCCTTTCTCCCTGTTCACTCTTTACTCCCCTTTCTCCCTGTTCACTCTTTACTCCCCTTTCTCCCTGTTCACTCTTTACTCCCCTTTCTCCCTGTTCACTCTTTACTCCCCTTTCTCCCTGTTCACTCTTTACTCCCCTTTTCTCGCCGTTTTTTTCCTACGTTTTTCTTTTTTCCTTTTTCTTTTTTCCTTTTTTCCTTTTTTCCTTTTTTCCTTTTTTCCTTTTTTTCTTTTTTCCTTTTTTTCTTTTTTCCTTTTTTTCTTTTTTCCTTTTTTTCTTTTTTCCTTTTTTTCTTATTCTTTTTTTGGAAATATTTTCTTTTTTCGTTTTCATTCGTTGTTTTCCTATTTAATTTCTTATTCCTCTCTGTTCATTGTCTCCTCCTCCCCTGATCATTCTCTGTTCACTCTTTCCTCTTCTGCATCTTTCTTTCTTTCCACTCATCTTCTCTGTTCATTCTTTCCACTCATCTTCTCTGTTCATTCTTTCCACTCATCTTCTCTGTTCATTCTTTCCACTCATCTTCTCTGTTCATTCTTTCCACTCATCTTCTCTGTTCATTCTTTCCACTCATCTTCTCTGTTCATTCTTTCCTCTCCTTATCCTCTCTGTTATACTTTTATTTTTATTTTCTTCCTTTCCTTTTTTTTTATTCTCTCTTCCTTTTATTCTCTCTTCCTTTTATTCTCTCTTCCTTTTACTTTTCCTTTCCCCTATCTTTATTTTCTTAATTTCTTCTTTCTTGTTCTTGCCTTTTTTTTTCTTTCTTGATCTACCTCATTTGGCAAATAGCCTTCTTTTATATATGATTCTTTATTTTCTACCTTTTCTCTTTTTCTTTTCACTTTCTCCTCTCTTCCATAGTTTTCTTTTGTTTCCTCGAACTTTTTCCCCTCTCCAACTTCTCTCTTCATTTCTGTTCTCTTCTTTTGCTTCCTCTGTTTTCATTTCCCCCACTTCTTTCAACACATCAACTAATTCATTCCGCTGAATTGTCTTCTCCTCAAATTACTTATGATGATTACTGGCCATCATTTAAGCAAATTATTTACAAAAATAAACCGGTAAATAATGAATTAAATCTAAACATATTAGACAAGCCAGAGACCTGAAGGATTTTTGTGTCAGAAATAGCGAGAACCTTGTCATCAATCTTCTTTACCGCTATTTCTCTGCCTCAGTGTAGCCGTGAATTTTTTTTTTTTTCAGTCAAGTAATATATATATATATATATATATATGATAATCTTATCAGTCTTATTCTTTGGGCTGATTTAAATTAATACTCACAGTATTTTAGTTTCTGGTTTGGTTTATATTAATCTAACTTAATATCCTTCTGAATAACTGTGATGTGGAGATTTCATTATTTACACTATTTTTATTCGGATTATTGTTCTCATCTTTGCTGACTCTGTAAAATCACCAAGAGCCATTCTGTAGCCCTCTATCTTGAGTAAGTGGCACAGTTTATGGGTTATGTGGGGGAGATACTATTTAACCTTAGACGTGAAAACGTTAAGATTCGATGATCGGGAAAGTATACTCTTGGGAGTTGTTTCCACATATGGATCAGATGATGAGAAGTGGCTCACATCAAGAAGTATTCAGTACCATCTATCTCTACCTCTCTGTCTCATATACGTACATACATACATACATACATATACACACACACACACACACACACATATATACATATATACATATATATATATATATATTATTATGTATATATATATATATATATATATTATGTATATATATTATATTTTATTATATATATATATATATATATATATATATATATATATATATATTACAGCGAAACCCGGATATAAGAGAGATTTGATTTTCTCTGGTCCCAAATTAGAGCCTGTGTTAATGTATATACAAGAGAAACCCGGATATAAGAGACTTCTTCTCCGGTCCCGAAAACTCTCTTATATCCGGGTTACACTGTGTATTATTTTATTATATAAACATATATATATTATTAGAATATTTATATTTATTTGTATCTGACTCCCTTCCTTAAAACTTGTCTCTGTTAAATTTTAATCCCACCTTCACCTTCAGACCTTCCTGTTCTTCTCTCGTCCGTTACCCCTCCCTATAGCTTTCATTTACTCCCGTATTCCTCCCACGCTCTCATACATACACTCTCACTGAATGTTATTTTTTATTCCCGGAGTTATTTTTTCTGATTTCTTTTTGAATTTGTAGGTCTGATGAATTGGATCGTATTTACGATACCAATGTAATAAATTATGACCATGGAATATTAGTGTTTAAGCCTTTTTATTATATTCTTACTCTGTCCTGGATATTGAGTTCTCCCTGGATTCTATCCTCTTATAATTTTTTTTTACACACACCTATATATATATATATATTTGTGTGTTTTAGATATATGTACATATATGTATGTGTATATTAACCACTAATATTATCTATGTATGTATGTATGTATGTATATATATATATATATATATATATATATATATATAACAGTGAGCAACTATGAAAACAATAATCCCAATAAAAATAGTGTAAATAATGAAAACTCCACGTTACAAATATTCAGAAGAAAGTTGTATATATATATATAGAGAGAGAGAGAGAAAGAAAGAGAGATGTAAAATATGTGTTCTGATTCTAGTCAGCATTCTCTACATTCACTTAGGTGCAAATACACGCGTCAGTACTTAGATGGGTGACCGTTTCGGAATACCAGGTGCTCTAACCTTGGATGTGCGGTTGGTGCAATGGATACTAGCTCAGAATTGTTAATCTGTGAGCGGAGTTCCAATTTCCCTTCGGTTCGTTATATACACTTACGCGCAAATATGCTTGTGAAAGCTATGAATTCACCTCTTCTCCTCCAACTATGGATTAATTAGTAAGACTCATATCATGAAACCATTGTTATTTATAAAAAAAATTCTTAAAATACAAAAAATATTTTCTGGTCTTAAATAACCTGCAAAGGGTTGATAAGCCGTAGAAAACAAATTTAAATTTGAAAAAGGTTAGAGTAAATTAAATGTATTCTTGAGAAATGTCTATGTTATGACTTTTTTTATCAGTTAAAATATTATTTTCATTACTTATAAGCATCAAGGTTGATTTTTTTATCGAAATCAGTTATCGACAATCTTTTTTGGTTATGTTAGTAGACTATATGAAAACAAAGTTAATTTTATTTGTCTCTGGTAATTTTTCACTGAAAAAATACTAAGGGCAATGGAGAACATTTTGTAGATGAAAATTAATTTGTTTTTTCAAAATTTCCAAATACTTTCTTGTCTGGACATTACTGATGAAATAAGATATTATAGTCTAACACAAGGCGGTTAATAAGTGTAATTATTATTGTTAAATTAAATATAACAAGAAAATTCACTTAGGTTGGTGCAAAAATAATGACGTAATAATGTCGTTTTTTGACGTATTTTTTAACGTCAAAAAACGACATTATTACGTCATTATTTTTGGCACCAACCTAATAATTTAGGCCATCGAAATAAAGAAGTTCACAGGTTTATGATGAAAAACAATATTACATTGATATGTTGCAAAAACCCCCAGTAAGCAATGAATTTTTTTTATATTAGGTAGTACAAAAATAATGTCGTTTTCTCACATAGTAATATATGTGAGAAAACGACATTACTTTTGCACCAACCTAATAGAAAATGCAGTGATATCCCTTTGCTTTCTTTCTTTTTTCCTTCTCTTATTCTTGATTCATGTTTTTTTCTCTCACAATTGTTTACACACATTTAACAGATTTACTTTAAATAAGTCTTCATAATTGTCTTCTTCACTTCCTTTTCTTTTTTCCCATTAATTAACTTTACCTTTCTTCTTTTTTCTTCATGCTGCTTTTTTCTTTTCCTTCTTCTCTTCCTTTGTCCTCTTCATTTCTCGCCCTCCTACTCCTTTTTCTCTTTTTCTCCTCCTACTCCTTTTCTTTTTTCCTCCTCCTACTCCTTTGTCCTTTTCTTTTTTCCTCCTCCTACTCCTTTGTCCTTTTCTTTTTTCCTCCTCCTACTTCTTTGTCCTTTTCTTTTCCTCCTCCTACTCCTTTGTCCTTTTCTTTTCCTCCTCCTACTCCTTTGTCCTTTTCTTTTCCTCCTCCTACTCCTTTGTCCTTTTCTTTTCCTCCTCCTACTCCTTTGTCCTTTTCTTTTTTCCTCCTCCTACTCCTTTGTCCTTTTCTTTTTTCCTCCTCCTACTCCTTTGTCCTTTTCTTTTTTCCTCCTCCTACTCCTTTGTCCTTTTCTTTTTTCCTCCTCACACTCCTTTGTCCTTTTCTTTTTTCCTCCTCCTACTCCTTTGTCCTTTTCTTTTTTCCTCCTCCTACTCCTTTGTCCTTTTCTTTTTTCCTCCTCCTACTCCTTTGTCCTTTTCTTTTTTCCTCCTCCTACTCCTTTGTCCTTTTCTTTTTTCCTCCTCCTACTCCTTTGTCCTTTTCTTTTTTCCTCCTCCTAGTCCTTTGTCCTCTTTTTTCCTACTCCTTTGTCCTCTTCTTTTTTCCTACTCCTTTGTCGTCTTCTTTTCTCCTCCTCTTTTGTCGTCTTCTTTTCTCCTCCTCTTTTGTCGTCTTCTTTTCTCCTCCTCTTTTGTCGTCTTCTTTTCTCCTCCTCTTTTGTCGTCTTCTTTTCTCCTCCTCTTTTGTCGTCTTCTTTTCTCCTCCTCTTTTGTCGTCTTCTTTTCTCCTCCTCTTTTGTCGTCTTCTTTTCTCCTCCTCTTTTGTCGTCTTCTTTTCTCCTCCTCTTTTGTCGTCTTCTTTTCTCCTCCTCTTTTGTCGTCTTCTTTTCTCCTCCTCTTTTGTCGTCTTCTTTTCTCCTCCTCTTTTGTCGTCTTCTTTTCTCCTCCTCTTTTGTCGTCTTCTTTTCTCCTCCTCTTTTGTCGTCTTCTTTTCTCCTCCTCTTTTGTCGTCTTCTTTTCTCCTCCTCCCCTTCTCTGCCTGTCGCTCTTCTTTTCTCTTCCAGTTTTTTTTCTTTATTTTCTTACTTTTTACCCACTACCCTTTGTCCTCTTTCTTCTATCTTTTCTCCTTGTCTTTATCTTTTTCTCCTCACAGTTTTCCTCTGAGTTTCTCATACCCTTCTACTTTGTCTGTTTCAATAAAAAGCTTTTTTTTTGCCCTCCCCATTCACCTGCAGCTCAATAGCACAAAATCCAAATATTTCCATACATCTTTATTGAAAACCCCAGAGATCAATATCCTTTCAGTACACACTCCGAGCCAGCCCCTATCGAAGTCATCAATTTTCAGCCTCACTAATGGGGCATGATGATCACTGCAGCTTTCAGTAAACCTCTTTGTGATAAGTCACGGATGATCAGAACTGAGCACGGAAAAAGATGCCATAAATTTCTTGTGATAACGCCACCTTTAACGCATTCCAAGTATCTAGTGGCTTAGCCTAGCCAAAGAATACCGAGTGGCCATTGATAAACATTAAATCGGAAAAGTAACTCTGATGTCTGTTTGCAATCCGTCCTACAAAACAGATTACGTTATGATTTAAGAATAACCGATAAACTTAGGATATTTCATAGCTATATTGAAAAGAAAGGTGCGAAGGTGGTGTAGTTATGAGCAATTCCGAAAAAATAGAATGGTAAGCAAAGTTCATGTTCCATTAATTTTTCCGCTTCTACCATTAGAGAAAAGCATAATTCCATATTTTCTCTTCTCAGCTATTGGTAAGATAGACTGGGTTCTATTGCCTTGACAGGATAACCACTTAAGGGGAATGGTAGCTCAGAATTCGAAACTGGGGAAAACCACACTTACTATCTTTCAATTCCTGAGAGGTGGGTTAATTTACAGATATTATAAAAAGAGGAAGTTGTGGAAAGTCATATATGCCTGTGTCTAGATGACTGTTAATTATAGTTTGGCTAAGAATGACATTGAAGAGAAAATTAGAATCCTCTACCAAGTGTTCCAAGAAATAGGACTTAAGGTAAACCTTTCCAAAACAGAACCTATGATCTGGAATTGGAATAAAATCAGATCTTCTGAATCCATCATAAAAAAAACAAGATGTGGAATTAGTAAATACTAAATACTTCAAATACATTGGTGTACGTCTCAGTTAAAGCAAATTTTGCAGATCGGGAATTTTAAAATTAAATAGGCTGCGCTAGAGGTAGTTTTGCCCCAAACCGCAAGTGGCTTCATAACCAAAACGTCATCCTAAAACTTGAATCATGTTCTTAAATCGCCTCATTTCGAAACTTTCATTTGCATATCATGCATGGCGCTAAAATCGTCCAGTAATATATAAACTGTCATCTGTACAAAATCCCGCTTTCTCAGATCAAGGGTTAAAAACGGTTTTGTGTGAATGAAAGCTGTACGTCTTAGCAAGGACCAATTTTCATCGAAACACGTTTACTGGCGCTACAGAATCCAAAAAAAAAAAGAACTGTGCCTAATAATAGAATGGTTCAAGATGTGGAATTAGGTTGGTGCAAAAATAATGTCGTCTTCTCACATTAACATATGAGAAAACGACATTATTTTTGCACCAACCTAATAAATAGTAAACAGTTCAAAAACCTCTATTTATGGATCACATAACAAATTTAGTGCAGGAGATAAGGAAATTGAACAGTCTTGAAGCAACAGAAATGTGGTTCTACAGAAAGATGCTGAGAATACCATGGACCGAACATGTGAGCAACGACGAACTTCTAGAAACAATGGCAACGCAAAAGGACACTTAGCATCAAGAGACAGTTGAAATTTCTCTGACGCATAATGAGGGAAGGGTGTTGGAAAATATGATACTCACACGACAGATCGAAGGTAAGAGAGTCAGAAGATAGCAATGCATAACCAACTTGGCGAGATTCAGTAAATAGATGGTGGAGCAATGTTTTCGAGAGATGGCAAAAAGCAATTTTTTTTCATCTTCTCTGATACTTCCTTTCCGTCTTTCCTCGCAATCAAAACGGAACTGTCCATTATTTATGAGATAGTGGTAGGACGTTTATTTCTTTATTTCCTTCTGTCTTACGACCACATCACATGAAGCTCGGCCTGTTGATTTGGATATCTCGAGGACATTTGGCAGGGTTTGGCATATTGTTCGTCTTCACAGGTTGAAAGGTTATATTTCTGGAGGAATTTTTAACTGATTCAATTTTTCTTATCAAATCCAAAAATGAAAGTTGTCTTGAATGGCCACTCTTCTAGATCTTTTTGAACAAATGCAGGTCTTCCCCGGTGGTCTATCTTTTAACCTACTTTGTTCCCAAGCTTCATAAATGTCCTTCCAAATGTCATTGGTTTTCCTTTTCGGACTAATGTGTGTGTGTGCGTCGGAATAACTGAATAAATTTTTAAAACTTTTCTTCCTGACATACAATGCCATTCTCTGATAAAATAATTAAGAATGCATTAACATTAGCCACACAATAGCTCGATTCCAACAGTAAGGCTTGCATTAATTCTTGAGCACTTTAGTTCCTTTCTTCTTCATTTTCAATGCGTTCCTAGTTTTAAATTAATTAGCTATGCATTTACATTACACATTAATTCCTGAACAGTGAAAATGATTTCCCTGGGAAAGATTCCCATGGACATTTAAAAAAAAACTGCTAATAACTGCTCTGAGACTCTTTCTGACAAGTACTTCTAAAAAATATTGTATTCCTTTATTATCTGCATAAAAGTTGGTTTCAGAGAACTCCAACTGCTTTATTTTTTTTAATATCTACAGTCGAGTGTCTGCGACAAAAAATCCTTATTAAAAGGTTTCATCAATGATTTCTTTCACTGTCAATATCTTTTCTTTTTTTCTTTTTTCTTTTTTTTTCTAAGAGGCTGTAGATACAAAGTAAGAATAGACAATTTTATGATTTTCTATTTTATCATTTGAACAGATTTCATTGTCTGTCTTAGATACTGATGGTACTGCAATAAATGGTCAGTTTTGAATTATTGGCAGTCTGGAAAGGTCCAAGATAAGCGATATCATTTTTAGGTTCTTCTATGTAAAAAGGAAGAAAATTGATTTTTTTTCTCTGAGGCATATTTCTTTTACAATTCTTTTTCTGTTACCAAATAAAGATCCTTTGTTGGATATGCATAGGAATGAAAGGTAATAATTTATGAACTTAATATTATGTATGTATATCTGCCTGTCGGTCTGTTCCTGTCTGTCTGTGAGGAGGTGCTATCAACTTTTCAGCCTAACCACTACCGAATGGCAAGAAATTCTCATATATATATATATATATCCATCCAAGTAAGATGAGAATGAATAGAGTACAATTTCAATGTTTTCGATGAAATATCGTAAAATAAAGTGTGTGTGTGTGTGTGTGTATATATATATATATATATATATATATATACACAAAAGTATAGGATTGGTATAGACGGAATAAAATTCCAGTAACCAAAAACTCAATACAGAGTAGAGCAAATAATCTTTATTAAAAAAAAATTATAGCATAGATATGTTATAACATCACTACAAAAATAGCCATTTTCTTTCAACACTTCTGGTGTCTTATTAAGTGATGGTGTTGATTGCGAAAAAAAAAATTGAATAAATACTACTACTATATATATATATATATATATATATATATATATATATATATATTCATTTTTAGTTTCATTTTTGGAAGTGCTATCTGATGATCAGGCGTCCTTTAAAAGGGCTCTGGTGAAATAAATTATTATAATGGTACCTTAATATGGTCTGTTTTTCTTTAATATATATATATATATATATTAAGAATTAATGAAGTGATTATTAATCCGCCGTTTTTTTTATTAATTGAAACGTTATTTTAGTGGATACCCGTATTCCTCGAGATCGCAAGTTGATGTAATACACAGTTTATAATAAAAATGGAACTTCTATTTCAAATTTCGGCATCTATTAAAATTAACGTTTGGTGTCGAGATATATATATATATATATATATATATAGAGAGAGAGAGAGAGAAGCAATGAAGGCATACGAATTTAACATTGCATAATGACTGTCAGTTTCAACAAGGGAGAAGAATGTCAATTTCCCATTTTACGTCAATCACCACTTAGTGCTGATTCCTATGACATCACAGACCATGTATGTTAATGTATTTTATCTGCTATTGAGCACATTTCTCCTATATAACATTTTTTTAAAATATTTATAATATATCTGATATTGAGCGCTTTCTAATAAGTACCGGGCATATAATATATAAATAATTATATATATATTTATTTATATTTATATACACACTTTACACACACGCACACACACACACACACACACACACACACACACACACACACACACACATATATATATATATATATAAACTATCTACCTAGGTTTCACCTAACGGATCATCAGGATAACTCTGGCTACAGAGGGTTGGGCCAAATGGCTCAATCGACATTTAATTGAAAAAAAAAAAAAAAAAAACGGCCACCAGTAAGAGCAAAAAAGTAATATAAAAACAAAGGAAAACTGTTTTAGTTTTTGCTCTGCTAGGTGTAAAGAGCACCTTTCTGTTTTAACTTTTGTCGTTGTTTTTTCTTTTGGTTATACTTTGCTGTGCCTGTTGACTTTTTTTTTTTTTTTGTTTTTCTTTTCTTCTTGAATTTCTTTATCTGGTATAAGTTTATCTAATATTTCTTATTTACAAATTGTATCCTCTGTTTTTTCCACACACCGCCCGACTATAAGTAATAAATAATTGATAAATGTGTAGGTAGAGTAATGAACTGCTGCTCGGAATGAGAAACCGGGGGGCCGAATCTAAACTCCTAGCGATGACTTAATTATTAGGTAGACTGGGTTTTTAAGCCTTGAATGGCAACCAGTTTAGAAGAAGGAAAACTCTGAAATTCATATACTTTTGGAGACGTTGTGGCGCACTGTGCGTCAGTTCTCTGTATTCAGTTCTTCCGAAAAGTGTGGTTGGTTCTGCTCAGGCCTTCATCAATGTTTACAGGTAGTCTGGTTTTTCGATTCTGAGTATTGAGCTGCTAGACACTTATACGTCGAAGATGAGTGGAGAGTCCGTTATATCTTACTGTCTCCCTTCGTATATATTTATACAAACTGGCAATATATTCGTCCATCGCAGCTTTCTCAGAAGGCTTCATTGATAAGAAATAAAGAATGATGCTAAATATCAGTTGCTAATCTTTGTCGCCATATTTATTACAACGTTTCGGCCGTTGTACGCTCCGGCCTTCTTCAGGTGGTTAGAATGTCGAACTGAACCCTTTATTTCGCTCACTGGGATAGACTGTTCTAGTTCCACGTGCCATGTTTAATGGGTGTCAGTTATCAGTTATCTCTTGTTAATTTCCCTCTGAACGTTTTCCACTGCCTTAACCGGGTATTGAACTTAGACACTTTGGGTTCTGTGACTAGATCTAACCAACGCCTTTATCCACTGTGCCATGTGTCCTTGAAGCCGAAACGTTGTAATAAATATGGCGACAAATATGAGGACAATAGTCCGAATAATGTAAATAATACCTCATCTCACAAATATAGACAGATCAGTTGCTGAGTCTTCAACTAAGAAATTTGGTTCACTGTGTTGTGCTAGACAATTTTTCAGGCAAGAATCTATATATTTTTAAGTCTTCCATTCATCATTGCTTTCAATATTGCAACCTACCATATACAGGAAGCGATGGATAAATTTATGCAAAAATGGAAATAACACCAAAATCTATGTGTGATACACGCGTAGGCGATCATGTACCATTCGATGTATGACTGACGAGATAGATTTTTTCCTGCAGTAGGTTGCTATTTCTTTCTGCAGTAGACCAGTTGCTGTCCAAGACTATAGAACCCGGTCTATCCTGCTACTTACCCATAGCTGGGAGTAGAAGAAGATTAATACTTTTCCAAAGGATATCAGCACGCAAGTGAATGTAATGGATTCGACTGAAATTCGAACTCGTCTCTTCGATTCCTCAATCCGAGCCACTATCCATTACTCCACCGTTCCTCCTTAACAGATATATTTACCAAAACTACACAAAATATTTTGAAATACTAAAGATTAGATTTATTCAATAAAATTGTCCTTGTTTTCAATCACAACTTCGGAATCTCCTGCATCTCTTCTGGACGGTCTCCTTGTTTAAATTAGTGAATGCTGCCATATTCCTTAAATTCAGTTCATGTTTGGTGCTAAAGGGAGTTTTGTTGGTCTCTTGCTCAACTG
>OZ010596.1:18927736-19012736 GCA_963932145.1 Acanthosepion lycidas | reverse complement strand
TACATATATATATATGTGTGTGTATATACATATATATATGTGTGTGTGTATATACATATATATGTGTGTGTATATACATGTGTATATATGTGTGTGTGTGTATATACATATGTGTATATATGTGTGTGTGTGTGTATATACATATGTGTATATGTGTGTGTGTGTATATACATATGTGTATATATGTGTGTGTATATATAAATGTGTGTATATACGTGTGTGTATATACGTATGTATGTGTGTATATACATATATGTGTGTATATATATATATATATATGTGTGTATATATATATATATATATGTGTGTATATATATATATATATATATGTGTGTATATATATATATATATGTGTGTATATATATATATATATGTGTGTATATATATATATATATATATGTGTGTGTATATATATATATATATGTGTGTATATATATATATATATATGTGTGTATATATATATATATATATGTGTGTATATATATATATATATATGTGTGTGTATATATATATATATATGTGTGTATATATATATATATATATGTGTGTATATATATATATGTGTGTATATATGTGTGTATATATATATATATGTGTGTATATATATATATATATATATATATATGTGTATATATAAATATATATTTGTGTATATATATATATATGTGTATATATAAATATATATGTTTGTAAGCATGTATTTATATAAAATAAGTTGGTAAATAAAACAAGGGAAACTAAAGTGTACTAATGTGATCAGTACGAAATATATTTGTTAAATATTAATTATTAACCACAAGAGAAAATGACGCACGGACATTAAGATTTTAAGTTCGGAATTTTCCCGTACGCCTGTGTCCTTCATGACCGGCGCGAGTAATAAACAGTGAAACGACGAAGAGTCACTAACTGTTGTTCTTATGTCTGGTGTGACTGCTTGTGTAGTTGGTATTATTAGTAAAAATCCGATCTCTGTTTGATCCTCGCTGTGCGATTCTCCTTGTGAATTATGCACACACACACACACACATATATATATATATATATATATATATATATATATATACACACACATTGTGTATCAAAAATTCTTTTACACGCTTTGGGGCGGTTTCTTCACACCAAAGCAAGGCAACTGTCCATATAAACATGTGTCTGTAAACCTTTCGTTTTTGAGTTATTTAATTTAAATTTAGTTTACGGTAGATCGCCGTGTGTTGCCATGTAGACAAAGTTATATCTGTCATTCGTGTACATTTGTGGCTCGTCTGTCTTCAACCTTGAACGTGTGTAGTCGTGAGTTAACTGTGAAATATTCGGTTTAACAGTATCAGTATATTCATATTGTGAGGAGGCAGGTATGATTTTTTACATACGGTCCCGCAAATGGCAATGAACGTGAAGCTGCACGCACGGCTATATCAGATTGCGTTTCATGATGGAAGGCAGCCGAGTCATCCAACTTTTGCAGCTGTTTATCGTCGCTTTGCTGAGACAGGATACGTGACCTCACAAACTATGGATCGAGAAAGAATGAGATCCGTTCTTACACCTGACAACGAAGAACATTCTACAGGCTGTCGGAGACGATCTTTGTATTAGCACACGTGAAGTGACCCTCGCATGTTGTATATCGCATAGTACTTCATGGAGGTTACTCCAAGAGCAGTACCATTTGCATCGTGTGCAGGCTCTTCCGCTCACTGATTACTCACCACGGGAGAACTTTTGCCGATGGTTTATTGCAAAAAAAAAAAAAAAACCGATGTTTATATGGTTTTTTGTCCTTGTTTTGGTATGAGGAACCCGCCCCAAAGTTTTTAAAAATATTTTGATACACTATGTATATGCTCCTGAAAAAATATTTCGGTTGACCACTCGGTGGATTTGTGAATTTGTAAACAGTGACTATTACTATAGCTGATGCAAGACTCTTCGTTAAGACGAATCGATTTCTCTCACTCACTGGTTTGTTTATCTAAAAACACATACATCTAAATTCACCTTCATCCTTTGGCTTAGGGGTAGAGTCTCCGACTGATACCAGTCCTTTGGCTTAGGGGTAGAGTCTCCGACTGATACCAGTCCTTTGGCTTAGGGGTAGAGTCTCCGACTGATACCAATCCTTTGGCTTAGGGGTAGAGTCTTCGACTGATACCAAAATCACAGGAACAAACTCAGGACATTAAGAGCATTGGCTAAATATATCAAATTAACTGAATTTTTTTTTGTGTCATGTCCCTTCAAGACTTCTCTCCAGAATTTCGCATCCTTTGTAGCTCTTAATGTTTTCTTTTCCTTGTCTCTTAACCCAACTTTTAACACAAGCTCGTTAAGTACGCTGATTTCTTTTATCTTCTCTACAATCGGTCCTGTGAGTGTCAAATTTCCCAAGACTCTGATGTTAAGTATATATATCCTTTTCGTTTTCTATTTTCTCTAAAATTTCATTGTTGTATTCTCAGCATGCTTCTGCAGAAACACATTTCTGTTGCCTCAAATATTTTCTTCATCTGCTGTATGAGACGACCAACATGACAGTTTCAATACTCTTTTCTTTGCTTATAACGAATTTTTTTCTGTTTCTTTATACTGTGCTTAGTTTTTGAAAGGCATTTTCGCTATCCCAATGCATTTTCGGTTTCACACTTTTCGCCCTATATTAAAACACTTCCCAGATACTTAAATAATTGCACTATTTTGAATTTGGTATCTCCGATTTGTAATTTGCATCTTGGACCCTTCCCTTTACTAATAACCGTATATTCTGTCTTTTTGAAACTGATGTTTAATCCTTTCTTCTCTCTTTCCTTCTGGAGTAGTTCTTGGATTTTCCTTTCTGTGTCTGCTATCAACACTGTATTATCTGTATATCTTAGGTTGGTCAAGATTGTGGCCGCCAACAAGATTATTTTAATATCCTTCCCAAATATGTGATGGTTTTCAAATTTAGTCTTTTATCTGAATTGATTGATTAATTTTATTGTATACATTTCACAACTTCTGTCTGAAGCTACATTTTGTATGTAGATGGCGTCTTGCATAAAAAAGACTGATTTATTTTCCATCTATCATGTCTCAGCTTTTTATGATAATCAGGTAACAAATTAGCCCCAAAATCATATTTCACAAAAAAAAAAAAAGAAAAAAATTAAAATTATCATTTGATCGTATAGATTACTTAGACACCATGCTGGGTTATTTGTGGGTTCTTACAATGCAATTAAAACTTCCCTTGTGCTCTGGTCAACTGAGCGTTGATCTACCTGGGGCATCAATTCTTTCTTTCTTTCATGTGATTTATTGCTTCAGAACTTTAGTAGTCATGTCTCTCCACTACTTACTATTCCTTGTATCTATAAGCAATATTTACCTCTTTACAATTCTTTTTGTCCCCGCTCTGGCATACTTCCACGCAGACTTCTTTGTTAGATTACTTGTTTTCCTCTATATCCCCTCTTTGTTTCACGAACTTAACTAGTCCGGGGTATGACGATAAACTACACCCGGCAGCGAGGCCTCAGATCGGGAGATTGGAGGTTTTGAGGAGCATAGAACCAATTCTTATCTACTGTTGTTCACAGTTCCACACTGCTGTCGTGTTAGGGTCCCAGCTATAGGCAAATAGTGAATCCACAATCAAAAATAAAATATTATGAAAGTATTAAAAATATATATATATAGTATAAATAACAGCAATAATTTTTTTATTAAAAAATGACCACCAATACATTTTATAGTAGAATTAGCAACAAAACATTTTGTCTGTAGTTGAAAGCATAAAATCACGTTCAAAATATATTTAGCTGAATCTAAAAATATGGTCAAAATATATCGATTTCGGTATTAAATAATCCTGAGCCAACCAATCATAGAAATTAATACAATATGGGATCCAGTAATAGGGAATGTTAGAGAAAAACAATGAATAACAAAAATCGCAATATAAGCTCTGGTAAAAAAAAAAAAGAATAATAATAACAGAAAAATCTGCAATATGAGCACTGGTAAAAAAAACATTTGTAAGTCCCAAAAATTCAAACAAAGATGTCCTCAATGACACATAGCCCATTGGATAAAGACGTTCGTTAGATCCAGTGTCTAGAGTTCAATTCCAGGCCGATGTTTTTTTTGGTTGGTTGATTAATTGGGAAACCCAAAAGTATTAAAAGAGAGAGGGACGAAGAAAGAACACTGTACTAAATAGAGTTTGTATTCTGCATACAAGACTAATACCTGTACACTTGATATGAGCTGAAGATGTATCTCGATGCATCAAGTGCTATCATCGATTGACGATGAAGGACATTCTGATTGAATGTAAATGCTAATGTAATGTTGGATTCTTAAGATTGCTCATACCCAAATATACTGCTCTGGATGACCACTGAACCTGAAATAGATCTCACACTGAGAGAATTTAAAAAAAAAAACAATCAATACATAAAAGTGAATATCAAAATAAATAAATAATTAGAATTAAGAGATAAATACGATTGCTGTAGAGAAATTTATACAATTGGATCCAAAGTTTTGAATAAAACAAGAGCTCCTGTCACAGATGGTTGTAGCAAGAAGCATATGAAACTGCTTGATGATACTTCAGTTTATATAGCGGAACTGCAAGCACTGAGTGAGGACGGCTTTTGATTTTATAAGGAGCTCAGTGAGTAGTAGTTTGGGATATTTATAGACTCCCTATCCTCTCTGGTTGCCCTAAAAAACGACTAACCACCCTTACATTGCAAACATGCTGGAGATTTATAACAACCTGAAGAAATTAGAAAAATCTGTTGTTTTATTGTGGATAATAAGCCACATTGGTAAAAAAGGTCATGAGTAAGTTGAACTATTCTGTATGCAGATTTTACAAAGAAAATTAATGACTTCATAAAGAGCAAATGGCAAGCAATATGGAACACATTCCAAGAAAACAAATTTTAGGAACACATTAACCAGGCGCCAGACAGGAAAGCGCAAAGGTACTAAAAGGGTAGAGAGAGAGGAAACTGGTCTAACAGAAGATCATATTGGACATACAAGACTAACTCATGTACACCTGTTAAGAGCTGAAGCTTTACCTCAGTGTATCCATTGAAATCATAGCTTGGTTGTTGAGCACATTCTGATTAAATGGAAATGCTATCAGCTTAAACATAGTAAATACTACAATGTCAATATGTACAATGTAGAAATGAATACAGTATGGGAATCAGTAGTAAGGAATGTTAGAGAAAAGCAATGAATAACAAAAATCGCAATATAAGCTCTGGTAAAAAAAAATTCATAATAACAGAAAAAAACCCTGAAATATGAGCACTGGTTAAAAAAATGGTTGCTGAGACATTAGGCTTGTAAGTCCCAAAAATTCAAACACATGGCCCAGTGGATAAAGACGTTGGTTAGATCCAGTGACTAGAGTTCAATTCCAGGCCAACGTTTGGTTGGTTGGTTGATTGGGAAACACAAAATCATTAAAAGGGAGAGTGATGAAGAAAGGACACTGTACTAACTAGAGTTTGTATTGGACATAAATGACTAACTCGTGTACACCTACGTCCTGGGTATGACAATAAACTACATCCGCGTCCTGTGTATGGCGATAAACTACATACAACAGCAAGGCCTCAGATAATGTTTTCGGAACAATAATGTTGCCAGCTATATGCTTTTGAAACAATGTAACCAGCTATACGTTTTTTGTTAAAAATAATGTTGTCAGCTATACGTTTTTTGTTAAAAAATAATGTTGTCAGCTATCCGTTTTTGGAACCATAATGTTGCCAGTTGTAAGTTTTTGAAACAATAATGTTGCCAGCTATACGTTTTTTGTAGAAGATAATGTTGCCAGCTATACGTTTTTTGTAGAAGATAATGTTGCCAGCTATACGTTTTTTGTAGAAGATAATGTTGCCAGCTATACGTTTTTTGTAGAAGATAATGTTGCCAGCTATACGTTTTTTGTAGAAGATAATGTTGCCAGCTATACGTTTTTTGTAAGAAATAGTGTTGCCAGCTATACGTTTTTTGTAAGAAATAGTGTTGCCAACTATACGTTTTTTGTAAGAAATAGTGTTGCCAGCTATACGTTTTTTGTAAGAAATAGTGTTGCCAGCTATACGTTTTTTGTAAGAAATAGTGTTGCCAGCTATACGTTTTTTGTAAGAAATAGTGTTGCCAGCTATACGTTTTTTGTAAGAAATAGTGTTGCCAGCTATACGTTTTTTGTAAGAAATAGTGTTGCCAGCTATACGTTTTTTGTAAGAAATAGTGTTGCCAGCTATACGTTTTTTGTAAGAAATAGTGTTGCCAGCTATACGTTTTTTGTAAGAGATAATGTTGCCAGCTATACGTTTTTTGTAAAAAATAGTGTTGCCAGCTATACGTTTTTGAAACAATGATGTTGCCAGCTATACGTTTTTTATTCCATACAAAATAGGCATTTAAAATTCATGTAAACTGGATTTGGCATTAAATAACCCACAGTGGTTGATATGCCATAAAACCCAAACAAACAAACAATCATGTACACCTGCTAAGAGCTGAAGCTTTAGCTCAATGCACCCATTGCAATCATAGATTGACGGTTGAGAGCATTCTGATTGAATGGAAATGCTATCAGTTTAAACATAGTAAATACTACAATGTCACAAATATAAAAACATTGTTTAAAGATGTTGCCCTCTTGCCAGATAATCTTCTTTATCTGCCATGTCCTTTTAGAACTTAGGCGAACATGTCTCTCCTCTTCCTGTCTCTTGCAGCTCTTAATATTTTTTTTCTGTTATTTCTCCTAAACCCTCTTTCGTCATCCATTTGCTCAAGCTCATTGTGTTATACATTGTTCTATCCTTCTTACCCGCTGTCTCGTGAGTATCTGATTTTCCAAGCCCTCCTTTCTCATTATATGTTCCAGAAACATCAACTATCTCGACCTAATGTTAATTATTAGTCTCCTTTTTGTTTCCCTTTTCTCGCAAATTTCGTTGTTACGTACATGTTCGGTCCACAGTTTCTTCAGCATCCTTCTGTACAACCACATCTCTGTAGCTTCAAGTCTGCTCTTCATCGTAGAGGAGATCGTCAAGCACTCATTGCCATACAGGAGGACAGATATCACGTAGCAGTTTAGTACTCTTTCTTTTTTCTTTTTTTTTTTTTTCTAGCGAAATTTTCCTATTTCATGATACACTGTTTAGCTTTTGGAATACTTCCTTGGCTACCCCCCCCCAATACATTTTCAGATCTCAGTGTCGCTGTTTCTGTCCTCTGTTAAAACAATTCCCAGATATTTGAATTTCTTACTTGTTTGATTTTGGTACCTATGACTTGCAATTTGGACTCATCTTTTTGTTCACAACCCTGTATTATGTCGTGATGTTTAATCTTTCCTTCTCGTTTTCCGTCACTATCTTCTGTTGGGGTTTTTGTAGCTTTCTTCCCGTGTCTGCTATCAACACTGTGTCATCTGCACACCTTATGTAGTTAAGATTGTGGCCACCAATGATTAATCTTGGTAGGACTTTCAGAATCGCCTCGCTGTATAGGTTGAATAAGTCCGGTGAGAAGACACATCCTTGTCTTAGTCCCCTTTCTATTTTTGTATATATATGCTGAACTCATTTTCTGTCCGTATGCTCTCCGTTTGCTGCCAGTATAGGTTATAGAGTTTCTAAAAGAAATAGGATTCCTCAAAAAATTGTTGATGTGTGGGTATCCAAGGACTCGTATAAACGGTTCAAATTGACATATTAAATAATTTGAAATAGGTTGGTGCAAAAATGATGACGTAATAATGTCATTTTTTGACATTAAAAATACGTCAAAAAACGACATTATTACGTCATTATTTTTGCACCAACCTAATAGTTACCAGACTGAGCTTTTCCAACACGTAAAATAGGCAGAAAGAATATTAACATATACGTAAGTACACCCCTGTTAATTGACGACGCATGGAATAGTGGATAAAAGGCGTTGGTTAGATCCAGTGACAGGACCAAAACAGTGTGAGTTCAATACCCAATTAAGGCAGTGTAGAACATATAGAGGGGAATTAACAGGACATAACCGCTGACATCCATTAAATATGGTACGTGGAACTAGAACCCCAGTGAGCAAAATAAAGGATTCATTTCGACATTCCAACCACCTGAAGAAGCCCGGGCATGCAACGGCCGAAACATTGTGATAAATATGGCGACAAAGATGAGGACAATAGTCCGAATAATGTAAATAGTGTATTAAATATTTAGCTGCTTCTATCGCATCGTCCTAGGTATGACGATATTCTACATTCGACAACAATGCCTGTGATAAAAAAACTGGAGGTTTTGAGGAGCGTAAAACCACCTCATAATTGCTGTTGTTCCCAGGTCTACTCTGACCCAGGATAGCATCATCCGTTAGGTTCTCGGCTATGGGCAAATAGGGAACCCCCAAAACAAAAACAGAAGGGAATTATAAAAATACATTTTACAGTAAAGATAACAGCAATAGATTTTTATTAAAAAAAAAATTTTGAAAAAATTACCTTTTTATAGTAAAATTACCGACAACACATTTTTATAGTAAATCTGAAAACCTGTCATACATTGTGAAAAGAAATGTGTAAAAACAAATTGCTAGGATTAATTTCGTTTCTTGTAAAGGGGGAACACGTGTCCACTGCTAGTTTCATTTTGCTAGATTATACAGTAAACAAATGCAGCTAAATAATACTAATTTAATCATGAAGAAAATGTCATTCTTTTGAATTATTTATAAAAGTTTGAATTTATATATTTAGATATCGGCATTAATTAACCCATACGGGTTGATATCCCGGTAAACAAAAAGAACAAACCCATAGGCTCCATCAATGTCAGTACATTTCTGTAAGCGATTACACCAGCCATTTATAACATCCTGAGAGAACTGGAGCGTTCTAAGAATTTAACTACCTAACAGTATCTTTTTTCCACCTTTTAATGGTCACATTACGATCTATTTTGTGATATATCGTTTTTATTATATTGTGTGTTGAAGACATGGCATACATTGTCAATTTGTTTTTTTGTTTTTTTAATTCCTAAAAAGAAATAGTGAACTAGCGAATAAGAATTAAAACAACAATTTTTATAAAGATACATATTCGTATTAAAAATCTTTCGATACATTATTGACGGTTACCATTTCTTTCTGCGGTACGGTACAGTTGCCATACAAGGCTAGAGAATCCGGTCTGTCCTGCTATTTACACGTAGCTGAAAAAGGTATGAATCCTCTTCTCCCCGCCTCAGTATGTAAGTGAATGCAATGGATTCGAACGGAATTCGAACTCGACTCTCCGATTCCTCAATTCAAGCCTCTATCCATTACTCCACCGTGCCTCCTACAAAAAGCCTTAGTTGGTATTTGAACCTAACTTTATTTCCCATGTCGATAATAGCTACACGATTGCACATACGTCTTAAATAAGGGATAGAAAAAAAATGATGAATATTTTTAATGTAATTAAAGTTTACTCCCTTCTATCTCCTTATGTAGCCGAGTTGACTCATGGAAATGAACACAAAAACGAATAAAATCCTTGCCTGTTCGGCAAGAGATTAAAAACACATAAAATGCCAAAATGTATGAACTTGTAACATTGACTGAAAATAAATGACCGCTAAATTACTTTTCAATGGCAAATCACGTTTCCCCTCCTTTTTTTTCCCCAGAACTTTCATTACTTTATTCCCAGTGGGACAGTTTCATTAGGATTGTTATAAAAATGCTGAATATGAAATTACAAATTTCTTGGATAAAATCTTAGCTGTTTGAAACAATTAATTTGTAAAGGCTTTTATAATAGTTTTTTTTGTTTTGTTTTTTTTTTTTGTTTTAAATACTGATCTTCACCTAATACAAGGCCAAAGAGTCACTCAAGGTAAAGAATTCTGTCGGGGCATTGTATGAGCATAAGATAAGTCAAGTGCAGTTCATGAGATTATGTACGGAAGATAACGGTTAATCCTAGACTTGAAGACATTGTAGTGATCGGGAAAGCATCCTTTCGTGAGCCTGTCAGAGTGAAACTGCTTTCGTATTTAATTGATAAGATAAATGAAATTTATTCATCCGTGTGTTCATGGAAAGTTTAATTAATTTTGAACAGAAATTTGAAAAGAAAGAATACCAGTTTTGTATTTGTCAGTGTATTTGAATTAAAATGTTTGAACGACTGAAAATACCGAGAAACATTCTCATTGTAATTTTATTTGCCTGTTGACACTAAGTATTAGATATAAGTCGCTCCCAGCACAGTTTGTGAATGTCCTTTGTTGGACGTCGACCTTCTCCAAATTATTGGGATGGGGAATGGGTCATTAACCTGTCGCGCTGGTCCCATGCCTATAGGGTACGGATGTGACACGCTTGGGCGATCATGTCTCTTTTCGATTCATTATAGCTCAAGGGGATTTGCCCATAAGTGAATGGAACGATTCCAACTGAAATTCGAACTCAGCTCTCCGATTTCCCATTCTCAGCCGTTTACCATTAAACAACCCGCACATTCTTATTAAAACTAAATAAAAATAAGAACTAAACGACATCCCGAGACATGAGCAGTGGAACGAGAACAGTCTACTTCCTGGAGATTAAACCTTTGACACCTAACCAACGTTTTACCGGTGTTAGAGAAAAATGACTTGATACCCAGACACCGGTTTCATAGTGGCACAGAAAAATGACTTAATGCCCAGCCACAGATTGATTGGTGGGTAAATACTTGTAAATAGTTTTACATCTACCGTGAAATATTACATACCAATTATTTGCGAATTCTGACTCAGGAGCTCAAGCAGAAGAGTTAAAATTATTCAGGAACTCAGAGCTCACAGAGCGTTAAATAAATAGTTCAGTTCGGAATTCAATATAGATTACCCAGATTAATATACACCTGAGGAAGGCCGAGGAGCACAACAGCCGAAACCTTGTGATAAAAACAACGAAGATGGGGATAATAGTCCGAATATAAATAGTGTAAATAAAATATGCACATGTTATTTAAGATCATAATCTATGACAACCTATTGTGGTGGTGTTAATAATTAAACATTTTATGTCATATGCCACGTATCATCTGGTTTTATTGGAGGTGTTAACGTTTTGTATCTGATTTCTGAGATGGCACAGTGAATAAAGGCGTTGGTTAGATCGAGTGACAGGACCCAAAGAGTGTGAGTTCAATACCTGGTTAAGGCGGTGGAGAACTTGGAAGAGGGGAATTAACAGGAGAAAACTGATAACTGACATCCATTAGACATGGCACGTGGAACGAGAAGAGTCTACTCCAGTGTGCGAAATAAAGGGTTCAGTTCGACATTCCAAACACCTGAAGAAAGCCGGAGCGTTCAACGGCCGAAACGTTGTAATAAATATGGCGACAAAGATGAGGACAATAGTCAGAATAATGTACTGTGTTAACGTTTTGTTTTGGTGAATTAATATGAAATATGTTATTGTTACATCGGGTTTTGTGTTTCTTTTATATATTTAGACATTCTTGACAAAATGCAAAGAATAATCTGTAATGTTACCGGTCATGACCAGACATCTCGTCTTCAGTCACTTAGCCACGGTCATAACGTAGCTTCCCTATGCCCTTTCTAAAAATATTTTCATGATAATGATTCTGTTTGGCGTTTCTCCTTGGTAGACCGACTTTACGGATTTAAGCGCAGTACTAGAATGATAGCTAGTTCTCAACATTTTTGCATTTGAAATGGCTAGATGTAAACATAACTTTCTTCTTTCGCACTTCTCGTTTGTGGAACTCTCATCTAGCCAGTTGCTTTCCGGTGAACTTTGATCTTCAGAGATGTCAAAAGCAATGTAAACTGTTATCATTTGTCTTCGGAATTCATGTTCTTTCATCGTTATCGCTCTTTAATAATGTTCTTCTTTTTCTCCTCTACTTTCGTACTTTATTCCTGGGCATGGCGATGAACTAAATCCGGCAGCAGGCCTCTGACCGGGAGACTAAATGTTTTGGGGAGGCGTGGAACCACCTCTTAATTACTGTTGTTCCTAGGTCCTTCCTGACCCGGGGTGGTAGCACATATTAAGGTCCCAGCTATGGGCAAGTAGGTAATCGCCAAACTGTCAAATGTTAAGTTTAGTTAACTGAGCAATCAAACTGATTGTGATTGTCTTCTAGTCCTCGGTATGACGATAAACTACATCCGACTGTAAGTCCTCTGACCGGGAGATTGGAAGTTTTGAGGAGCGTTGGACTACCCCTTAATTGCTGTTGATTCCCAGGCCCATCCTGACCCGAGGTGATAGCACCTGTTAGGGTCCCAGCTGTGATCAAATAAGGAACCCTAAGCAAAAGCAAAAACAAAACACTATGAAATTACAAAAAACAAATTTTAAAGTAAAGATACCAGCAATACATTTTATCACAAGAATATTACCAAAGATACATATTTATAGCAAAATAACCTACAATACATTTTATTTGTAGCTGAATCCATAACATTGCATTCAAAATATTTACATTACTCAATTAAATAACTCATAGAGGTGTTGATATGCCGCTAAAAACTAACAAAAATATTTTCACACTTAGTAACCTCTCTTGCGTCATAGTGGCTTTATTGCTTTGCTTCAGACGAAAAGATAAAAAAAAAAACACCTTCTGACGTATTTTTTTAATTGGATGGCGGAACAATGGCTTGGGAGGATTAAGAGCTTCTTCGTTTCTTTTTATGTGCCATGTCCTTTTAGGACGTAGGCGATCTTGGCTCCCCATCTCCCTGTATCCCTTGCAGCTCTCAACAAGCTCCTTCCCTCTGCTACCTCCCCCAGACTTCGTTCTGTCATCCACTTGCCAGGTATGTCACGCGTTGTTTTCACTTGTCTCTCTTTCTCACTATTCAACCCGTGAGTATCATATTTTCCAAGCCCTCCTTCCTCATTATGTGTCCCAGAAACTTCAGCTGCCTCTTCCTTGTTTGCAACCTCTCAAAGATCTCACACTCTCGGTTTCCTGATATCCTTAGCATCTTTCTGTAAAAACCACATCTCTGTCGCCTCAAGTCTCTTCATCTTTGAAGAAATCGTCCAACATTCGCTATCGTAAAGAAGGACAGATGTCACGTAACAGTTCAGTATTCTTTTCTTTGTTACCAAAAATATCCTGTCTCGCAATAATCGCCCAGTTTTTGGAATGTCTCCTTGGCCATCCCAATATGTCTACGGATCTCAGTGTCGCACTTACCGTCCTCTGTTATGCCGCTTCCCAGATATTTAAACTTCCGCGCCTGCTTGATTCTAGTGATCCCGACCTTCAGATCCCATTTCGGGCTCATCCTCTTACTGACGACCATTCACTCCGTCTTCTTGTAGTCCTTACTTAGTCTCTTCTTCAGTGAATATACAAAAATAGAAAGGGGCGTAAGGCGAGGATGCGTCTTCTCATCCGACCTGTTCAGCCTATACAGCGAGGCAATCCTGAGATAGCTGGAAACCCTACCGGGATTTAGCATTGGCGGCCACAATCTTAACAACGTAAGATACGCAGATGACAGAATATTTGACAGCAGACACTGAAATGAAATTACAAAATCTCCTACAGATGGTAGCAACGGCGCGTAAGAAGAAGAGGCTAAGCATAAACTAGAAGATTAAGAGCTACAGTAGTAATAATCAATCCCTTAGATATTTCCCAACGACGCGTCTCCCACCTCTGTATATGATGGTGCGTCTAATACGCTGATATTATTGCGACAGTCTACCGAATAATTTTTTTTTTTTTTTTAAGTTTACTTGACATATTGTTTTCGCGATCAGTAAGCCAATTAAACGGTCAATAATGATCGTTAAGAAAAATTAGTAAGGCGAAGAGAATTTGACACTCCCAAGACGTATTGAAAGCAAGAGAGGCAGAGGAAAACGAGTAAGGAGCTTGTATAAATGAATAGACTAGGAGGGATCGTAAGGAGACTTATATTGCTTAGGGCTACAAAGGATAGGATATTGCAGAATGCCAAGTTCGACTATGGACGAAGACGGCATTAAAAAGATGATCTGATTTGGCACGGATATACACGATTAGTGAAATTTTTGAAGCAGTTAAGATAAGAATTTTCGATTAGGAAGAATATGATCACGTCGATTAATCTTGGTGTGTGTGTGTGGGGGGGGTGCGGGAAAATATACAACAAAAGTGGGTGGGGGGAAAGGATATCTTGTAGCAGGTCGTTTTCCGAAATCTCACCTATGTGGTTTACTTTTAATATTAAATCCTTCATCCATACCCCGACCAACGGTTATCTTGTGGGATCTTCGTTCGGTGGTAACGATCGGAGAAAACCAGACTGAAACCTCTACTTTCCCCTATCATCGGACCTCGAGATTACATCCTCATGAACTTCTATCTGTAGAATAAACCAAGAAAGAATAATTCATGAAGTCCACATTCACCGACGAGAGAGCGAGAGCGAACACTAAACGACAGAATCTATCTACACTGGACTCCCCATAATCGTCAAAATTGCGTCGTAATATCAGAGCAGAATAGAATTAACTTGACTTGGGATCACAGCTCTTCTGTTAAGGCTTGCCCTCCTCCTCTTCTCCCAAACCCAAATTAATACAACTGATTGGAGAATGATATTTCCAAATCTGAAAGCTATTATTAGGGGACATGAATAATCACTAGCATGTGTTCTGTTGATCCAGGGCATGGTCACTGAGATTAGGGCATTTGCTGGCAATCGTTGACGCGTTCGATGTGGCGTTAGTATTAACAGCGTTGTGAATGGAAAATAATTCTTCAGTCATTTGGAATATTCAGATATTCCAAGAGTTTCGTTCTTTATTAGAAATGGTGAATAAAATTCACTGTTCATTTCCTCAAACGTACATGTGCCCATATTCAAAATATCTATAGAAACTTTGGTTTACTGTGTCGTTGGCAATTTTTTTCTATTTATAATCTGTCTTAAACTTTTATAAGTCTACCACACGTCCATGCATTGGTCTGGTGCTTCTATGTATTTAGAGATTCTTGACAAAATCCAAAGTATCGGAGTATGACGATAAACTACATTCGGCAGCAAGGCCTTTGATCGGGAGATTGGAGATTTCGAAGAATCTGGAATCACCCCGCCCTTAATTGCGTTGTTTCCAGGTCCATTCTGACCCAGGGTGGTTGCGCCTGTTCGGGTTCCAGCTGTGGGCAAATAGTAAACTATGAAAATATAAAATACATTTTAATAGTAAAATAAAAACAGCAATACATTTTTATATAAAATGACCAGCAATACATTTTATCTGAAGTTGAAAGCGTTAAAAATGTTAGTCGAAGGGATAGAATTGTGTTCAAATTATTTAGATTTCGGCATTAAATACCTCATAGTGGTTGATATTCCTCTAAACAAAACCAAGTAAACAACAAAATCTAGTGAAGAATCTATGTTTACCGTTCCTGGCCTGACATCTCGACTCTAGCCACTTTCCCGTCGCTGTAACATAGCGAAATGTAGATACAGCAATAAGTCTGTGGCTAAATAAAAATACCAACAGTCGATTTTATATTTTTGTTGAGTTCGACAACTGATAATTCTGCTGCCTTTTCGAAAGGCCGATTATCTCTCTTCTTTTTCAATCAAACAGAAATCCGTTTACAATTGTTTATATATATGTGTGTGTGTGTGTGTGTGTGTGTAGTGCATTTACACAGAAGAAATCCTTTCATGCAAGTTTCATTAAATATGACCGTCAAGGTGATTTAAGTTATTTTTTTAATATAATTTCTCATGTGATTTTATATATATTTTTTTCTTTTCAGTAGATAAATTATATAAAAACTGTCTAAATGTTGTTTCTTTTCCGAGCGCTTTCGGCTATACATTTAGCTATTTTCAAAGTTGAAATATATTAACTGTTAGCTAGAAATAGACTGTTGTGTGGATGTATTTATATAATGTTTCATTTTCAAAACACGGTGACGATATTGCGTCCATATTGATAGCACAAATATAATAGTATGGTAAACATGCCAAAAAAAAAAAAAAAAAAAAAAAAAAGGTAGAAATAATGGAAGCCTTATTAATAAAAACAAAAAAAAATAACTCAGTAATATCAACTATGAACATGCACAGAATATGTTGACTGTGTTTTGATAAGTTCAGGAGTAGAAATTTTGACTGTGAATTTACCATGAAGCATGCACTCTCAACCTTGACCGTCAAGGAAGCAATCAGGAAGTTATATTTTTTCTAATTATGATTATCTACCGTGAAGCATTACATATTAATTATTTGCAAATTTTGATTCAAGAGCTCAGGCCGAAGGGTTAAAATTGTTCAGGAACGCAGGGCTCAAAGGGTTAATCAATATTTATTTCTTCTCTTTGCTTTTTTTCTTTTCCTTCGTGGTTATGAAAGACATTTCTTTTCCTTTTTATTTTCCTTCTTTCATTCGTTTTCGTCGTTCGTTCTTTTTTAAACCTTTTAGCGCTGACCAACGCTTTATGGGTGGTAGAGAAAAATGACGTAATGTCCAGCCACAGGCTGAACGGTGGGTAAACACTTGTAACTATTTTTATACCTACCTTGCCGACAAAATTTTCATTTTTTTGTAATATTTTATTTTGTCAAAAAACTATTGCTGGTAATATTTTCTCCTCAAAAATGTATAGCTGGTAATAGTTTTTTTTTCTTCAAAAATTTACTGCTGTTAATTTTTTTTTTTTTTTTTACAAATTATTTCTGGTATTAAAACCTGTTTTTTACACATTCATAGTGCTTTTACCGCAGTTTCGGGGTTAACTCTTTCTCATAGCTGGGACACTAAAATTGCTACCACCCCAGGTCAGAGCGGACTTGGGACACGCTCCTCAAAACCTTCTTATCAAAGACCTTGCTGTTGGACGTAGTTTATCGTCTTACCCAGGACGCGGATGTAGTTTATGGTCATAACCGGGTCGGGAAAAATCTATGTAAAAAATATCTAAATACCGTATTTGTATTTCCCTTAAAAAACTTGTATTTCGAACCAATATTATCTTGATAGATAAAAATAAGTGGGTATATATTTCTGAGATGAGGTCTTGTAACTATTTACACCAATTCCAATGTTCGGACTGTTGTCCTCATCTTTATTGCCATATTCACAATCTATATTTCTGAGATGAGGTATTGTAACTATTTACACTATTTACATTGTTTGGACTGTTGTCCTCATCTTTATTGCCATATTCACAGTCTATATTTCTGAGATGTGGTATTGTAACTAGTTACACTATTCGAACTGTTGCCCTCATATTTATTGCTATATTCACGACGTTTCGTCCGTTGTACGCTCCAGCCTTCGACAGGTAAGTGGAATTTCGAACAGAACCGTTTATTTCTTTCACCGTCGTTTATTGTTCTAGTTCCACGTGCCATACCTCTTCCAGATGTCTCACTTATCTCCCTTTAACCCAACTCTCCAGCGATGGAGCGTACAATGGCTGAACAAAGAGGACAACAGTCGAACAATATATATAGTGTAAATGAAAAAAGTAAGTCGATGTATGTAAATTTTTGCAGTTTACTGAATTTTATGGTTTCGAGTCTTTATTCAGTTCTTTTTACATTCCGCTTCAACTTTGACCTCTTGATGAAAAGTTTTGTTTCTTATTTTCCAAAAATCTATATTTTGTCTCTTCTATGACCTTTTAACAATACAAAAGAATCATTTTTTTTTTTTTTTTTTTTTTTTTGCCGCTTATTTCATCGTTTCTCATTGCTTTTTCGTGTTATCTTAAAATGTCGAGGCAGACGATACTTGGAAAAGTAACCATTTAGTGAAAGAAAACGAAACAGAAATATGCTGTTAAAAATGTATTTACAGCTTCGCGACAAAGAAGTCACTATTATGAGCACAAAGAAATATTTGCGAAGGTCTGAATTTGAACAAATGTTAGTCCGCGCATAAAAATATTTTTAAAAAGATTTAAAAAGAAAGAAAAAAAAAAAAGAAAGATTTTCGATATTAGTGATTTAATTAGTGAAGTTGTCTTTCTGTCGGTGACAGACGTTGTAAGAAACGCGTGGAAAGACTGCTGGGTTCAAAAGACGGGCAGCAAAGTTGAAAAACGATTTTGATGGACTGGATTAAATGAGACGAAGAGAGAGAATCGAAAGTAATAAATGAAAGACGATTAAGAGTTGAGGGAGAAAATTAAAAAAAAAAAAAAAAATGAAGGATTAATTGTTTACACAAGAACAGTTCAGATCCGACCGGCCACACACGGTTATTTATTTATAACCGAGTTTAATATTACCAATTAACCGTAAGTGAAAAGGCAATATTGCATCAGTCCGAGCAACATGGTGACTTTTATATAGCGGTAGCATCTTCGAAACTGGCGAGTAACTTTGTGAATATCTGTCGAGAAATTATTGATTTTCCCCAACCTAGAGTCAATCATGGTAGAAGTTTTTTAAATGAGGTGTAATACCAACATTAGAGGAGGTAGAAGTGAAAATTAAAAAGCTAAAGAAGATAGATGGCGATTGACCCTTGATGAAAGTGCTTAAATTCGTGGTATCCAGGGAAGCATCCCCATACGTTTTTGTTTCACAAGGTAACAATTCTTGCGGAAAAAAGCTGTCTGAGTGGAACTTCCTCCTTACAAATGGAATACGGAAGAATTGTGGGAGATTCGCCTATATTGGTGTAGCATGGTGAATCCAGGCTATAAATACCTGAACAGGTGGAACTAAAAAGTGGAGGCTGCTCATCTGACCAATCAGTTGTGTTTGATCTTCGTAGCGCTGGCGCAGACTGGGTACAAACATACCAGAATTGATATGATTGATTCGTTTTCTACGGCTTATCAACCCTTTGCAGGTTATTTAAAGCCAGAAAATATTTTTATATTGTAAGAATAATTTTGTGGAGATAATGGTTTAGTGATACAAATCTTACTAATTAACCCATAGCTGGAGATGATGATGTGGATTCATACCTTTCTCTAGGGCATTTTCACGTAAGTGAATATAACGAACCCAAGTGGAATTGGAACTCGGCACACTGATTAATAATTCCGAGCCATTATCTCTTAAAGCACCCGGATACTCAAATTTACAACACCTGATATTCCCAAGCGGTTACCAATCTAGATACTGATCAGGATCGACATTGCTTAACTTCTGTGACCATACGGGAACCGGTGTTACAACGTGATATGGCCGTAAGTCTTATCCAGAATTGATATGGCATAGATGAGTTCACTTATGAAAATGGTTCACAAATTGATTTCAGTTTGAGTTACCTTAAAACAAAGATCAAATTTAAATTAGATCTGAACTGATTCAGTATCTTTGTGAGCTGCAGACTCAATACTTGCTAGAACTTCTAATACATCCTCTTTGTGCTCAGTCAGTCAGTTATGTGCCATGCTGGATACACGATCATGTATCTTTCGATACATGACTGACGAGGCAGATTTTTCCCGCAGTGGGTTACTATTTCCTTCTGCGGTATACCAGTTGCCAGCCAAGGCTATAGATCTCTGTCTGCCATGCTTTTTACCTATAGCTGGGGGAGAAGAGGAGGATCCATAACTTTCCCAGGGCTTTAGCACGTACGTGAATGGATTTGACTGGAATTTGTGCTACTGTTCCTAATTTTTACGTTCTCTGTAATTCTCGGGAGTGGTCCTGGTATTTAAATAAAATAAATAATCACAGAAAATAGCTGTTACACCATTTGTTACTCTTGACAAAGTCCAGTCAAGACTAAAACATTCAGGAGAATAAGGCGGCCATTTTATGTCTACTGAAAAGCGGGACAACATTAATTACAAGCTGTTTCAACTTGAAGGCACACTGGAAATCGGCGTGATTTTCCCTTTTCAACAAAGGCATGCTAGAAAACAAGCAGCTATCTGCTCAGTTAAATCTGTTTTTTTTCTCCAACACCAGCATCCAACATGTGGTTTATAATACAACTATGCTGAACAGAACTTAGTTATATACTTTACCAGGATTACTTAAGATCTTGTTCTTCTCTTATACCTACGCATTTTATATTTAATCCGTAGCTGGGGAGTATGTATTCATACTCTTTCCCCAAGAGTGAAAGTGAAAGTAACAATTGGAATTTAAACTCGTCGATTTCACGTTCCAAGATTTTAACTCTGACTCCACCTGAACTTATGATAACTGAATTCAGAACATATTTCCGGGTGAAAACCTTATCAGGAAGAGGTCATCTGAGTAATTAAAGAATGATATCTCAGGATGCAATCAGGGTAACAAGACTTTCCCAGTGGGTGGGGTCAAGCTTTAGTCTTGTCTTCACGAATCTATCATATTTATTTTGGTGATTATTTTACCACCAACTCCCCATTTTTGTAACTATCTCTCGTGAGGAGAAATCAATGTATTTGAATTTCTAGTCCTAAATCGAGTAAATATGCCCGTTTCTTCTTCTTCTCCCCATTTTTTTTTCTTTTTTTTTCTTATTATTTTCAAGTCTTTGCTCGTCTAAAAATAAAACTAATCCTACCTTGAGCCCAAGGATCATGAGAAAGTGGTGATTGTGGGTCCAGGAGGCAATGGTTGACTTCTTTTGTTAATTTGGGTGGCTTCAATCGTTTTTTTTTTCTTTCTTTCTTCCTTTAGTTTCTCTTTTTTTTTTTTTCTTTTTTTTTTTTTTTTTTTTTTCTTCTAAATGTCTTCCTATTCCCCTTTCCATTGCGAGTCCGGTGTTTGGATAATTTATCCTTCTTTAATCTTCTTCCAAGGATTTATAAACGTAAATTAAAAACGGAGGCGGATTTAATGGTAATGAATTGGCAACAAATATTTCTCTTGACTCGTCCTCGTCTTTTTATGCTGTATTTTCAAAAGCTGTTGTCTGGCCATCTCAGCACTGAGTTCGTAAAATATTCATTTGTTGTTTTTTTTCTTTTTTAAATGTTATTCCTCTTTTCGCTCTATATTCTTTGATTCGTTATCTTCACGAACAACGATATTCAATAAACTTTGCATACAACGACACAAGCCTAGCTGGAGAAAAATATGGATAGGAAGATTATATTGCACCAGTAGACACTAACTTTTTGATTTCCACGTCAGTATGGTATTTGGTGGGTGAGCGATAGTATTTTTTAGAAGATAATCGTGTTTTATTTTTTTGTTCTTCGTCGTCGTTTATGTCTATTTCTCTTTCTTCAGCGTCGTTCTCTTTCTTCAGCGTCGTTCTCTTTCTTCAGCGTCGTTCTCTTTCTTCAGCGTCTTTCTCTTTCTTTCTCTTTCTTCGCCGTCTTTCTCTTTCTTTCTCTTTCTTCGCCGTCTTTCTCTTTCTTTCTCTTTCTTCGCCGTCTTTCTCTTTCTTTCTCTTTCTTCGCCGTCTTTCTCTTTCTTTCTCTTTCTTCGCCGTCTTTCTCTTTCTTTCTTTTTCTTCGCCGTCTTTTCCTTTTTTTATTCATTTTCAACATTTCGTGCTTTTTTTGTTTTTTTTTATACTCCCGTTTTCTGAATATTTTTTTTCATTATTCTCCATCTTTTTATATTTCTTCTTTATTCTGTTTTTTTTTTTTTCTTAGAATAAATTTTCTTTTTCATTAATGTTTTAAATTCCATCGCATTTTTTTTTTCACTTATTTTTCTATTATCTTCCTCTCTTGTTTTCCTTTCCTTTTCTTTTTTCAACCCGATTTCTTTTAGCCCAGTCGGGCTTTATTAATAGAAACATCTTCCTACACGCAAAAGAAAAATTTAATGCCCAAATTAAAACTGATCTAAATTTAATGTCTCTACATAACTCTTTACAGATACACATTTCAAATTGTTGTCTCTCTCACACACATTTTCCAAATATCAGTATGATTTCTTTTCAAGTTTGAATAAATAGCAAATGCAACATACAATTTAATAAAGAATTAAAAAAAAAAATGATCTGGCGAAACGAAATAATTAAATTCAATTTTCTACAACACAAACTTGTGGTAGAACAATATAGAAGGAAATGAAATCTGATGGTGTTTAGTAAGAAATTAGAAAAAAATGGTAATAAAAAGATAACTTATATTTAACATCTATTATTGCTAACAGCTGAGGAGGCCCGGTTGAATAATGGATAGCAGCTCGGATTGAGGAATCGGTAAACCGAGTTCGAATTGCAGTTGAATCCATTATATTCACTTACGTGCTATGAATCCTCTTCTTCCCCCGACCCATCAGTTATGGTAAATAGCAGAACACGACCGGGTTCTGGGAGCACTGAATTCAAAACCTGATCCTCCAGGTTGGGGTTGTGCAGTAAGCTAACAAGCTACTCACTTAAAAATGGCTTGTTAGAGAATCCGCAACGATATCTTGCGGCCCTTTGTTACTCAAGGCGTTTAAAGACATTTTATATATATTATATAATACTAAGAGCTACAACAAAGCAGTTGTGGAGAGCTGTGTTCCCCTGTCTTAAAAAGAATATGGCTCATGAAGAAAATTTCGTTAGTAACAAAAGAAATTACTACTGAGCTGTTGCGTAATTATCAGACCTCTCATTTGGCGTATGATGAAAATGAATTTATATATGTATGTACATTCGTTTGCAGGAAATATGATTTCCAAGGGTGAAGTTCAGAATTATTTCAGCAACATTTACCGTTATTACAATCTCAAAATGTTAATAAATTACTAATAATACAATATTACAAAAAAATAAACCCAATCTCGGCCCCAACTCTTGGAAATCATATCCAATACCAGTGTTTCTCAACCAGTGTGTCCGGGCGCGCTAATGTGCTGTGAAAGGTAACCAGTAAGTAAGCAGAAGTGTAATTTATGAATTATTTTTATATTTAAAAATATCTTTCTATTTAAAAAGCTAGAAAAACCAAGCAATGTAATGTCTTAAAAATAAATGCTTATTTCAGTGGTCTTCTTTATCATTTTCGTATTTCATGAATAATTTTTCCTTATTAAAATTCCAAGTGCGTCCCAAGGTTTTAGTTAGTCTACAAGTACGCCCTGAATTACAAAGGAACAAACAAGAGCCTAAACAGACTATCAAGAGGGGAAAAATCTCAAAAATTAGAAAAAATGATAATAGAAAAAAAAGAATCCATACAACACTTTCACGATTCCATTAGGTTTTATTACAATTCTAATCATCACTTTTAAAAACAATGAACATAGCCGAGGAGTGAAGGTTGTTAAAATAATAACAGCGTCAATGGAAAAACCGCCCTTTTGACACTTAGTTTTTTTACAGGAACGAATGTCCAAATTTGCCAAAAATACATTGCTCAATGTAAAATGCTGTTTACACCGTACAGTGTTTCTCAGACTTTTTCACTTCAGGGTGCACTGGTCGAATAACTAAATCTTTGGGACGCGTTTTAATTTATAGTAAGGAAAAATAAGTCCTGAAATTTGAAAGTAGGAAAATTTTAAAGAAATTGTCTCCTGAAATAAGCATTTATTCTTACGACATTATATTGCTTGGTCTTTCTAGATTTTTAAATATAAAAATAATTAATAAATTATTATTCTGTGAACTTGGGGCGCATCTGATTACCTTTCAGGGTGCATTATTGCGCCCGGGTGCACCGGTTAAGCTTAATTATAAGAGATCTTAGGCTGCTGTGCTTCTTCTCGAAGCGTCTTCAGGTCATTGATATTTTTAACACATTACACTGCTTGGCGTTTTGGCACCTTGGCTAGGTGTAATAATTAGCAAGCTTGTCTCGCTTGAACAATTACGACTGAGTAGTGAGTTCGATCTTCACTGGGTGCCCCATACTTTCGACATTGTGCCACGTCTAAGCTATGCTTAGAAAATTACAATTACATTGCTTGGTCTCTCTAGCATTTAAAAATAAAGATTTTCTTTTTTTAAATATAAAAATAATTCATAAATTACTTTTCTGTTGACTTGGGGCATATCTGACTACATTTCAAGGCGCATTACAGTCTTCTACAGAACAATCTACGAGGAACATTTTAAAGAAACTGGTGAACAGAAAATTAAAGAAATAAATTATAGTAAGGAAAATTAAGTCCTGAAATTTGAAAATAGTGAAATTTTAAAGAGGTCTCCTGAAATAAGCATTTATTTTTTTTTTTTTATTACTTGGACTCTCTAGCTTTTTGAATAAAAAGGTTTTTTGTTTTTTTTTTTTTTAATATAAAAATAATGCATTAATTACTCTTCTGCTAACTCGGGACGCATCTGATTACCTTCCAGGTCGCATTACTGCGCCCGGGCGCACCGGTTAAGAAAAGCTGAATTATAGAGATTGTATGCTGCTGTGTTTCTCCCCGAAGCGTCTTCAGGTCATTGATATTTTTAACACATTACACTGCTTGGCGTTTTGGCACCTTGGCCTAGTGTAATAATTAGCAAACTTGTCTCGCTTGAACAATTACGACTGAGTAATGAGTTCGATCTTCACTGGGTGCCCAATACTTTCGACCTTGTGCCACATCTAAGTTATGCTTAGAAAATTACGATTACATTATTGAGTATCTTTAGTGTTTAAAAATAAAGATTTTTTTGAATATAAAAATAATAAATTACTCTTAGGTTAACTTGAGGTGCATCTGGCTACCTTTCAGGGCGCATCGGTTACGAAACACTAGTTGCGACTGACCCATTCTACAGTCTTCTGCAGAACAATCTACGAGGAACATTTTAAAGAAACTGGTGAACAGAAAATTAAAGTAAAAGAATTACTTACACTATTTACGTGCGAACTCCTGTCTTCATCGTGTTTCTATTATCACAACGTTTTGGTCGTTGTGCACTCCGGCCTTCATCAGGTGTATGTCGATCCGGGTAAACTACAAGGAATTCCGAACTGCACTTGTAAGTTACCCGGATCAACATGCATCTGATGACAACCGAAACGTGGTGAATACTCCAGATGTTGCGCCTTGTGCCAAAGGTCAATTGTGCTGAGCAAAAAAATTAAAAGCCAATTAAATTGCCTCTGAAATTAATTGCCTCTGAAAATTCAATTAAATTTGTTGGCAAGATTATTTCTCTTGACAAAAGGAAGTAAAAGATTTTAAATATTTAAAAATGTCCTAAGATTAAAAATTCTTGTGAAAATCAAGAAAAAAGTTAAAATGCTAAAAAGTTTTGAATGATTTTTAATGCACTAAATTTTTTTTTAAATTTAAAATTAATTTTTTACTTTTTTTTTTAATATTTAAAAAAAAATATTGAACCTTTTCAGCTTTTTAAATGTAAGAATTCTTAAAGAGATTTAAAAAGTTAAAGATGTATGAGTTTTAAGATGTCGAAGATTTTTTTTGTAAAACAAAAAAAATCACGATATTTTTTAAAGATTTGTTTTAATAAAGACGTGAATTTTTAAAAGTCTTTTAAGAGGAAGAGACTTCTAATTGAAGGAAAAAATAACTAAACAGAAAATATAAAAACGAGAAGAAAAAGTAGCAGCAAATGTGAAGGAAGCAAAAAAAAAAAAATGAAAAAAATGAAAAGAAAGACCGAAAATGTATAATTCATGTGTTGAGACTAATATGAAAATAGAGAAAAGATTAAAATTTAAAAAAATATCTTTATTTTTTTTTTTATTTTTTTTTTTGCGGGTGGGGGATAACATATATGAAGGGCAGTAAGAGAAACTGAGAAAGAAATAACTGACTATAAATTAAATTAAAATCAAAGAAATTGAAAGAAAAAAAGAAAGATGAAAAGGAAAGAAAAGAACGAAAAAATATTTTAATTTTACAAGCGTTTATCTAAGAAAGAAAACCACAAAGTAAATCTTGTTAAAATAAAATTGATAAAAAAATATGAATGACGGTTATTTCAGAAAATTTAAAAAAAAAAAAACGATAAATATAAAATTTATAAAAAGAAAACTTAAAAGAAATCAAAGATTATAAGAAAATTAAACCTCAGACAAAAGTTACACGCAAAAAAATAATGACAAGTTTTAGTTTCTGTTCAATGAATAAAAAAAAAAAAAAAGGAACAAAAAAAAACAAAAACTTTATTCTTCATCGCCAAAAGTAATTTACATTTTTAAATTATCACTCAAAACATGAAAAGCCTAGACCGTTCATACAGTCACCTCTTCTTAAAAGTGTTGGATCAGTGTCAAGAGTCCTTAAGTATTTGTCTGAATCTCAATTAAATAGCTATATCGGTTTCAAATCACCACCATCGACGTATGTATCGTCGTCTTTGGAAGAATAGCAGGTTAGACGGAATTTTTGATCTCCTGAGTGCTTCTTGAGTTTTACTTTGCACGAAAACGTTTTTGACATTCGTAATAATTTTTTTTTAAAAAAATATCTTTTCTCCTGACTTAATTACAATTTTATATCTCGATATATTCCGAGGCGAGAAAAGTAATTTTTTTTTTTTTTTTTTACAAAAAGGTTTCTTAACGACGAGTGATCTTCTCATGGTTGAGGTCAGATCTCGAATTATTTGGAGGTAAAATGAAGAAATCAAATGAGGTCGAACACTGAGGAAGGTTTCTTTTATATCGAATTTTCTGACTACACGTAAAATGAGTTTAAAAAAAACAAACAAGATATTGACGTAAATATTTTGACGTAAATATTTTGCTTACTAGTTGCTTTTTATCGTAAGGTTCTTTTGGTCAAATGTACATCAAATGACCTTTTTTATTGGTCACTTCTTGAATCATATCCTGTTACAAAATACGACTTATACTTTCATCGCTGTATCCATCCACTGTTGCATATATAACATTATTTTAAACTCATCCGTTAGACAATAGAGGAATCAGAAAAATTTTTTTATGTCAAACCTAAACCTAATTTTAGAGTATTTACTATTGTCTATCGTAAGACCAGTTTGAAATTGGTTTGAATAAGGTTGTCGGAAAAGTTAAATTTCGGCTTCTGGCGAAGTAAAATATGTAATATTTTAAATGATTTATAGTATACTAATAGAAGTCATTAAATATACAGCAATAAAATATTTTAACGAAGTAAATATTATCAAGAAGATTAAAATGTTTTAATACCAGTAACTTAATGAAAATATTCTTTACCTTTTGGTTTGGTTTGTTTTACGGCATATCAACACCTCAATGCCGACAAGATTTTTATTGCTGGTAATGTTGTTGTTGTTTTTGTTTTTCAATATTGTATTGCTGGTAATGTAATAATTTTTTCTTCAAAAATTTGTTACCGGTAATTTTTTTTTTTACAAAAAAAATAGTGCTGGTATTAAAACATATTTTTAGACTTTCATAGTGTTTTGACCCCAGTTTTCTTTTTTGGGGGGCGGGAGAAATTATTTGCACATAGCTGGGACCCTGACAGGTGCTACCACTCCGAATGGAACTGGGAACACCAGCAACTAAGAGGGGTCACATACTCCTCAAATCCTTCTGAGTAGAGGCCTTGGTGTTGGATGTAGTTTATCGTCATACCCAGGACGGTTACCTTTGATATCATTTAAATAAATGTATTACATATTGTATGAAAAATTACTTGTCTATATTTCTGAGATGAGTTATAGTAACTATTTACACTATTTACATTGTTTGGAATGTTGTCCTCATCTTTATTGCCATATTCACAGTCTATATTTCTGAGATGAGGTCTTGTAACTATTTGCACTATTTACATTGTCATCTTTACGACGTTTCGACCGTTGTAATTTCCAGCCTTCTTCACTATCTGTTTATATTTCGTAGATGTGTGATATTGTTATTTACTTTGTCATCTCTGTCATATTCACGACGTTTCGATCGTTGTAAGCTCCGGCCTTCTTCAGGATCTGTCTCTATTTCGCAGTTGTGTGATATTGCAATTATTTACTTTGTTATCTTTACGACGTTTCGGCCGTTGTAAGCTCCAACCTTCTTCAGGATCTTTCTGTATTTCAGACATATGTGATATTGTAACTATTTGTACTATTTACATTGTTGGAACTGTTGCACTCATCTTTGATGTCACATTTACGACGTTTCAGCCGTCTGGCCTTCTTCAGGTGATATACGTTGGAATTTCGAACCGAACTCTGCCTTAATTCAACCACAGCAGAAGTGAAAGAAAAAAAAAACTTGGAGAGTTGAGTTATTGAAGGGAATTAACAGAAACTAAGATATCCAGAAAAGGTATGCTAGCTGGAACTAAATCAAGAACTGCCCCGTGGGCTAAATAAAGCAAATTCCATTCTATATCACATGAAGAAGGCTGGAGCGTACAATGGCCGAAACGTCGTGAATATGACAATAAAAAGTACGACAACAGCGTGAACAAAGTAAATAGAAAAATTACTTCATTGCTGTAAATTAAAATATGTTTATATTTTAATTATTACATTAAAAAAATAAGCATATTTTCCTCCATTGTTTCCTGTTTATTTTTATTTATTTTATTTTATTCTCCTCAATAAGAATAGAGAATTTCACCTATCGTCTGGTTCACATTTCATCCCGTTCTTTTGGACAGGAGTAGAGGTTTATCCCTTGTTTCCTGTTTAGGATTGAGTTTTCGGTTTCATCAAAAGTCAACGTCAACGTTTCCGCTTAACATTCTGAAATTTTATTCACTGATTACGGAGTAGATAGGTTCGCCCGGTTCCTACACTTCCCTATTTTTTTTTAACAGAAGTAGAGGTTTATTCCCTTGTTTCCTGTTTAGGATTGGGATTCCGGTTCCTAAAGTTTTTCTTTGTTTCTTTTTTTTTCTTTGTTTCTTTTTTTTTCTTTGTTTCTTTTTTTTTCTTTGTTTCTTTTTTTTTCTTTGTTTCTTTTTTTTTCTTTGTTTCTTTTTTTTCGTTCGTTCTTTTTTTTCGTTCGTTCTTTTTTTTCGTTCGTTCTTTTTTTTCGTTCGTTCTTTTTTTTTCGTTCGTTCTTTTTTTTCGTTCTTTCCTTTGTTCTTTCTTTCTTTCCGTTTTTCTTTCCTTTTTTCTTTCTTTCCTTTTTTTAAATATTTTATTACAATAAAAAATGTAGCCTTTTTTATTAAGATATTTATTTTATTGCTATAAATAATATGAATAATATGCTATAATAAATAAATGAAACTATTTTTCCTTTATTACCGCCAACATAGTGTACTTTGTGACGAGTGGATCATTAATTTCATCCTATGATTTCTTGTTTTTATTAGACCTTTTATCGAGGTTCTTTAAATCACGTCTGTTCTCTCGTTAACACGAGACTTTAGAGTTCAGTTTTCGGTTTCTTGTTGATGAAAAGAAATTACAAAGTTATTTCTGAAGAAATGATGTAAACTCCACCTGAAATATATCAACCGAAACACTGCTCAAACCAACGAAGATAAATGAAATTGTTCCACAAATTTGTGGAATGATGAAGCTTCTGTATTTCGGAGCTTCGGAATGATTTTGTTAGTTGACAAAATATATTTTGAGGTGGGCAAAGACGACAACGGTCATTTCCGACAGTTGGATGGGCAGAAAACGAACAGATTGCTACAGGCCTGTATTTCTTTCGCCTTTCTTTCCTGGGGTAGGGACTCATTTTGCACCCTTCACTCTGTTCCCGACGATGTTTCCCACATTGAATCTGACAGTAAAATTGACCCCTTTTTAAAAGAGTAATTAAACGGTGATTTCGTTCGTTGCTCGCCTCAATGATGACATTTGTAATTCATTCCCAATTTTGGGAGGCGAAGAAATCATTGTAAAAAAAAAAAAAAAAAAAGAAAGAAAATGAATAAACATTATTCAAAAGGTGTTTTCAGTTGATACAGATCATTTCGAATTTTGTTGTATTTTCCCCCGCCGGATCGCCTCCTTTGCGGAAAAGAGAAACAGAAGAGGACGTTAAAGACAAATCGTTAACGTCCTCTTCTGCGTTACTTTAATTGCCTTTTCGGTTTCTCTTCCTCTCACCACGCTAGTTTCTGCGTCTCTTCCTCTCTCTTCACGTTAGTTTCTGCGTCTCTTCCTCTCTCTCCACGCTAGTTTCTGCTTCTCTTCCTCTCTCTCCACGCTAGTTTCTGCTTCTCTTCCTCTCTCTCCACGCTAGTTTCTGCTTCTCTTCCTCTCTCTCCACGCTAGTTTCTGCTTCTCTTCCTCTCTCTCCACGCTAGTTTCTGCTTCTCTTCCTCTCTCTCCACGCTAGTTTCTGCTTCTCTTCCTCTCTCTCCACGCTAGTTTCTGCTTCTCTTCCTCTCTCTCCACGCTAGTTTCTGCTTCTCTTCCTCTCTCTCCACGCTAGTTTCTGCTTCTCTTCCTCTCTCTCCACGCTAGTTTCTGCTTCTCTTCCTCTCTCTCCACGCTAGTTTCTGCTTCTCTTCCTCTCTCTCCACGCTAGTTTCTGCTTCTCTTCCTCTCTCTCCACGCTAGTTTCTGCTTCTCTTCCTCTCTCTCCACGCTAGTTTCTGCTTCTCTTCCTCTCTCTCCACGCTAGTTTCTGCTTCTCTTCCTCTCTCTCCACGCTAGTTTCTGCTTCTCTTCCTCTCTCTCCACGCTAGTTTCTGCTTCTCTTCCTCTCTCTCCACGCTAGTTTCTGCTTCTCTTCCTCTCTCTCCACGCTAGTTTCTGCTTCTCTTCCTCTCTCTCCACGCTAGTTTCTGCTTCTCTTCCTCTCTCTCCACGCTAGTTTCTGCTTCTCTTCCTCTCTCTCCACGCTAGTTTCTGCTTCTCTTCCCCTCTCTCCACGCTAGTTTCTGCTTCTCTTCCTCTCTCTCTCCACGCTAGTTTCTGCTTCTCTTCCTCTCTCTCTCCACGCTAGTTTCTGCTTCTCTTCCTCTCTCTCTCCACGCTAGTTTCTGCTTCTCTTCCTCTCTCTCTCTCTCCACGCTAGTTTCTGCTTCTCTTCCTCTCTCTCTCTCTCCACGCTAGTTTCTGCTTCTCTTCCTCTCTCTCTCCACGCTAGTTTCTGCTTCTCTTCCTCTCTCTCTCTCTCCACGCTAGTTTCTGCTTCTCTTCCTCTCTCTCTCTCTCTCTCTCCACGCTAGTTTCTGCTTCTCTTCCTCTCTCTCTCTCTCTCTCTCCACGCTAGTTTCTACTTCTCTCTCTCTCTCTCTCCACGTTAGTTTCTGCTCAATTTATAATAAATTTACGTAGGAAATTGTGCACCCTAAATTTAAATTGGTCCTATTTCGAAAGGAAAAAAATCACTGATAACTTTACCGAATTTGAGAGTCACCCCGCCTTGGGTAATTGTTACCGAACTATTATTTTACTAAGCTAAGGTTGGTAAATATCACTTACTCTGAACTGAGAATTTCAGACAAAAAATTGACAGATATTACTCAGAATTCTGATAAAAACTTACGGAACAATTTCGTACCGATATTTATCTCTTCCATATTTGATACGAGAGCAAAATTTAATTTTAACAAACTAAACTTTAACAATTGCTTATTTACCAAAATCTGCCTTGATGTTTTGTGCTATTAATTTTTGAAATACAGTAGAATCCCTGACAGCTGAACAAAGAAGGCCTTCTGATATGAGGGGTTATATTTAGATTAAAATAAAAGAACTGTAATCAGGTTTAATATTTATTTTCAATGAATTATAGTAAACAAAATAATCTAACGGTGAGTGAAATAGAACGGAATTGATTTTAAGGAAAAAGAAATAAATTATGTAATGTTAATGGAAATTCATTAAATTAAGTATGTCATGTATGCAAAACAATTTATTCGCTGTTGCATGATGATTCTTTCTCTTCTAATATCATTCTCAACTTCTTGCGCATTTCGTTTTGCTTTTGTTCTTGAATTTTTTAAACGAAAGATGCTTTTTTAACTCTGCGTGCCTTATTGCAATCGTCATAGCTGAATGCTGGCTTTCTTTCCATAAAACTGACAAGCTTTTCATAGGCTTTTTCAATTTCAGTCCAGGATTCATCACAATCATGCATCTCATCTGCAGTAACTCGTTGTCATCCTTTCCTCTTATTTCCATCATCTTTTGCACCAATACAAGCCATTAGGGTAAAATAAGCTTAAGCAATTTTCCAAAGTGAATTTCCTGAAAAAAAAGAAATTTCAAATCAGTTACATATCACCCAAATAGTTCAAATATACACATCAAAATCATGTCTGGATATGCGGAATTCCGGATATTAGGGACTCCGGATATGCGGAATTCCGGATATTAGGGACTCCGGATATGAGGGATTCCGGATATTAGGGACTCCGGATATGCGGAATTCCGGATATTAGGGACTCCGGATATGAGGGATTCTACTGTATTACCCTTTTTGTTATGACTGATAATTTCACTAAACATTTTTCTTTTTATTTCTTTTTACAGGTAAGTGTTCTGCTTTCATCTTTTTGACATCGTTGTAACTGAGAAACATCAAAGGTCAGTGTTATTTTTTGCATGTTTAATTTAACAGTATTTCTTGAAAACATTAAAATCTTATTTGTTCTTATCGACTTAATTACAAAAAATAATTCAAGAGTTAATTCAACGTGGGAAACAAATTCGACGAATCTAAGCTTCCACTTTGTAAAATTTCGGCATCGACAATTTCATTCTTTTGTATCGACCTAAGATGACGAAATTCACAATTTAGCGATGGCAGGGAATATGTTAATGACTTAATGATCATTTGATGAATTCATTTTGAATGAAATGATGGAATACTGCTGTCATATATGGTCTGGAGCCTCTTCAAATTGTCTCAAGGTCCTTGATAAAATCCAAAGACGGATATGCAATGTAATTGGCCCTGATCTGGCACCTCGTTTGCAGCCGCTCTCTCACAGACGTGACGTTGTCTCCCTCTGTCTTTTTTACAAATACTTTCACGGTAACTGCTCCGATGAGCTGCTTTAGCTGGTTCCCAGGCTTCACGAATTTAAGCGCTCAACTAGGCTGGCATCATGCTCTCACCCTTTCACTGTCGAAACTGTTAAATGTATCCGTCTCTTCTACTCCAATAGCTTCATATCGCGCACTTCTCGCCTGTGGAACTCCCTCCGCAGTTCTTGTTTTCCTGATAGCTATAATCTCCAACTATTCAAATGTAACGTCAATCGATGTCTCCAGATGCACCGTCTCTTCATCCTTTCTTCTATCACTCCTCTTTGTTCTCGCTCCAACTCTGTAACCCCTTGCGTGCTAGTGGCTTCCCGCCTTGTTTGGGAATGAATGCTTAAAAAAAGAACATTTGATAAAATGCCCAATTTAGTTGAAATGTGAACGGTCATAGAAATCCAAATTAAATACTTCAATGACTCAATAATGATGTTTTGGGTTTAGCAGTGTTCCCGTTCTATGGTGTAGGTCGAGAGCGCTGATCTTTCTGCTCTTGAACAGTTTAGAGTAAAGACTGAGGATTCCAGCACTGCGGCAGAGGCTCCACCATTTCCCTGAATAGAGAAGTTCAGAATACTCACGCCTTGATAACAGTACTCGTGAAGACAGTAGCTTTGCTCTTGGCCCATCTCTACCCATCAACCGACCTTGTATCACTTTTTACATTTCATATCCGTAGAGGTTTTTGGTTTTGTTTACCTCACTTCCGCGAGAGTTAATTAAATAAATTTTATGCTGACGTCTCCATTTATATTGGGAGGATTCACTGCAATGGAGACAGTTTTGATCTTCGTCCTTCTTTCCCCTCTGTCTTTGGTACTGTCTGTCTCTCTGTTTGTCTCTCTCGTTACCCATACGCTTAAGATTTTAGTTCTATAAGCTCTCTTTAGGAAAATATTTAACCTTGGTGAATCGCACACAATGTTTCCGCAGCTATGGACGTGGTCATCATATGTCCCTTAGTAAATTACATTTTCTGCTGTCATATATATATATAGGGTGACCCCAAAAAACGGGAATTATTGAAGTGCGTATTGCCAGACATGAGCAAGTGGCAACACTGCGAGACAGTGGCCTTGAGCAATTAAACATTTCGCCATTTAGAATTCAAGATGAAATTCACAGTATCCCAGCTGAGAGGTTGCAGCAGTCAATGAGGAATCTCAACAGCAGATTTCAAGAATGCATTCGTACAGGATGACGCCATCTACAGGACGTAATTTTTAAAAAATGAAAATACCATCAGTGTTTATAAAATGGCATATTTTAAGGTTTCAATTACTATGAATGAAATATTTTTCTTCCATCACTCTTGGTTTTATTGGATTGTTAAAAAGTTACCGTTTTTGGGTCACCACACACACACACACACACACATATATATATATATATATATATATATATATATATATATACAACAAAAACATGTAAGAATGCTTCTCCTAAGGCGATTGAAAATTACTGGCGAAGGAACGATTAATTTCGTTTCAAAATCAAAATACAAACACCTTTTTTGAAACAAAAAATTAAAGAAAATAAGATTTGAGGGTTTTACCCTGATCAACCAATCGATTATGACCTACGTTAAATTTAGACTAAGCGAAAAAGAAAAAATATAAATTATTATATTAGAAATGTGTCATGGCGAAGATTTGACATCTAACAGCAGCCAGGCATTAACTTAAAGACTGATACAAATGGTTACAATAAATGTACACATACCAGACAGTCAGCGTCCATAAGAAATAAAAGCAAGGTGGCGGGTAGGGAGATAATTTAATCGAATACCCAACTAGTAATAAGCTTTGTGAATATATATATATATATATATATTTACTCGACTGTCCCGTCGAATTCCACGTATGAGCGTCAAGCAGATCAGTTCCTAGGAAACCGACAGACCGACAACAGCACATGAGATTTGATTATAATGGTGAAGGTTTCGTGCAGGACCATTCACACTTTTTGAAGACCTGGTGCACTACTTGCCACAAGGTCCCCAAATGACCCTCCGCAGGTTTTGAATTCAGAGTTGTCCTTTTCCTAGACCAGTTACCATCCAAGACTATAGAACACAGTCTTTTCTGCTTTTTACCCATAGCTGGAGGGAGAAGAAGAGGATATATATATATATATATATATATATATATATATATATAAGAAAGAAAGAAAGAACAGTAAGATATATAATTTGGTGTTCTTCTGTTTAAAAAATAGTGCTCAATGTAAATTTACTGAGCATTAATATTATAAATTGATTTAAAATATGGTTTTACCGTAATATGCACGTTTTCAAGTTATCATGAAATGCTGGTACCTATCGTTTATTTTATAACCTAACTAGCGCTGTGAGGTACTTTTTAAACCGTTGTTGACATAAGATAACTTAAAATACTGCCTGTTTTTTCTTTATATATTTTCTTATATTGTGTGTTGTGGCGTACATTAGATTGGTCTTTATTACAGACCACCCATGAGAAATCTCTGTCAGCATCTTAATGTTCATTTATTTCCACTAAATAGTAATTTCTTATTTTTCCCTAAATGGGACAGAACAGCCAGAAATAATGTTATAACTGTTCAGCAATGAAAGTGTCATTTGCCTGTTGTATCCCTCAACCCTCGCCAGGAGTACAAGGAGGGAATGAAAGCAGCAAACTATTTAACCCATCCCAATGTGCATATGCAAGCATAAACGGAAAAATGACATGCCAATCGAAACTATACATAGAATATGGAATTACTGTCCGTCCCTCTCGAGGCCAGTGTACAGACGATCAGGTGGAAGGCATGCTTATGATATAGGTGCTCACAGTTGGGATAAAAATAATATTAAGAAAGAATCAACATTATTTACACTATTCGGACTATTGTCCTGATCTTTGTCGCCATATTTATTACAACGTTTCGGTCGTTGTACGCTCCGGCCTTCTCAAGGACACATGGCACAGTGGATAAAGTCGTTAGTTAGATCCAGTGACAGGACCCAAATAGTGAGAGTTCAATACCCGGTTAAGGCAGTGGAGAACTTTCAGAGGGAAATTAACAGGAGATAACTGATAACTGACATCCATTAGACATGGCACGTGGAACTAGAACAGTCTACTCCCAGTGAGCGAAATAAATGGTTCAGTTCGACATTGCAACTACCTAAAGAAGGCCGGAGCGTACAACGGCCGAAACGTTGTAATAAATATGGCTATAAAGATGAGGACTATAGTCCGAATAATGTAAATAGTAAACGGTTAAAGATTAGACCTTTTTTTTTTTTTACAAAATGATTTAGAACTTCCTTAGAGTAAATAACAAATTTACTTCAGCTGGTTTGATTTTATCGTTAATGTTAGGCTGGTGCAAAAATAATGTCGTTTTCTCACATAGTGACATATGTGAGAAAACGACATTATTTTTGCACCAACCAATAAATGCGAACATAGAAGAACTTGAATATTCTTTCTTCAGGTTTCATCAAATGTAGGAACGATGTGCGATTGTGATCTTTTTGCACTGTTCACGTTTTGTTGTTCCCGCGCAAAGAAATTCTCGAACATTTGAACGATCAACGCGACACCAACAGGTTAAAGAAACTGCCATTTTATTCTGTTTTATTATTTTTTTTTTTTTTTTTTAATTCATTTTAAGGAATCGTCAGTTTTGAATATTAGGTTGGTGCAAAAATAATGACGTAACAATGTCGTTTTTTGACGTTAAAAAATACGTCAAAAAACGACATTATTACGTCATTATTTTTGCACCAACCTAATAGAAACCTCAATACCAACCGAAAACCGAGAACAAAGACGAAAAAAAAAAAAATGTATAATACTGAAAGTTTAATGGCTGTCATATTTATTCTTTTAATTCTGCTTCGAGATCGACAAAAATCTGATTGTTGAGTGGGAACATAAGTGGGAACAATATAATCTAAATCGACAGATGCAAGGAGATAATTTTCCCAGTGGGGGAGGGTGAAAGTCGAAAGAGTGGGAGAAAAGAAAAACTGGTAAAAGAAAATAAAAATAACTACTCTTGACTGTTTATCTGTTTCTCTAATATATGGTTATCTTTTATACACAATTATCTATATATAAAAAGTACATATATATATATATATATATATATATATATATATATATATATATATATATATGCCAGTACCAGCATATGGTTGTCAAAATGACATAAAAAGTGAAGATAAGAAAATAAGTATTTATGGTTTAAAGATCATTTATTTGTGTATACAATCACACACAATTTTCTCTCTCTCTCTCTCTCTCTCTCTCTCTCTATATATATATATATATATATATATATATATATATATATATATTTCTAACTAATATATATATATATATATATATATATATTTCTAACTAATATATATATATATATATATATATATATTTCTAACTAATATATATATATATATATATATATATATTTCTAACTAATATATATATATATATATATATATATTTCTAACTAATATATATATATATATATATATATTTCTAACTAATATATATATATATATATTTCTAACTAATATATATATATATATACATACACACACACACACATTGTTCCTGACAGTTTGCTACAGCTCTGAATTTCATGCATGTGGTAATCGCTAAGAACAAATTGAAAACACAAAGCTGTACCACACGGTGATGAACATATCTATATTTATTCCTAGTATGAATTTTAGTCTGTTATTTTATCCCGATCACTGTTTCATTACCACCAGCTCTAACTGAGCAATTTCTCTCTCTAATATATATATATATATATATATATATATATATGTGTGTGTGTGTGTATAATAGGCACATGGGGAAAGTAATGATTTGTTGATGAAGTTATATATGTGAAAGGAGATCCAAAAATGTGAGCTTCGGTTAAAATTATGCAGCGATTGTCAGATATTCTGAAGAGCGTTAAGAATAAAAGTGAAAAAATAGCAGAGGGAAACTGAATAAGATCGGATAAACTGCATATCCAGACACTTATTGAAAATAATTAAAAGCGCTTAAGCATCTTCAACCATTCCTGTCGTCGTATGTATATAATGATTCATTTAGAAATGTATATATGCATTGGTTTGGTTTGTTTTACGGTATATCAACCACAATGTTGCTATTTAATGCCGACAAAATTTATTTTTTTATTTTTTTCAACAATGTATAGCTGGTAATATTATTTTTTTTTTTTTAAATATATAGTTTGGTTTGTTTTAGTTTGTGACATATTAACCTCAATGGGTTATTTAATGCTGACAAGATATTTTATTTCTGGTAATATTTTATTTTTTCAAATATTCATTGCTGATACTAGTTTTTTTTTTTTTTTGTTTTTTTAAAGTATTTCTGGTATTAAAATCTATTTTTACACTTTCATAGTGTTTTGAGTCATTTGAGCTATTTCGCCATAGCTGGGACCCTAACAGGTGCTACCACCCCGGGTCAGGGTAGAAATGAGAACACCAGCAACCAAGAGGTGGTTCCACGCTCCTCAAAACCTCCTGATTAGAGGCCTTGCTGCTGAACGTAGTTTATCGTCTTACCCAGGACGCGGACGTAGTTTATCGTCATACCAAGGACGGGTGTATCTCTCTCTCTCTCTCTCTCTATATATATATATATATATATAATCTATATATATATATATATATATATATATATATATATATATATAAAAGTAGGAAACGTATCTCAATCTAACATGTTTCACTTTTATTAAAGCTTCGTCAGAGATCGACAATAGAAAGTAAAAAAAAAAGCAATGAGACACTGGGTACTAGTATGTAATCATTTTTGGTTAGTTCTTATTGGTCAAATACGTGTCACGCGTATTAACGCAATAGATGATATATATGTGTAATAGTGAGTGAGTATTTAAATAAGACGCTTGTTTGTCTAGGTGTATGTTGGACAATGACGTTAATTCGTGTGAGAGAGATATAGAGGAATGTCTATAGATGTCATTTTCGTATATGTCGGTGAAATGTTGCAGTGATTTGGTTGAATTTTTATAGTCTCTTGTATGTGTGCGTGGTGGGTGCAGTGTTTGTTGTCGTCTTCTCTGTGTTGTCGGTAAAACTTTGCAAGATATTGTAATCATGTTTTGACTAGCTTTAACATTTAAACATTTCTCATGCGTTGTTCTGAGAAGGATTTGTATATTTTCGTTATTTTATGTATTAGATAGACATAAGTTAGATTCATGAATAATGCATTTTTATAATGATGGGGATGTTATTTAGTGTTTGAAGCGAGTGTTTATAGTTAGTCGAAATGATATATATATATATATAATAAGAAAGAACAGTAAGATATATAATCCGATGTTCTTATTGATATATGTTTTTATTTTTACCAAACAGTGCTTAGTGTAAATTTACAGAGCATAAAGTTCCAAAATTCGCTTGAAGATGAAACAGAACTAATGCTCTTAATTTAATTATATAATTAAAGTTTTTAGCTTCGGTTTTTGAAACATGGTAATTCCTGTGTAGCGAAGAAACCATATTTTAAATCAGTTAAAATATCTATCTATATATATATATATATATATAACAATCTACCCCATTGGACGAAATAAAGGGGAATATTGCAATGAAGTTGAGGATAACAGTTCGAATAATGTAAATAATGCAAGTAATCATAGTAACTCATCTGAGAGATATAGGCAAATGTTTGGGTCGAGTCACTGGATTTAACCAACGTCTTTATCCAACGGCCGAAACGTTGTGAATATGGCAGGGAAGATAAGGATAACAGGCCGAATAATGTAAATAATGCAAGTAATCATAATAACTTATCTGAAAGATATAGACAGATATTTTTTTTTATTTTTCTTTAGAGGTTGTTTATTTGTTACTTTATTTTAAAGCACTGGCTTTGTTTAAAGTATATTATCTGTGTTTTATATCGTCTATATATTTCCGTTTTTCTTGATGGTGTTTTAGAAAGTATTTGGTTTTTAGTTTTCAGGTTTTAAGTAACGCAGTATAGATTTGTTTTCGTGTCGGCATTTTAAACTAATTCCGGATGGTTTATTTAGTAATTTGCGTTGCTCAGTGATGGTGAATAAAATAATTTCTCCTCTATTAGTTTTTTTTTTTATTCATTTGTATGTCAGCTACTGTTGTTTATCTTGTTTTCATATTTTAGGTGTATTTCGTTTTTTGTTTTTAAATTCCCATATATGTATTGTAAACATTGTTTGTGTATTTGCTATTTGTTTTGTGTGCGTACCTTTCTTACAAGCTCATTCACTTACTCCTCTATGTATATGGTTAAACAATATATATATATATATATATATATATATATATATATATATTGTTTAACCATATACATATAAGTATATATATATATATATATATATATATATATATATATATAATAGAAATTGAGGTCAACACCGAGTGGCGACGGATAGTTTCACGCTTGCATGCAATTCAAACCTATTGAATATATATATGGGGGTGTCCATAAAGTTCGTGTGTACATTAAAAAAATATAACTTTATTTTATTTGCGATTGAAATAATCTGTAAAAAATGTTATAAAGTTTAATGTACCTAGTTTTAAGTATAGCTAAAATAACTAATGTGATTTCTGGTATTACTGTATAAATCAGTTGGCAAATGTTTCCCGTGAACTGCAAAATCGTATTACCCTTTGTATTGCTAATGATGGAGGACATGTGGAAACTTAAAGAAAATTTCAATTAAACCTTACAAAATATAGATTTACTTCTTTCTAATAATTTTTACAAATTATTTCTATGGCAAATACAAATGAAGTTATAAATTTTTTAAAGTGCACACGAACTTTATGGATAACCTGTGTATGTGTGTATACTATATATATATATATATATTGTGCCTCCATGAGAAACTACACATTCTCTATGAGAAACTACACATAAGCTTCTAGAATCTAAACAATAAAAACCTATTAAACAACCGGCAAGAATTAACGGTTTTCTGCCGACACAACCGAACTTACGCTCTGAATAACTAGCCTAAAACACGCATACAAAAAAATAAATTTTAAAATCCATAGCCCATATACATAGTTTTAATAACCTACAAAAATTGATAACCCTTTATGAAGTTGTCAAATAACAAACGTTACGGCCTTTTCATATACACAAATCCCTTTCATAAAGAGATATAATAAAAGAATAAAATAAAAATAAATAAATAAATCTCCGTAGACGCTCAAGCCAGACTATGCGAAAACTTCCTCCGTCGTAATTTAGCCACCCCCACCTTACCGTGACCCGGCATCTATGAAAGTAACTCTATAGTATACTGATACAAATTATTAACACCCCACTCCTGCCGATTCTAAACAATCCGCCCTTGATGTTACCATGGAAATTTTTGATTTCAATTCTGACCATACTATTAAAACTCGTAAATTTCAGAAATAAGTCATTCCCAAAAAATTTCGCTTGAAGATGGAACAGAGCCTACTTTAACTCAAGTTAATTCAAATATTATTTTGAAGTTTTCGGCTTTTGTTTTGAAACATGAGACCTCTTATGTAGCGAGGTGGAATCATATTTTTAAATAAATAATTATATATATATATATATATATATATAAGAAGATACATGACAAACTAGAAAAAAGTTTTTGTGATGCGCTTTACCCGATAGGACTTCATCGGACTGGGCTTGTTTACGTTTTTGGGTCTGCACATGCGCAAGAAAGACGCTGGAAGTTCCCAGATTTAGAATTATTTTACTATTTGTCAACTACCTTTTCTTTCAAAACTGTTCTCGATATATAGAAATTTATATATCGTTAACTCATATAATATTTTTGCCTTTCGTGTTGTCTCTGACGCATGAGTGTCCAAAATATTTCAGTAACAATCGTAAATATAAATGCTAGTTGTTACATAAAGGAGGACCTTTTCCCCCTTCCAGAGTGTTATCGCTTCTCTTTTCTTTCTTTCATTCTTTTTTTTTTTCACTGAAACCAAGTAGTTGGTTCTCTCTGTCGTGCTAGACAATGTTTTTCGCCAGAATCTATCATAAATATTAGATGTCTCCTATTTGTCCTTGCATTGAACATTGGTGCCGCATCTGGTCTTAGAGATCCTTGAGAAAATCCAAAGAAGAAATTGAAATATTACTGGTCCTCACCCGGCATCTCATCTTCAGTCACTTTCCCACCACCTTAATCTAGCTTCTTTGAGCCTTTCTTATAAATATCTTCATGTTAATTTTTCTGACGAAATTTTCCCCTACGGTAGCTAGATGAAACGCAGTACTAGATTGGCGGTAAGGTCTCATCATTTCACTGATGTACTGGCTAGATACAACCGCAAGTTCTATGTAAACAGTTCACTCACTTCTCGCTTGTGGGTCTACCTTCCAGCTTGCTTTATAGTCAATTTTGATCATCAAAAATTTAAGTACACTCTTAAGCGTTATCCTCTTTATTCTCCATTCCTGTTCTTCTATTGTACTCACTCCTTAATAATGTTTTACTTTTTTTATATTATTTCAAACTTAATAACCCCCTTGCGTCTTAGTGGCTTTATTGCTTTGCTTGTGGTGAAATTATTTAAAAAATGATATTTGTTTAAAATGTGTTATATTTAATGGGGAAGAGGTATCAGAGATGGAGCATTTGCACTTATTGCGAGTGTGGTTATAGGGATCAAGATTACATGGTAAGTGTCAGTTCCAACCCTCAATGTGATTTTCAATGATCCGGTGAAAACTTTAGGTCCGTAAATATTGCATATTAAACACACACACATCTATCTAATAGAAAGAATATATGCTTAAAGAGGTCAGCTATAAATTATAAGCATGTCATAACCCACTGCTCGGGCTGACCGCACAAGGGTGAAGACATCAGAACTAACACCACTAGATATACGCAGTTATGAATGCACGTTACCATTCGATGCCCACTTAGACATACACGAATCTTCACGAACTTACATACGCATAGAATTATCTACGGTTTCAATGCACGTGACTGTTGAGAATTGACGCAAGCATAACTGAAAATACCAGTGTTTCTATTTACATTATTCGGTCTGGTGTTCTCATCTTTGTCATATTCACAACGCTTTAAGGACACATGGCCCAGTGGATAAAAGCGTTGGCTGGATCCAGAGACTTGACCCAAAGCGTTCTGAGTTCAATACCTGGCTACTACAGTGGTGAAGAAAAAAACAAAACTTGGAAAGTTGAGTTAAAAGGGCAATGACTGAGACATCCGGAAGAGGCATAGCACGTGGAACTAGAACAATCTACTTAAATAAAGGGTTCACTTCGAAATTCCAATCAGCTGAAGAAAGCCGGTGTGTACAACATCATCATGTCAGATTCCGATGTAGTTTCAGAATACCAGGATTTATTATCGCTGGGTGGGTGGTAATCTGAACAATATACGAAGGTGACCTTGTGCTGATGACAGAAGATGGCGAATGTGACACCAAAATCCGAAGGAGCGTTGGAATAGCGAAAGATGCCTTTCAAAAGCTAAGCAAAGTAACAGGGAAATTTCGTTATAAACAAAGAAGAGTATTGCATTGGTATGGCTGTGAATGCTGGACAATCTCTCCACAGATGAAAAGAAAACTGAAGGCAACAGAACTGTGGTTCTACAGAAGGATGCTGAGCATTCCATGAACGGAGCGAGTAAGCAATGAGAAAGTCTTAAATAAAATATTAACAAAAAGAACACTTGTCCTCAGAATCAGAAAGAGACAGTTTCGATACGTAATGAGAAAGGATAGCTTGGAAAATATAACTCACTCAAGACATATCGAGGGCAAGAGAGATATTGAAAGACAACTAGCCACCTATCTGACCAGCTTGTGTGAACGGATAGCCGCGGAGGAGGCTTCGCAAAGGGGAGGGGGCACAAGGGATAGGATGTTGCGGAGAGCCATGAAAGGAATAAGCACAGAAAAGAAATATATAGGAAAAAAGTGCTTAATATCCGGGTTAGAGCGTAATTGTAAGCAGTATGGACATAGAGTTCAACACTGAATGGAGGACGTCTGTTTCATGTTTGAACCCAATCTTCTGGCCATCTAAAAATTGCGTCAAATCCTGAAACGGACCGTTGCTATTCAGTGTTGATAGAATATCACATAAAATTTTAAAATATCTACTACAAATTCTAGAAACATTAAGTATGAAAAAACGACCCAACTTCAATAATAGTAAATGCATTAAAAAAAAAAAAAGAAGAATGACGCACACCAGAACTACCATGTGAAGACGCGATGCTGAAAGACCGATATGACACGCAAAGATGCGATATTTGAAAAACGAGGAAAGTGACATAGCGCAAAATAATGATAATGATTTATGAAAGTTGAAATTCATATTTAGATACGTATAGGAAAATTCTCCGAAATACAAGAAAAATGAATTGAAACCCTTAACTTAACAATGAACATTCGTTGTTTTCCAACTGAACTGTGTGTGCCAATCCGTCATTGTTAAACTACTACATAGTACGCTATAAATAAATGACTTGATCGCCACCTTCCCATTCTAACAGCTGTTTCATAAACAAGATATTTCCAAAAAGGCTTTGTGTTTCCTAACTATCTAACACAAACCTTTCAAGCGTTGACGTATCTGGGTAAAATAACCTCTCGTTTGCTTTCATTTATTTTGATTTTTAATGATCTTTGGTTTTTTCTCTTTTGCAATTTTTAGTTTCCTTACTTTTTTTCTTTCTGTTTCTTCAAATATATTTCTTCTTTGACATTTTTTTTCTCTTTTGCACAATTTCCTTTCGTTTTTTTTTTTTTTTTTTTTTTGTTTGATTTCTTTGAATTTCTTCTCCCTTTGTTTTCAGTTTGGAATTTTTATTTTAACATGTCGTGTGATTTATCAAATTTTTCTTAAATCATTTTTTAAAATTTAAATTCACTTTGACGTTTTACATTTCTTCTGATTTCGTTTTCTACTTCGTTCCGGCTGTGTATTTCGTTCCTTTTCATTCTTGTTTTTAGCTTTACACATTTTTTCTTTGATCATCTTACTTGTTACTTTTTCTTCACTCTCGATTTTGGATATTTAATCTTTTTAAAACTCCGAAGTTTTGGTTTTAAATTTTAGTTTTTTCCTTTTCCTTTCCTTTTCCGTCCTTTTCGTTTCGTTTTCTTTTCGTTTCCTTTTTCATTTTTATTTCCTTTTCGTTTTTCCTTTTCGTTTTTCGTTTCGTTTTTCGTTTCCTTTTCGTTTTTCTTTTGCTTTTATTTCCTTTCCTTTTCTTTCTCATTGTCTTTTCTTTTTTTCATTTTCTTTTCTGTTTATTTCTCTTTTTCCTTTTTTTTCTTCATTCTACTTTGTTTTTCCTTTGGTTCCTTCCCCTTTTATCTTAATTTATTCCTTTTTTTAAATTTATATTACCTCATTATTTCAACTCAATTATCTTCGTTAAATTTCTATCCAAATATGTTTTTGTTTTTTTTTAAATTTACATCATTTTTTTTTCTTCTTTCTACTCATTAATACTAATCTAAGTTCGGTACAGACGCGAAAATGGTTTTGGTGTTCATGGGAGAGGAATACAAGATTGAATTGTGTTGTGCCAATCTTTCACATAGCAATTTCATGCTTGCTTTAATATTATCAACCGATATTACGACTTTTTCATTCTGGTTCGATCAACGGACGCGTCGATTTATAATAAAACAAAAATTATCACAAGTGTAAATATTTGATATAAAGTTCGTTTTATGATGTCGCCAGTATTGTTTGAAGGAAGCTTTCCAAAGATGTTTAAACTAAAAGAATATTAAAGAATTGCAAGAAAATTAAAAGGAAATCAAGATTAGATTTTGGTAGGCTCTTCTGCTGAGTTCAATTCCTGGGTCGCGCAGTCTATACTTGGATTAAGTGGAATCGGGGCAAACAAAAACTGAGCACTATTACAAAAGTACAAGACAAAATATCTCATATCGTTATCTTTCCGATCACCAATCTCAGTAGATTAAATAAAAGGGTTCAGTTCGAAATCCTCTGTAGGTTACCCAGTTCGACATAGAACTGATGAAGGCAGGAGGATACAACAATCGAAACGTTGGGATAACAACAAAGATGAAGATTATAGTCCGCGTCTGAATAATATAAATATTGATGACTCTACATCCGAAAAATTAAGACTAAATTTTTTTTTTTTTTTTTTTTTTTTTTAACCTTTTGATTTGTACAGTTTCGTGAAACTGAATTCATATTTATTTAAACGTCCACATATTTTTTAACAAATTCCCGTGTAGGTGCTTTCCTGAACAGTAAAATCTTTAACTTTTCAGTTCAAGGGTAGATAGGTATATTTCTTCCGTATCCTCTTGATGTCTTTTACTCATGCCATTCATAATTTTCATATAAACACACACACACACACACACTATATATATATATATATATATATATATATATATATATATACATACATACATTTTTACTAGTTAAAAATCGAAAACTAAAAAGGATAAATAAAAAATAAACAGAATAATAATAAAAAGACAAGTAAAATAAATTAAACCAAGCAAATAAACAAATTAACAAACCACTCCCGTTAGAATAGACGAAATAGAATAAATAAAATAAAAAATAATACAAGAACAATAATGAACAAATTACCAAATCAATCCCGCCAAAATAACCGTTAGAATAAACTATAACAATTTAAATAAATAAACAAATCACTCCCGCCCAAATAACCTCCAGAATGGACTACCGACAATGCACCACTGACCCGTATATATAAATAGTCGAGAAAAAGAAAACACACGCGGCTTGACGAGTGCGTCTAGCATGAAACAGCATATCGGCACTGAGTGTTGACCCCAATGTTCACTTCTATATTTACATACGGTATCTCTGATAGTGAGTACTTTATCCCATAAATATAGTACACCTAACTATATTTCTTCACACACGCACGCACACATATATGTGTGTGTGTGTGTGTAAAATCGCGAGTCGTTACTCGAGTTTCACGCTAACGGGATCTTTAGACGACTAGAACGCCTTTCACGTGAGCATGAAACTCGAGTAGACAGTCAGACTGTCCTTTGATAGGAGTAAACGTTGTAAAGAGTTTTTTTTGTTTTTTGCTGTGTAGGTAATCTAGGCGTTGAGCACTTTTCTTTACTGAATGGGTAGGTGTTTGCATTTTTGTGTTTTTTTTTTTTTTTTTCCTTGTTTGAGATTTTCTCCTGATTAGGGTGATAGGTCATTTGGTAAGATGTCTACTGGTTTCACCAACGTATTTGTTTTTTCTTTATATTATATATATATATATATATATATATATATATATATATATATATATATATATATATATATATATATATATAATAGTTAATTATGAATTAACTGATTTAAAAATATGGTCCAAAAACAGAAATTAAATCTTCAAATTCAATTATATAATTAAATTAAAAGCATTAGTTCTGTTTCATCTTCAAGCGAATTTTGAAATAACTTATTTTGAAATTTACTGAGTTTTAAAAGCACATACATTCATATTTTTTTTTCTTTTGAAACATGGTGATTCCTGCATAGCAATGAAACCATGATTTTAATTCAGTTAATTTATAATATTTATGCTCTGTAAATTTACATATAATTCAATATAAGTTTACAACAGAGAATTCTATAATGTTATTTTATCTCGCCGATTTCATTTAGAGCCTTTTTCTTTTTATCACTTTTGTAAGAAGTTATCCCACACTGTGATATTAGAATATCTGTCTGATAAAAAACATTCTAAAATTTCCATCGAGTTAGGGTGGGACAACATCAATTAAGACCTGGTTCCACGCTCCTCAAAAACTCCCGATCAAAGGTCTTACTGCCAGATGTAGTTTATCGTCATACCCAGGACGTGAATTGATTAGTAAATTCCTCGTCTGTTGATACGTAGTTATTTGCTCATTATGGATCTAAAATTTTCATTGTATAATCTCTGTGATTAATATTCACCATTAAATGAAGTGCATTTAGAAAAACGAATATTTGTTGTGTAAAATAAAAGATTTTTTTCGACATTAGGCTTCAGATTTACAGATATACCAATGCATAATCTAAGCTTGGCATTGTTTCTCCAAGAAACCTAATTTGAAAAGCGGTTTTGTCTTCAAAGGTATCTGTAATATCTTTTGCATTTGCCGTCAAACTAAGCGCAGTATTGACAGCGCATGCGTAAACGCAGATAGACATTGCGACAACTACTAGTGAAACGGTAACAATGAGCCAAGCACAAATTGCGTGGCTAATGCATTTCCCAAATTTACCACAACGAAGAATCTATTCATTGGAAAAAAAAAATGGCGATTCATCTTTGAAGGGAATTCGAACTGTCTGAATTGATAATGGAATAGGAAATGTTTGTAAAATAAATAAATAAATAAATAACGAGAAAAGGTTGAAATATGAAGAAGCAATTAAATGTGTTTTTTTTTTATTATTTTTATAAATAAGTATTACATTTTCTCAGTGCAAAAAGAGAGAAAAAAAACCGTATCATCTTCCTCTTTTGATCGGCATGTAGTTCTTACCGACCGACTTTGTATTTGGTTTTCTCTTTTTACCTTTTTTGATATCTAGATCAGAAATAGTTTCAAAGTAATTTTTCCTTTTTTAGGTGAAAAACCGCTTTTTTATACCTTTCATGTATATTTATATCTTCGTTGTAAACAGTGCGTGGCCCGAAATTAACCCGCTCCAGTGTGCGTTCGCAATACAGCAATATATGTATGCCTACTTCGTATGTATTTAAATAATCCACTGTTTTAGAGTTATACAATATATATATATATATATATATATATATATATATAATATATATATAATATATTATATATATTATAAATTAACTAATTTAAAAATATGGTTCCTTCGCTACACAGGAATTACCATGTTTCAAAACTGAAGCTTAAAACTTCAAATTTGATTGTATAATTAAATTGAAAGCATTAGTTCTGTTTCATCTTCAAGTAAATTTTGGAATTTAATTATATAATTAAATTTGAAGTTCTTCGCGTCTGTTTTTGAAACATGATAATTACTGTGTAGCGAAGGAACCATATTTTTAAATTAGTTAGTTTATAATATTTATGCTCTGTAAATTTACATTGAGCACTGTTTTGTAAAAATAAAAATATCAATAAGAACACCTGATTATATATCTTACTGTTCTTTCTTTTTACTATATATATATATATATATATATATATATATATATATATATATATATATATATATATAAAGAATAAAATGTCGCTGTCGATACTTGACTTTGAACATAGATCGCCCGTGAGCAAACGCAGACGATCCCATTATTAAATTAAGTAGATCATGTGACCACAGAGGAAACGCATATCTAGGAAATCGCTTTATATCTAGATTGATAATTATTTCTAATGTTACTATACGAACCGCTCTTCTCTACTCTATTCACGATACTATTTCTCTATTCGGATTACTATACGAGCGATTATTATCGAGCAAGTACTATTAGTGTGAGTGATAATCGAAGGCGTCTGACACCAGCATTGTTCAATGGTGTATTATAAGTTATATCTGCGATTACAAAGTTTCTACAACAACGAGCCTTACGAAAGTGACAACGAGTATTTGTTAACCTCCCAAAAGTGTCGAATGAGTGTTCGTTGACATCACAAAAATAACTGTAAATATGAATTTTTGATGTTGTTTCTCTGACTTCGAATATCCTTGGATTTATCCATTCAAGTTGTCTGTTGTTCCTGTATATAATATTATCAATGCCCTGTTTTTAATATTATTTTAAATTTTTAATATTGAGAACTATGAGAAATATATTTGCTTTACTTTGGAACTAATATATCATAAACTTTACTAATCTACTTTTTGTATGAATGATTCATTGTAATATAAATTGAACTGCATCACATGTTTAATTTAAAAGAACTGATCCGACGTGCAAATTTTCGGGATAACAACTGAGACATAACTCTACTTATTGAACAATTTAGTTCATGACACATTGACTGATAAACTCCTACAACAAAAAATTCTCAAATTACCATATTAGTTTAAAAAAAAAAACAAACAAAAACACGCACTTTTTTCAAAAGAATTCAACCTTAGCGTTGCGACTGCACGCTCCAAAAGTTTTTATCCGTTAACAATAACACATTTCTAAAAAAAACATTTCGATTCTCATTTAATTTTTCGTCTCTGATGCTACCTGGATTTTACTAAAAATAAAATAATTTCCATTCCGGAGGATGATTGAATGTACAGTTGGAAGTACTTGCAGATTAAAAAAAGACCTTATACAGCTTGTAGTTATTAAAAGCAAGGATCATAACATTTATCGATTGATTTATAGGTTGATGCAACTTTAAAATTTTCTTTGCGAAGGGATTTCGTCATTTTATATCATTAACTTTGCTAATGTACTTTTTGTATGAATGATTCATTGTAATATATATATATATATATATATATATATATATATATATATATATATATATATATATATATATTGCAAGAGTACGCTTGTTCACTATACACGGCCAAACCGCTCCGTATACATACCAACAAAACTAGAGGAAGGTTTTCTCGTAATATATTTCCGTTCGTCAGAGTGAGAGAGAGGGGCATTACTGCTTTTCTGTCGTTCGAAAATAAATGTTCTAACGAGTAATAATTTCCGTTTGTAACAGTTCGGTGTAAGGCTATAATTTCTCTTTTATTGTCAATTTAAAGACAAATATTTGTGTAAGGTTCTTCCTCGATTATCCAAAGATCTTAAGATAGAGGTTGAAAAAATATTTTCGGATAATACCTACATTATCGAGAATAAATGCCAAAAAATGTCATTTTCTGAGAGAAATTTGATATTAATATCATTAAACCTTTTTTTTTTTTTTTTTTTTTTTGAGAGTTTGTTGAAGGTTTTCCTCAGTTCAGTTTTTATGGAAAAAAAAAAACTGTCAGTTTTTTTGTTTTTTTTTAATGTCTGACTGGCTTCGCGTTTTTCCGTCGTTAGCTCCAGAAGTTGTATTAAATTCGATTTATTTGTAACTTGCTTTTGTGTGAAAGTGCAACCAACTTGATGATTTTTCAACATAATCATTGCTTCGTTGTTTGAAATTGAGATTTTGAATTTTGATTATTTAAATTACTTAATCTGTTGCTAAGACAGTAGATTCACTGCGTTGCATTAGACAATTTTTCGCGTCTGAATCTTACTTTATTAGTCTACCATTCACTGAATAATGAGATCAAATCTGGTCTGCGCTTCTGCTATGTATTTAGATTATTGATAAAATACAAAGAAGAATCTGCAATATTATCGGTCTTGACCTGGCATTTTGGTTTCCCTTTCCCACCGCCGTAGCGTAGCGTCATTTTCCTATAAATATTTTAATGGTAATTTTTTTGATAAGCTTTCTTCTTTAGCGCATAGACGTTATGCATTTAAGCGTACCACCATATTGGAGGCTAGGTCTTATTATCTTACAGTCGAAATGGTGAGATATAATCAGAAGTTCTATGCAAACAGTTTCCTCTCACGCTTGTAGAACATTCTTCCGACTTCTTCCTTTTCAATCAACTTTGCATTTAAATTTTTGAAAATCAATGTCAATCATTATCTTCAGTCTTTTTAATTCATCTTCTTTTATTGTCCTCTCACCTTAATAATGTCTTCTTTTTCTCATATTCTCTCTCACTCAGTAATCCCCTTTGTCTTACTGGTTTTAGTGCCTTGCTTGGGGTGAAATGGTTATGATAAAATGTAAGATCTCTAAACGGTTGTCTGAGATGATATATTAGAGTGATTTTAGCGTGGATGATTTTTCTCTTCATGCCGCGTCCGGGTTTTATAGCCTTGGATGGCAACTGGTCTACCGCAGAATGAAATGGCAACCTACTGCGGGGGGAGAAATGTGCCTCGTCAGCCATGTATCGAAAGATACATAATCGCCTAAGCGTGCATCACGAATGGCACATAACTGAGATAATAATGATTTAATGATACAAGTTCTACTAATCTATATCTGAATGTGTGGATATGGCATCATATAGTGAATATATTGAACCCAACTGGAAATAAAACTAGGGTCTCCGATTTCCAATTCGAAGCCTTTATTCAGTATATGTGTGTCTATATTAATAGGAGTAGGTAGTCTCTTCTACCGCCCGGTCAACACTCCTCCCCTTTCTATTGGACATGAGTAGAGGCTTACACCTTGTTTCTTGTCTAGGAAGGGGTTCCCGGTATTCTTTTCTTTCTCCGGCCTCTGTATTAGTGCAGCTCTGTTTCTCCCGTCATGTGTGCAGTCTGTGGCATCACCTCTTCATTCTGAGGGTACACGGTTGACAGTTCTCTGGTTGCTGTTTCCGACTGGTAGTTAGGAGCCCTAACTCTTGCGTAGCGTCTTGAACGGCCGCTCTGATCAACAGTTGTATAATACCGGGGTATTTGTAGTGCCATGTCGCGCATGGAAAGGTGTCCCTGCAGTCACCTCCGGTGGGCAGCTCTGAGGCCACATAATGATGCAGGTTGTGCCAACTCCTCTCTGCCCGCGTCACGGTCGAAACTGTCTTTCTTTTACTTCGGGCTTTCTCATCTTACAAACAAAATTCAACATGAGTTAGAAAAAACCGAAAGATTAACCCTAAACCAGCCTCTCAAAAATCACCTAAACTCCTCAACATTTCTCCAACATCCGTGGCATTAGGACAAAGTTCTGCAGTCTGGAATCTTTCCTCACTGCAAGCGGCCCGGATTTACTGGCTCTCTGTGAGACAAACCTTGTCTCGTCTATCCCCTCTTCTAATCTCTCAATCTCCGGCTACCTTCCTCTCCTCAGAAAAGGCTCTCTAACCCACATGCACGGTCTTGGTATCTACGTCAAGGAACATCTCCCTCTGGCCAGAGAGTTCTCTCTCGAATCGCCAGACCAGTCATACATATGTCTCCGACTCTCTCTCCTCAATGCGGTAAGCTATCTCTTCTTCCTTAACCGCTCTCCATCCTCTCAAGACTGTGAGATACTCGATAGCATTTCTGACAGCATAGACAAGGCTCTCTCCCTCCACCCGTTTGCTCACATTTTTGTGTTTGGTGACTTTAACGCCCATCACACCTTGTGGCTTAAGAATGCTACTACTGACCACGCAGGCATTCAAACGCTCAATTTTTCAATCTCTCATTCCCTCACACAGATAGTTAACTTCCTCACTCGTTTTGCCTTCAACCGGGAAGGTAAAGCCTCTCTTCTCGACCTGTGCTTTACCTCCATCCCCGAATCCTGCAGCGCCTCGCAACTCTGCCCTCTTGGTAACTCTGATCATGCAGTAGTATCTGTTAACATCTCCTTCAACTCCACCCCCTATAAAGAACCTCATACCACTAGAACTTCGTTCTACTATCAACGAGCTGACTTCGCGTTCCGTGATTTCCTCCGCAATATCCCCTTGGGATGGAGTCTTTAAGCTCCCCGTCCAAGAATGTGCTTCTGAGGTCTCTTCCTGGGTTAAAGCTGGAATCGACGCTTTCATCCCATCAAGGAAATATAGGGTCAAGTCGCGCTCCTCCCCTGGTTCTCCGCTGTTTGCTCAGCCGCCATCGCCCATAGGAACCACTACTTCCACCTATTCCGTAGCGACATGTCTGACTGCAATAGACGTCTCTTTGCCTCCACCCGTAACGAGTGTAAGCGTGTCCTCAACGATGCTAAGTCACTATTTGCGGCTCGGATGAAGGAACGTATTGTATCTCGCAAATTTGGCTCCAAAGATTATTAGCGTCTCTGCAAGAGCGTATTGAACAATTGCAAACCCTTATACCCCCTTTATTCAACCAGTTCGAAGTCCTGACCTCCTCTACCGACAAGGCTGAATGCTTTGCTCGGAAATTTTCATTCAACCCGACGCTCGACTCTTCCGGTGTACCCATACACGACTTCCCTCATAGAACTGAGGCCATATTGAGTGGACTAAACATAACCCCATCTTTGGTACTGAGCGTTATCTCCAATTTAGACCCCAACAAGTCTAGTGGTGGAGACGGGATACCAGCCATTGTCTTGAAGAAATGCGCGCCTGAACTGGCGGCCGCCCTTTCTAAACTATACAACTACTGCCTCAAGGAATCTTGTTTTCCTGACTGCTGGAAGTCCTCTTCGATCGTTCTTGTCTTAAAGAACTCCGGCGACTCCTCTGACCCTTCCAACTACCGTCCTATCAGTCTCCTTCTCCTCTTCGGCAAAGTCTTCGAAGCCCTAAGCAATATCGAGGTGGTAAACCACCTCACATCCCATAATCTGCTCTCAGACAAGCAATATGGTTTTGCCCGATCTACAGCCGATGTGCTTGCGGCCATCACTGAAACTGTCTACCGAGCTCTCCAAAATAACGGGGAAGCCCGTGCCGAGGCACTAGACATCTCCAAAGCACTTGATAGGGTTTGGCATGCCGACCTTCTTCGCAAGGTCCAGGGTTATGGCATTACGGGTCGATTATATAACCTAATACAATCATTCCTGTCAAACCGTGAATTGAAGGTCGTTCTCAACGGATTCTCATCCAGTTCCTATCCCACGAACGCAGGTGTTCCTCAAGGCTCCATCCTAGGCCCCACTCTATTCCTTATCTTCATAAATGACCTTCCTGACGCCATAACTTCCCAAGTTGGCATCTACGCGGATGACACCACAATTTATTCCTGCCTCAAAAACAAATCTAGTCTCTCTGACAAAACTCGCTTGGCCGTGCGTCTCGAAAAAGACCTCCAATCGATTGGGAACTGGGGCAAGAATTGGCTGGTCAACTTCAACGCTTCTAAGACAAAACTGCTCTCTATTAATCACCACAGAGATCCTTCCCTTCCCTCCATTAGAATGTCTGACGCTCAACTTATCGAGAGCAACTCTCTGCGGCTTCTCGGTCTCACGTTGACTGCTGACCTGAGATGGAATAAATACATTGAGTCAATTGCTTCGTCCACCGCAAGGAAAGTTGTCTCCCTGAGCCGCGCCAGGAAGTTTTTCTTCACGGAGTCGATCCTCCAGATCTACAAATCAACAATTCGTCCTTGCATGGAGTATTGCTGTCATATATGGTCTGGTGTCCCTTCTGTTTGCCTTGGGGTTCTTGATAGGCTCCAGAGGCGGATATGCAATGTAGTTGGCCCTGCTCTGTCGTCTCGTCTACAGTCACTTTCTCACAGACGCGCCGTCGCCTCCCTCTGTCTGTTCTACAAATACTTCCATGGAAATTGCTCCGAGGAGCTGCATTCGCTGGTTCCCAGACGTCAAGAGTTCAAGCACCTTACGAGGCTGGCATCCCGCTCTCACCCATTCACTGTCGAAACTCCTAAATGTAGCCTTCTCTTCTACTCCAATAGCTTCATGTCTCGAACCTCTCGCCGGTGGAACTCCCTTCCTTATTCCTGTTTCCCTGTGAGCTATAATCTCCAGCTATTCAAGTGTGATGTCAATCGACATCTCCAGTTGCCTTGATCTATCCACTATCCTCACCCTTTCTTCTATCACTCCTATCTGATCTTGCTCTAATTTTTCTGTAAGCCCTTGCGTCCTAGTGGCTTCCAGCCTTGCTTGGGGTGAAATGCTAATATATATATATATATATATATATATTTTTTTTTTCACTGACACGTTCACGCTTACAGCACCTGGTATTCCCAAGCGGTCACCCACATAGGTACTGATCGATGTTGCTTAACTTCGATGATCATACAAGAACCGGTTTTTAAACGTGTATGGCCATAAGCCGTTAAGAGCAGTTTGTAAGGATATGTGAGAAAGATAACGGTTTACCCTATATTTGAATGAGATAGAATTGTTGTAGTCACGGAAGCATCTACTTGGGAGTCAGTATGTACCTTTTTTTTTTTTTTCTTTTTTTTTTTTTTTTTTTTTTAAATATTTTATCATTATTATTAATTGTAATCATTTCTAATCGTATCTCTTCCGTTCTAGGTCCACTAGGGACTAGTATATCAAACAGAAGTTTTCTTACATTTCTACATTATTTTGATTCGTAGTCATAATGTAAACGTTTTATAATCGTATATATTTACTTCTGATATCATCTTGGGACTCCTCTATCAAACAGTAGATTTTTATATTTTGTTTTTATTCTTAATCGGATGTTTATCTTTGTACATATTTCGCTCTGAATCATAAACAGGTCAGAGTTGTATTACAAATTTTAAGATTATATTCTTATTTTTTAATAAGAATTTAATCTTCCATAATAAGAAATATTTAATCCTGGGGTCATCAGGGTCTAATATATCAATGTTTAAGTGTCGGTCTATTACCGGTACCCATATTTATATGTTACAGTATGCATTTTGGAGAATTTTATATTAAAATGCACCTCATGCGGCGGCAAGTAAGTTTATACTGACACACGCATATCAGGGTGCTATTTTGGCGCCAACTGAATAAGAAACACGTGGGTGGCGACGATAAGAAAGGGAGAAAAACTGCCAAACGCCACAAGAGGTAAGTTGTGGAGAGACATGATCAACTAAATAGCTTGATATAACCGTACCTTCTATGCTGTTGTTTTTTTTCTCTCGAAACTTCAGGCTTGTGGAAATCTTTTCAGACTCCCTGCCTTTCAGCCAACTTTGATCTTCAAAAATTTAAATGAAATATCAATGGTTATCTATTGTCTTTTTGATTACTCAGAAATATCAAAATTTAAGCTGTTGTCAGCGGTCATGAATTAAAGCATGTGTTATTAACGGAATTAACTTATCTCTGATATAGAAATGAATTGCATGGTAAATTATTTTACAGTTTTCAACCTCACCAAAAAAGGCATTATCTGATTTTTGTAAACTAATTAAGGATTGCTGACTATATATATATATATATATATATATATATATATATATTGTCTATTTATTTTTATACTGATCCTTTTCATTTGTCTAATCAGTTTCTTGATGTTAACATGAAATTCATTAAGGAATGCGACGTAGTTTTTTTTAATTTTTTTTTTTTTTAGGAAACCAAGTACTTTTGATCATTTCCAAGTTCACCTTCAGGGGTAAATTATTAAACCAAACTTATTGTAACTGCGATAGAATCTGCATTCCGTTTTGATGATGATTTTTTTAAAATACAAACTAACTCGCTCTGTTATAGTTATTCTAAATTTATCCGTTGTATATATGGTTCCTTTTTTTTTTTTTGCAAACCAAGCGTATAATATATATATATATATATATATATATATATATATATATATATATATGTGTATACGGGCGAGCGAATGTACTTATATTTGTGTGTGTGTGTAATTATATACACTATAAATGAATTTGTAATATGTTTGCTGTAGAAAAAGCATTGCATATATCTTTATTATGGCAATGCATTGAAAATAAAGAAAAATGACTTTTCCATTAGTTAAGAATGGAAAGAAATGTTACTGGAAGTATCGGAGAGATATGTAAAGATTGCTCATGAATTTATTATTGAAAAGCATTACATATGATTTCATTAACTACTATTTATCAAATGTTTAACCTTAGAAATGCATTGAAAATCAGGAAGAATGACTGCCAGTGCTCAGTAATTAAGGCAAACGTTGTTGAGGGAATAAAAAAAAATATATATAGATTTTGGATTATATTTTAATTCAGCCCCATCAATTAATCGAACCTGGATTAATTATGTTTTTACTCCAGATTCACACACAATGGCATGCTGTTTTCTTTCATGTGAAATTTCATGAAAAAAAGGACCATGTGCTCATTGTTAAAATCAGTTTTTTACTCTCTCTCTCTCTTGAATGAAAATGAGAAGTGCTGTCTGGTGAACGAATCTACAGGAGTATCGTACAAAGAGTTCTTTAAAAAATAAAGTAAATTTTCCTGTAGAAATCTCAAAACTGACATTGTCGACATAATTCATTAGAATTAATATAGATCTGATCAGTATCTCTGGTAAACTTTAGCAGAGGTCCGAGTGCTGATATGGATATAGTTTACGAAAAATCTCTTTCTTTCTCTCGAATATATATATATATATATATATATATATATATATATATGAGGCACGTTGGAGTAATGGACAGCGGCTTAGATTTAGAAATCGGAGAGTCGAGTTCGAATTCCAGTCGAATCCATTACATTCATTTGTGTGCTCATACCCTTGAGAAAGGTGTGAATCCTCTTCTTCTCCCTCCAGCTATGGGTAAATAGCAGGACAGACTGGGTTCTATAGCCTTGGATGGCATCTGGTCTGAGAAGGACAATTCTGAATTTAAAACCTGCGAAGGGTCGTTTGGGGACCATGTGGCACTTAGTGCATCAGGTCTCTGTATTCGGCCCTTCAAAAAGTGTGGCTGGTCTTGCACGAAACCTTCACCACTATAATCAAATCTCATGTGCCGTTGTCGGGCTGTCGGTTTCTTGCAAACTGATCTGCTTGACCCTCATACGTCGAAGTCGACGGGAGAGTCGACTATATATATATATATATATATATATATATATTTGTAATCCGGCAGTTTTTTCTCTGGTGTCTCTAGTGGATACTCGTATTGGAAATAAAGAGAATGTTTGAAATAATAAAAATACCAGTGTAAAAATAAACCAATTACTTCTTTAGAAAATCCATAGTTTACTTTTCTGATTAGAAATTTAACAGATATGGGCTTTTTCAAAAAAAAAATATCTCTGTGCGAAAGTGTGATTTCTTTAAAATGGAAAATAAATCCATGTTGAACTGTGTCATTCTTCGTAGCCGAGCGGCAAAGCACACCAGATCAAACGGCAGTTTCTCTCATAAGAAGAAACGCAGGTTCGATCCCTGACGGAGAGCACATTTTCTTTATGACGATTCTTGATATAAATACGATAGGCGTATTTTATTAGGTTGGTGCAAAAATAATGACGTAATAATGTCGTTTTTGACGTTAAAAAATACGTCAAAAAACGACATTATTACGTCATTATTTTTGCACCAACCTAATAGTTCGGTCGAGCTGTAGCTCGGACAATCATGAGTCTGTTACGCCGACAATCACTGTCCAACATCAAGGTCGAATAGTCATACGGGTGGCATTCTCTGTCATAACATAGCTGGTCAATGTAGATGGTTGCTGGACTACCAACACGACTGGTTAGTTGCCCAGAACAGTAGATCACTCGCGAGTTCTTGCTAAGCTCGGGAGCAGTCTTTTTAGAGTAAATATAAACATGGAACAACTATTTCAAATACGAATATCCACGGTGATAACGTTTGAAGGTATATATATATAATTTTACAAAATCCAGTTTTTTTGACAAAAAGTAATATTTGCCAAGAAACGGATTAATTAGCAAAAAGTGCTCAATGCAATCTTCAGAAAATGAAAATATAGGGCAATTTATGACATATACGAAATGCGTATTTTCGCGAAAATCCCTCTGGGGTAATGTTGAAATTAAACCCCACGTTTAATGTAAGTGTTATCCATCTCACGGAATGCGCATTCATGAGTGCTCAATGTTCTGCTGAGTACACTGGAGCCGGAGAGGTCAAGGGGTGGGTTAGTAGGGCGAAGAAATGCAAGGAATACTATACACACAGCTTGATCCGACCTGTCAAATTACGACTTTGGCTCCTGTTCAGGTAAAAGAAGGTCATCGTCATGTTAGAGTAATTAACCTTATGTAAAGAAAAAAAATGCAGATATTCTTTTTTTTAAGAAGACAAGTTGGCGATATTTTTTTGCGAGGGGAAAAATGAATTGAAAAGTAAATTAAGCAAAGGGCAAGGAAAAAAGAAAGAAAAGGAAAATGTATAGGTGGGGGAAGAATGAAGGAAAGGTAAAATAAAAGGGTGGAAAAGAAGAAAGTTTGAGGTAAGGAAGAGAAGTAAAAAGTTGAAAAGAGGGAAGTTTGAAATGAGAACGAAAGAAAAGGCGGGAAAATTTGAAATATGAAAGAAAAGGAGAAAAGAGGAAAATTTGAGATAACGAAAGAAACAAGAAAGTTTCAGATATAAAGGCAGAAAAAGATCGTTTTTAGAAAGAAGGAAAGGGTGGAAGAAAAGAAAATAATATGATAATCCCTTTTTCCCCGCAAAAACAAATCTATGGAAAAAGCATAGTTAAAAAAAAAAAAAAAAAACAAAGAAGAAAAAAAAGAAAAACCGAAGTAAAAGTAACTGGGTGGAGAAAAGAAAGAAGTAAACAAATAAAACAAAAGAAAGGGAAGAATTAAACGAAAGAAAGAAAAAAAAAAGAACTAAATCGAATAGAGGGAGGAAAAACAAAAAAGAAAGAAATCGAAGAGAAAAAAGAAAACTAAAGATGGAGCGGTGGTTGATTATTTTTTTTTCTTTTGCGATCGTTCGAAAGATTTTAGCCGAAAGAAAAACAGAAATGTCGATGAAGAAATAAATGCTTAGCAGTTCAAACCTAAAGAGAAGAAAAATAGCAAAATCGAAGATAGAAAACTTGTGGAAACCGATACATTTGTTAAAGATTAAACAAAGAATTAAGTCATTCAGAAAAGCGTTTGCAGAAAAAAAATGGGCGGATGAAAATCACAGAAAATTTATTTTTATTTTTTTTTTCCCGACATTCCTGTTTTTAATTAATTTTTATACTTGGTTGTTTTCTTTACTTTTTATTGATCCCCTTATTTGTTTCTTTTTCTCATTCTTTGTATTTTCACTCATTCTCTTTTCTTTTTCTCTTCTTTCGTTATTCATAAATAATCTTTCATCCTTTTCGCATTGCTGTTTATCTTCGTATATTATCTTTCCCCCTCTTTCTTTGTTTCTGTCTCCTTCATTTTTCTCTTTCTTAATTTTGTCTTTTCCTTCATTCATTAACGTTTTACTTTACTTTTACTGCTTTTTTTCTTTACCTTTTCTTTTTCCTTGTCTTTTGATGATTAACTTTATTCATTTCTTTCTCTCACTCATTCTTTTTATTTTTTTTTTATCAATATTTCTTGTCATATTCTCATTCCGTGTCTCTGCTTTCTCTTTCTCTTCTCTTTATTTCCTCAGTTAATCATTTTCTTTTGTTCTTTTCTTTTTTGGTTTGCTTAAATCTTACTTTGTTTTATAGTTCCTTCTCTGTTTCTCGTTATCACTTTTCTTTTCTGTTCAACTCGTTCTTCTCCCTTCTTCTTTATCACTTTCCTTCTCTGTTTCTCTTCATCACTTTCCTTCTCTGTTTCTCTTCATCACTTTCCTTCTCTGTTTCTCTTCATCACTTTCCTTCTCTGTTTCTCTTCATCACTTTCCTTCTCTGTTTCTCTTCATCACTTTCCTTCTCTGTTTCTCTTCATCACTTTCCTTCTCTGTTTCTCTTCATCACTTTCCTTCTCTGTTTCTCTTCATCACTTTCCTTCTCCGTTCTTCTTTATCACTTTTCTTCTCTGTTCCTCTCGTTCCTCCTCTCTTCTCTGTTCCTCTCGTTCCTCCTCTCTTCTCTGTTCCTCTCGTTCCTTCTCTGTTCTTCTTTATCACTTTCCTTCTCTGTTCCACTCTTCTCGTTCCTTCTCTCTTCTCGTTCCTTCTCTCTTCTCGTTCCTTCTCTCTTCTCGTTCCTTCTCTCTTCTCGTTCCTTCTCTCTTCTCGTTCCTTCTCTCTTCTCGTTCCTTCTCTCTTCTCGTTCCTTCTCTCTTCTCGTTCCTTCTCTCTTCTCGTTCCTCCTCTCTTCTCGTTCCTCCTCTGTTCCACTCTTCTCGTTCCTCCACTCTTCTCGTTCCTCCTCTCTTCTCGTTCCTCCTCTCTTCTCGTTCCTCCTCTCTTCTCGTTCCTCCTCTCTTCTCGTTCCTCCTCTGTTCCACTCTTCTCGTTCCTCCTCTCTTCTCGTTCCTCCTATGTTCCACCCTTCTCGTTCCTCCTATGTTCCACTCTTCTCGTTCCCCCTCATCTTTCTCTGTTCCCGTCCCCCCTCATCTTTCTCTGTTCCCGTCCCTTCTATATTCCACTCTCCCTCCTTTACACTCTTTCCATTCTTTAATTCTCTTTCTCTAAACGTTCAAAGATCTTATTTGCAATTATTCCATATATTACTCGCTAGTCTCATTGTTTTCTTTCCCCGCCTCTTTAACTCTCTCTCTCTCTCTCTCTCTCCTTCCCTCTCCACAAGTTTCATTTCACACTTTCTTTATCCACCACTTCCCCACCCCCCCACTACCTTTGCCAATACTTTTGGTGACATTAGTATGTCAAGTGCCTTTGACACTTTCATGTTTTCACTGAGTTATTGTTGAAAGTAGAACTTGGTTTAGTATCTTCGAAGGAATCAGGTTCTAGAGGGGGGGAGGGGGGGCTCGTCAGAGGGGGGGAGGGGAGAGCAGATGGGAATTTCTTATCTTTTATCATATTTTGGAAAATAAAACTAAAATTAATACCAGCCTTTTATCCAGAGTCGAGTTTATTGTTTAATAAAATACTGACAAATTTTAGTCAATATTTCAATGAAGCTATATTGCGTGAAATACTTTTGACTGAAGACACGACCAGATTTCACCATGGAAGATATAATAAATAAAAAGAATGAATTAAATTAATCGTACGTAATCGAATAACAAAATGATTAAAAGAAATTTTGAAGAAACGCGTTTCCACCATGACAGGAAATTCTTAAGAGTAATAATGGTTTTAACGTTGGGGTTAGTCTTATATTTCGATGAAGAAACCAATATATAAATACAATTTCACACACAGACCCCACCACACACACACATCTCAAAATTTTTATGTCTGTCTGTCTGTCTGTCTCTCTCTCTCTCTATATATATATATAACCCCACACATACCCAAACAAGTACATAGATTCAAACATATGCGCACAACTATACATATATATATATATATATATATATATATGTGTGTGTGTACTCATACATACGCATGCATGCATATATACCGATACATGTACATATACGCATATACACATCCATATACACACATATTTATACATACACCATCATATATTTACGAATATACAAGCACATACAAATGTATGCACACATACAATCATAGGTATAAGAAAAAATAAACACAATCTTATATAAACATAGACCCCAACATCAATTCAGACAATAACAACAAATTGAATACAAGCATTTATACAGGTGATTGTCATATCTGATGTTACAGATTCCAAGAATGAATCCTTACAAAAGAGAAGTTGTTTTATATTTCGAAACGGTGTCTATGCCTGCATTTAGATATGAGTTCACTCCGGAGGTTCAGTAACTATTTCGGGTTTTTATATTTAATTATAAATTTTATTTCCTGGATACATAGCTCACACCGGTCTCGGAAGTTTTTAGGAATTCGAGGCTTCGATATGAACCACCATTCTAAATGCGGAGTGAGGCCTTTGTCATTTATATCCCAATAGTGCTTGCATAATGTTGTTTGATTTTTCACGGATTTATTTTTGAAAGAATGTCTGTGATTGTATAGGCGTTGCTTCCAATTTCCTACGGGTATTCCAGTGTAGATCTTCAGGTTTACATTTTCTTCGGGGAAGATAGTTGGCTCATACACTACATTCTCAGACATAAATTTTCCCCCCAACAGAAAATTCAGTTTTTCTTCTATAATTTTAGGTGGGGTTAATAGTTTGTACTTCACTATTATAAAAACTATAGAAACTAATCCTATTGAAAATTTTATTCAATGGATATTTACTATCAAAATGTTTCTCTATTAATTTCAGGAAGACGTTGCCTATGTTAATGCTAGAAAGGCTGCAGTAGGATTGGTTGAACCATATGGCTTTCTTTTTGCTGATTTTAGATTTATTGGATTTATAGTTTTTCAAGTCTTCCTGATAATTCTTGCTTAAATTTACTATTTTTGTGGGTGAGATTTTATGTAAACATTTTCATTAAAAATGTTATTGTTAGTAGATAACCTATTTATTCTAGTGTTTACAGTTTTGGTGATATGGTCTATCATCGACTTCGGGTGGTTAGAATGGATATTGATGTAGATGGGAGTCTGATTCTCTTTATGGAAGCGTTTAAAGGTATAATTCGAAAGGTTAAGAGTAATGTCTACAAAGTTAATTATTTTTAGGTTAGAGGATATGTCTATCTTGAAACCTAAAAATTTTAAAACTTTAATAATCTTTTTATATAATCTAAAGGTTAGAGGACCATTGACACTCGTCTCTATAAAGCCCTACTTGGTTGGGGTTATTCATCCTACTTATGGTGTCCAATCTACGTGTGTGTGTGTATATATATATATATATATATATATATATATATATATATATACACACACACACACACCTACCCACCAAGTTCGCTATACGCAGAGTCGAATGTCCCATATGAATATCGAAGTTTTCATTGTTCCTTTTAACCGAAGTGGAGTCATTGTACATCAGTAGAAATTTTCTAGATGTTAAAATAATTTCCAGTTGATCTTCAGTAATTTCAATATATTTTTAGCCAACTTTAGGCGGTTTATTAATAATTCTTCAGAAATTGATGAGTAGAAGTCGATCATGTCAAATTGAATGAAAGTAACGTTCGTTTTATTTGCGATATTCCAGAAGTATTTAATCGTGTCTGAAGAGTCTTTCCAAAGATTGACAGAATACTTTTCTAGGACAGATAGTGTTATTTTTTAAGTATGTTTTTGGAAATTAATCCTAATTCAGATTTGGAAGGATTAATTATGTGAGAATGTATATTATTGACATAATTGGGCTCATGATCAGATATGAGTGGTACCCATTCTATCCGCAACTCTATATTTATTGGAAATTTTGGCGATGTCTCCATTTATAGAGGATAATGTGTTATTCTCCTTGTCTTTTTTATAAGAGCTAGTTATTTTGCTTGTGATCGGTTGGTGATAGAAGGTTTAATTTTGTAAATATATATTTTTTTTAATTTATCGGCCTTAATCCATAACTTCTCTGATTTTTTTTTTTTTTTTTTTTTTTTTTTTAATATATTTTTCATGTCTTTTTTTTTTTTTTTTTTTTTTGATGATTTCTTAAAGGCGATATTTTTAATTAAGTTGACCATAACAACCTCGAAAGGTTCTAGAAGTTTATTATTAAGTGGAGTATTTTGGGATATATATATATATATAATTCCTACTCCTCTCCTGGTTTATATATATATATATATATATATATATATATATATATATATATATATATTGTTTCTGACCTTTTCGAGACATATTTTCTTATGATAGCAATTCAAAATGCACTGTATGGAACAGGACTCTGTGTGTGACATCTTCAATTATCTTTTTTATTTGCTATTGGGTATCTTAAAAATTTAATAGGCAAAAACAAAATTTTATTAAAAAAAATAAATGAATCTTTTATTACCCTCGTCACTTAGGCAAGCATCACAAGCATTTCCCCCACTTTTGGTCCGTCTTCCTCTCATCCTTCATAAATCATTGGCACGACTATTCATGGCCTTTTACCTGGTATCCACCTCCTGCAGATGTCAGAATTGTTATCAGAGGTAATAAACCGAATTCGTACTTGATACTGCTCCAAGGGGAGATAACCTCTGCTGCGAGGGTGCTTATGCGAACATTTTTAGATAAATCGAAAAAAAAAAAAAAGGTGAGCTAGAATTAAGCGCACAATATAATGAATGAAATAGTTTTTTTGCATTTTTAATATTTGGCATTTTTATCTTCCGAGAAGATTGTCTAATTTTGGGAATGTTTGTTCCGATTTGTATAAGTGCGTGTTAAGAATTTCACCATAGCTGTTTGGGCTGGGGGGGGGTGATTCATACTTTGCCTAATGCTATTTGTGTATAATTGAACACGACGAACCCAACCGAAATTGGAAATCGGCTCTCCAATTAACAATTCCGAAGTATTATCCATTACACTACATCTAAGCTTACGGCAGCTGATATTCCGACGTGGTCACCCATCTAAGCTTACTGCAGCTGATATTCCGACGTGGTCACCCATCTAAGCCTACTGCAGCTGATATTCCGACGTGGTCACCCATCTAAGATTACTTCAGCTGATATTCCGATGTGGTCACCTATCAAGGTTCTCGGCAGGTCTGGCATTGTTTAATTTTGGTGGCTAATGTTGCAACGTGGTATGGCCTGTTAAAATATTGTCCATCTTTGAATTTTCTTAAAGTGAATTCTTGGATTCGTAAAGCCAGTCTTTTTTTTCTTGTTTTTAATTTATAATATTTTCGATTTATAATGGTGTACCCCCTACCCCAAAAAAAAAACACTATAGTAAAAGTACCAGCAATACATTTTTATATAAAAATTGCCAAAAATACATATTTTTAGCTAAATGACCAACATTACGCAGATACTAAAAAAAATGAAGCGAATTCATCCAAATCCGTTTAACACACTTCGAAAAAAAAACATGAAGATTTTCATGACATCAATTTATATAATATCCTATAATTTCTTAAAGAAATCAAACTGTATTCTTTGTCCTGAGTAAGACTTTAAACTACATCACCGTCCTGGGTAAGACGATAAACTATGTCCAGCAGCAAGGCCTTCGATCAGGAGGTTTTGAGGAGCGTGGAACCGCATCTTAATTGCTGGTGTTCCCAGGTTCACCCTGACCCGAGGTGGGGACACCTGTTAGGTGCCCAGCTATGGGCAAATAATTAACTATTACCAGTCATACTTTTTTGAAAAAAAATTGTTACCAACAATACAATTTTGAAGGAAAAATATTAGCAGAAACAGATTTTTGACAAAATGAAATATTACCGGCAATAAAAAAATTTTGTCGGGATTAAATTGAGGTTGATATGCCATAAAATAAACGAAACCAAACTGTATTCCAAAATATAACTTCAGCAAAACTAAAATATATATCACCACCTCTAGTAATCATATCCACACAAAGTTTTATTTGTACAAAGGTTGAGTATCATCTACCATGTATTCAATTTTGAAAGCAGAATAACATATTTGTATTACTTTAAATCTCCCAAGAAAATTAAACTTTGGCATTAAATGACCCAAAAAGGAGTTGATATAAGCAAATCAACCAACCAACCAAAACAATGTTATTATTTCAGATTATATATATATATATTTTTAGGGATGTGAATAAAAATAGAACAGTGAAAAATAGTCTCTATAAACGCATATTCTAGGCAGATTTTATTACTTAGAAATGTCATATAAATATTAGGGTAAGCCATAAATAATTTACATATTTGTTTATCAACTTTAATCTTCAAAAAATAAAATACACTTCTATTTTATTTAGTTACATCAGTTTATTATTTGCAATGACTTGTTACCAACTTGACGATACCTTTTTGAAAAACTTTTGAATCTGGGTTTCAATACAGTTTTTACCTTAAAATTTTTTTTTTTTTTTCAGCGATTCAAAAACTGATAATTGGTTGATACAAGGTTAGATGAATATGGCTTGTGGGGAAAGAAAAATAATTTGAAACGCTACAACATTAAGAAAAAGATAATCCGTTAATATAAGAGGATTAAAATAGACATATGTCTAAATTATTCAACCATGCTTGAATGAAGATATGCTACCTGAATATATATATATTTATATATATATATATAGTTGGTGCAAAAATAATGTCGTTTTCTCACATAGTAACATATGTGAGAAAACGACATTATTTTTGCACCAAACTAATATATATATATATATATATATATATATAAGTATCTGACAGGAGCCAAAGAGTGTGAGTTCAATATCCGGTTAAGGCAGTGGAGAACATTCAGAGGAAAATTAACAGGATAACTGACATCCATTAAATATGGGACTTGGAACTAGAACAGTTACCCCAGTGAGCGAAAAAAAAAGGGTTCGACATTCTAACCACATGAAAAAGGCCAGAGCGTACAAGGGCCGAAACGTTGTAATAAATATGTCGGCAAATATTCGGACATTAGTCCGAATAATGTAAATAATATCTGTATTTCATCCCAATTCCCACGCACACACACACACACACATATATATATATATACACACACACACACACACACACACACACACATATATATATATACACACACACACACACACACACATATATATATATATATATATATATATATATACACACGCACACACACACACACACACACATATAAGCAGTATAACCCGTCTCTGACCGAGTGTTTCATTACTGGGAATTTTTGGCGTTCAATTCGTTTAAGTTGAAATTTATAGTCAGTCTACCCGAAAACCAGTATTAGTAACAACAATTCGGTGCAAATGAGCCACATCCCCAAATGGGGGTGGGGTGACAACTGGAATAGGGGATGGCCCTGAAAAGGGCCGTTTTTTGCGTTCTCACACTTCTAAGGAAGGAATCTCTAACATGGACCGTCATAATAATAATAATATACAATAATTTTTATTTATAATTTTTTTTTAGAATTCAAATAATCTTTTGTGTTAGATTTCAACTCTCTAAATTGATTGTAGGCCGGGTTTTACAAACATTAAATTTTTGACTTTGATTTTTGCGCAAAGTGTAAAAAATCAGTTTTTTTTTTTGTTTTTTTTTCAATATTTCAAATTCAAGGTTGAAATTTTTACAGCCAATTTGGACACTAAACCGCCACTAAAGAATTATCTGTTGAACAAAAAAAAAAAAAAAAAAAAAGAATTAATCGAAATCTGATGAAAACTGTAGAAACGCACAAACAACATCCGACCACACACACACACACACACAGACACACATTTTGAGAATTATAGATAAAGAATTTGTATTTCATCCCGATTCAGGCACAGCCACACACACACACACACACACACAAACACACACATATATATATATATATGGAGAGAGAAAATCTGTATTTGATCCCAATTCACACACACACACACACACACAGACATATATATATATATATATATATATATATATAAAAGCAAAAGCGTGAAACACAGGGTTACAAACACATATCTATACAACTGAATATATATATATGTATATATATATATATATGTGTGTGTGAATTTGATCCAAATTCATATATATATAATATCTGTATTTGATCCAAATTCATATATATATATATATATATATTGTAAGAGAGAGAAGCACATATAGATATACATGTCGGTAAGTAAATTTGAGAGGAATGCTCCCATTTTCTTATTGAATATTAGAAATGGGATCATTCCTCTCAAACTAAATAAAGAATGTATATATATATAGGATATACACGCACGTGTGTATGTGCTTTTACACACGGAAATGCATATAAGGGGGCATGTAGTGCAGGTGAGAAAATCATCTAGGTGATCATGGTACTGTCAAATATTGGTTGCCATCATGAGAAGCGTGCAGGTCATTTCCTCTTCATATTATTACAAATTACAGGAAGATGAGCATTTATATTCGCTTGCGACAAATTTCATTTCACTTTTTCTCATAGCCGATAACTAGCAATTCCCTGTTCGCTAAAAGATGCGGTTGCATGATCTCTTCCCTCGTGTCTCCTACTGCAAAGTAGACCAATTTATCTGTAAATCAAGCCAATAAGATATTCAAACTTTTTTTTTTCTTTTCTTGTTCGTCTTTTTTTCTTCCATACGATAATTCGGTTGTAAGAGGAACAGCACAAAATGCGAACTGCAAATTAAGGTTACCAAAAATCAAACAGCTACGAAATTTGAAATATCTCAGAAGTCTTTTAACAGCTGATGAGCAAATGTGGAAACGAAATCCGAAGGTGCATTGGACGAATGAAAGATGCCTCCCCCCCCCCAGCAAATTATTTACCCTAGAACACTAACCATGGGTATATATTAGGTTGGTGCAAAAATAATGACGTAATAATGTCGTTTTTTACGTTAAAAAATAGGTCAAAAAACGACATTATTACGTCATTATTTTTGCACCAACCTAATAGTACCCAGCGCAAATTTTTCTATTTTTAATTACAATTTTCAGTACCTGATTTTCTTACCTAAATAATGTTTTTCAGTTTCTATTAATGTTAACTCAAAGTTTGAAGTGCCTGCATGTAAAATATTTCAAATAAAAATTTATATTTAAATTTTTTTTTTTTTTTTTTTTTTTGATATTTTCAAAATCGGCTATGATATACCCATGGTTAGTAGTGGTGTATCTTTAATTGAAGGTTAGTGTTCTAGGGTTAAGAAAAATAAAATGTCTTCCAAACAAAGACAACAGTATAATTAAAAGAAAAAAAAAACTTCTAGTTCTAACGAATGATTTATTTTTATAGAAACATTTCTACTGGCAGTTGCCAGTTTTGGTCATTCCTTAATTTGAGTAAAGACGGTGCAAAGAAGCCCGAAACGCTTAAGAATTCAAATCAAGATAAATAAACCGAATTGATGACGTTTACAACGTAACATCAAGTTGAGGCGTAAAAAATAGGATTTTTGTTTTTTACTCTATAAATTGCCTCTAATTTTTATTATTTTATTTATTTATTTTTATTTTATTTATTTATTTATTTTTTTTTTTGTCATGTCATATTTTTCTTTGGGGCAGAGATTTCCAGAGAGGATGGACTTTTTTGTAGTTGCTATTACCATTTGTTCAGCTACTCTTCTTTGCACTGTTTTTACTCAAATTAAGGACTGACCAAGACAAGCAACTGCTCGTCGAAATATTTCCATAAAAATAAATCATTCGTTAGAAATACAAGTTTTTTTTTCTTTGAATTATGCAACTACCAATGGAGACAAACATCCTAACTTTATAGACAACAGTACTAAACACTAATAAAATATCAGTCCTGCTTTATGGCAATGAATGTTGTCAAATCTCCTCACAGACGAAGAAGCGACTTGAGGCAACAGAAATTTGGTTCTCTAGTCTAATAATGAGAATAACTGACTGAACATGTGTGTAACGAGGAAGTTTAACGGACAATTTGACACTCACAGGACGTATTGGAGATAGGAAGGACAGAGGCAAGCTATGCGTAACCTACCTAACGAGCTTGTATAAAAGGATGACAGAATAGAGTTTGGGAAGTATAGCGTAAAGTAAGAATCTACTAAGAACTACAAGCGATGGGAAATTGTGGAGAACCATCATCCTCCACATCCTGAAGGGACATAGAAGACGGTAACTGAATCTATAATCCGGAATTGGATATCTGCTTGACAAGGTCATAGCAAAAGACAGTTGGTGGGTCAATGCTATGGCCACTGTAAAAGATAACAGTGGTTGTGATTGTGGAGTTTTCGAAAGTTATCTCTGGTAACACTCTCCAAAATGCAGCAGGTTTTTGAGAACGGCGTGATGGTCATAATGGAGAATTATTGTGCATGTCGTTATGCGCTTCGATGTTTGCCCTTTTGTTCAAACGAACATCCTACGCTTGTCGACCGGTTTCAGGACGGCCAGGTAGTGCAGACACCTCGTTAAGATTGACACACTGTAAAGGTAACATTGGCAGACTACACGATGTCCACAAGATGCGTGCGAAAACTCCATTTACACCATTCCAGCGTCTGTTAATCTGAGGCAGAAATACTGATATATGAGAAATATAATGGTGAGATTTAGCTAGATGAAGACATCATTGCCGTTAACGTTTTACCATTATACGGAGTGTATTTATATATGTATTAGAATGTATATAAATTCCGACAATATTTCTAATGGATACTCATATTTAAGTAGACGGTATATTTATTTATTTTCGTCAGCCGGACTGAATGTTCCAGAAATCTTATTAAAGAAACATTTTTTTATGTGCCAGTTATGTGCCATGCGTGATACACGCTTAGGTGATCATGTATCTTTCGATACGTGACTGACGAGGTATGTTGCCATTGACCAGTGGCCATCCAAGGCTATAGAAACTAATCTGTCATGCTATTTACCCATAGCTGGGGAGGAGTAGAAGATTCATACTTTTCCCAAGGGTATTAGCATGTAAGTGAATGTAATGGATTCGACTGGAATTCGAACTCGGCTCTCCGGTTCCTCAATCCGAGCCGCTATCCATTACTCCACCGTGCCTCCATTATTCCACTTTATATTACGTTGGTGCAAAAATAATGACGTAATAATGTCGTTTTTGACGTTAAAAAATAGGTCAAAAAACGACATCATTACGTCATTATTTTGCACCAACCTAATTATTTATCCTAAAGATGAATGATTTAATAGAAGAAAGATTTAATGTTGAATTATACAGTTTTGAATAATAGATTCAGTTACCTTGATCTATGTCCTTTAAGGACGTGGGTGATGCTTTGTAGTTCTTAGTGAATTCTTACTTTTCCATATACTTACCATTTCCTATTTCGCTATCCATTTATACAAGCTGCTTAGGTAGGTTAAGCGTAGCTTTCTACTTTCCTTCCTATCTTCAATAATTAATTAATTTAATAAATTTATTTAAAGAAAAAAGAAAATGAAATTAAGTTTTTTTCCCATTTCACTGAAGCAGACGTTAAGCACATTATAGGCATTATTGCTATCTCTATCTTTTTTTTTCTCGCTAAAATCAAACAGCGTTTCTGCTATGTCTTTCCACGCAATCAAAATGGAATTGCCCATCATTTAGGATATCTAAGCAGGATGTAAAGTTCGTAGTAACTAAGGAAGAATAAATGAATTATCTATATACAGTGTGTTTCAAAAAGAATACGCCAAAATCATCACGTGATGTGTCAATAACGAAAAAAAATTACAAATCTCTAGCATGAACACATGTGTTGTATATACATTCAAGTTTCATTTCATGTTTTATAAGTGGCCATCACCGGCAGCGCAGACAACATCAAGCCGATATGAGAATTCCTCCCAAACGCGCCTCAGCATGTCACGGTCCACCTTGTTGATTGCAGCTGTTATTTGATCTTTCAAGTCATCGATACTTGCTGGAAGTGCTGGAACATAAACTTGGTCTTTAACATACCCCACAAGAAAAAGTCACACACAGTGAGGTCCGGGGATCTGGCAGGCCAAACACAGAGAGCAAGGTCTTTAGCACCTCTCCTCCCAATCCATCGCTGAGGCACGTTTTCATTCAGATAAGCTCTAACCCCGAGATGCCAATGGGGTGGTGCTCCATGTTGCTGAAAAATGAAGTCATTCGAATCTGCCTGCATTGTGACAATGGCATTTGTTTTCACGAACTCAAGCACTGTTTTTGCGTGGTTGAGTTCGCGAAAACAAATGCTACTGTCACAAAAACAAATGCCATTGTCACAAAAACAAATGACTTCTGCTGAGGAGTTGCGATTTTGATTGCTCTTCCCACAATTCAGCTGAACCGGAAGTTATACTAACGACAGTGGTGAAACTGACACCCAATCAAACTTTGATAATTACTCTATCAAATAACCACTGATTGAGTCCACTACAATGCTATAGACCTGAAAAAATAGCGCAATGATTTTGGCGTATTCTTTTTGAAACACCCTATATATATTTATTTAAAAAAATGTCTTGTTGGGTGTAGATCATCATGCCTCTCTACTAAATCCTTTCCTTCATTATCGTGTTTTGTTTTATGGCTTATCAATCTCAGTGGGTTATTTAATGCCAACAAATTTTTTTTAAATAGATTCATAGCAATAGTTTGGTAAAAAAAGATGTGTATGTATACATATATATTTAAACCATTTTTCAATTACAAATATTTTTGGGTACAATGCAACTTTTAGGAAATTTACAATCTTGGATGGTTTTATTTTCATAAAAAGTTTTTTTTTTTTTTTTTTTAAATTACTCACTTGGTAATATTTTGTTCGCACTATTTTGTATTCTGAGTTCCATTCTTCAATATTTTTTTTTCGAAGAATGTATAGCTGTTTGTATTACTGGTATTTTTTTTTTAAAGTATTGCTGATAATAACTTTTCCTTCAAAAATTATTATTGGTCATATTTTTTGTTAATACAAAGCTTTTCTGGTATTAAAACCTCTTTTTACACAAGTTTGGGTGCTAACTATTTGCCCATCGCGCTACTCAATCGTTTCCTTCATTATCTCAGTGGGTCATTTTAGTGGACCTGGGAACACGAGCAATTAAGAGGTGGTTCCACGCTCCTCAAAACTTCCTGATCAGAGGCCTTGCTGTTGGACATAGTTTATTTACCCAGGACGCGGATTTAGTTTATCGTCATACCCAGGACGGCCTTCACTATCGGTGAACTGCTGAGATTTATTAGGATAGACAATAGAGTGGTTCCGCGCCGTCTTCTCCACGGTTTTGTATTCAGAATAGATTGGCTGCTGTGAAAATTTAGAGAACCAAGTCGTCCTTACTATTTAACTCATATTTGGAGGGGGGGAATGAATCAGTGTCTTTCTCAAGGCCATTGTTACAAATGTAAACGTAATAGACGAAGCCTGAATTTGAACTCGGGTCGACGATTAGACTATTCGCTCTGGTAACCGTTACATTATCCGCCAATCCGTGCGCTTAGTAACTTAAGCTTATAAGAAAATATTTGCTGTATTCATGAGCACGAGCTATATATATATATATATATATATATATATATATATATATATATATATATATATATATATGATTATCCTTATTGCACCCAATTATCTCAAAAGATGAGGTAGATATAGATCCCAGAGATTGAATGGATGCCCGAATCCCGTTCATCTCTACGGGGTCATCCGGTTATAGTTGGGCCCGTAACCAGACCCTCCGTCTCTTTTTATACGTTGCCAAGCAAGTAAATAGATAAAGCCGACAACCCGTCCCATTCTCTTTCTATCAACTCAATAACCATTTCTCTTCTCCTGTTTCTTTCTCACCTTCTTCGACGGCATCGTCGCCTTTCTCAAATTTCACAACCCTCCCAACCGCTCCATTGCTCTGATCGAACGCTGAAAACCTACCCGAGTACTCCACATCCCACATCCGTTCTGGGTAGTTTTTTATTTTTTATAAGACTGAACGACCTGGTTCGGGGTCCGATCCCTTTGGAGATATCAAGCGAGATTGGCTCAACAGTCACTGAGAATATTTTTATGACTGATATTATCGTATAATTATGTTGAGATTTTAGGGAGTAAGTTCAGGAAAGAGAGTACTTTCTGCTATGTCCCCCACCCCGGTGAGAACATTGTCAGTCAAGTGTAAATATCTATGCGTATACGAAGTCATATAGTCCAATGTGTTTATATACATATTGCGTCAGGTTAATTTAGTGTGTCACAATGAGAAATTGAAGTAGGAAACGGTATGAGGTGGGGTAAGACTGTGTTACGCCAGTTTTCTAAATGAGAAGGGCTCACATGCATTGAAAACTGTCTTTTCTAAACGCGAAAGACGATCTTTACCACTGGGAGAAAATACGCATCTCTTTTAGACATGAAGTACTTTACTGCTTAGACTGGTACAAGGACATGCATCTGGAAGTATATTCTAAGAATCGCATTCAGCATAATTGTTATGTCATGCAAAATGAACAAGATGAGGCACATTGGTTTAGAGTAAACGTAGCTTAGTCTGGTACAAGGCCAAAAACTGTTAAGCTCTGTTGCAAAAAAAAATAACTATGTGTAAATCTAGTTATTAACTATTACTCAATACTGACGCGTGGAGATTATTCTGGCACAAGACAACACAAGAAGAGCACTTATAGAAAGATCTAACTTTATCGTTTACAAAACACTTTCTAATCATTGCTCCACGGTAGGCGACTCATTATTTTACGTAGTTTGAGCAATATGCATTGCCTGATGAGGAAAGATGCATTTATTTTATATAATCTTATATCGTAGAATGAGATTTTTAACCCGAATCTCATGGTTGGAGCGCTAACATTTCCATGAATGAGATACTTGAAAATATCAGCCTGGAATGAGGACCCCCACGACGCGGCATTTTTAGGAAATTACTTAAATCAATACACCAGTTTGACCGAAGCCTTGCGTGTGAAAGTGAGAAAAGGGAACAGTTAGGAAAGCGTCAATGATTTTGTTAGCATGAAGTCACAAGTCATTGTGGCCTAGAGTTTTAGCATATTGGCATTGTTCAACTACAGATCACTCCAGATTATGTGTTATCTCCCAGAAACTGTAACCGTTTATTATAAACGAAAGTTTGCCTATGTTTTTTTCTTTTTTTAACACACACAAATGAGCAGACGTTTGCAAAATCTAACCAATCTAGTAGACTCCACAATTTCCCGGAATTGACCGATACATGCTAATAAAAATCATACACATGTAAAAGAGGCAATTTACTTACGGCTTCAGTTAACAATTAACTGTTAAGCTATCGGATTATTCATCCAACTTCACATATAATTACACGTAAAATGTAACTCCAAAGCTAATGTATATTTCGGTCTATATGAGTATTAATAGGAGGGAGAAGAATGCTTGAACAAAAACTGAATGTATTTATTAGCTTTACTCATATTCCAAATCATTAGCCGCACACACGAGTTTTGTCTCTGATTCTGGCATGAAAGCGCCTACAATCGAGGTGAAACGCGTAGCTGAATAGTTACTCCACTTTGTCTCATTATTCCCACGGAGGGATATGTTAATTTAGTCAAAAATACATTTTTTCTGTACAAACATTGAAACAAAACGAATAATTCCGTTATTATTTACTTTTTCTTTCGTATTTTTGCAATGAAACATGACCAAGTGCACATGTTAGCACTTCGTATGTCCATTCCACGAGGTCGTTCCATGCAGACTGACCACAGATTCTAGATGGGATTTAAATTAGGAGCTTCCGTGCAAGTCTAGTATTTGATTTGCTCACTGGTAAGTCTTGTTACTGTGTTCGTGCAGCGTTACAAATTTTCGTACGCTTCCTTGGAGTGACGTCCATAGCAGACAATAGCCAAAGGACAACTAATCTACAGTCGGGACAATAGTGTCTGGGCGGGATAAAAATCTGATACAATCACAGATGACGCAATATTTTTCAAGGCCAAATAATATTCATCACACACCCCGAAAATAGATTCATATTACTTCACATCATTGCAAATGACGTAATCTTAGGAAAAATGGAAATCAATTACACCCTGTCACTCCAGTAGGTCGAAAACTGACAGTATATTGAAAAAAAAGGAAACTAAAGCAGCTATTTCAATTAATTTGCCTAAATATATATATACATATATATAAGTAAAAATTCAGCAAATGACAAGATTTTCGATGAGCATATGAATTCCTATAATAAATCTCTAAAAGAGAGTGGCTACAAAAACCCAAAACTAACTTATATTAAAAAAAATGAAAATGGAAAACATAGAATAAACAGATGTAGAAAAATAATTTGGTATACACCACCATACAACCAAAAGGTAAAGAACAAATTAGGACAAAAATTCCTCGCATTAATAATCAAGCATTTTTCTAGTGAAAGTAAACTAAGTAATATTTTCAATAAAAACACACTAAAATTGAGTCACAGCTGTACGGAAAACTTAGAAAAAATTATTAAGAAACATAATGCTAATATCTTAAATAAACACTTATACCAAAACCAAAAAAATTTAGACAATGAAAAAATAAGAATAAAAATCTATGAGGATAAACAAAAATTATGTAACTGTAGAAACCCTCATAATTGCCCTCTACAAAATAAATGTCGCACAGAATATACCAACGCAATATCTCTTCGATTGAAAATCCTGAAAACATAAAAATATATATAGCTTGTACTAGCCATGAGTTCAAAAAAAGATTCAACCAACGTCAAAGTCCATTTAGGATAAATAAATATAAAAATCAAACATCTCTCGCGAAGTACTTCTGGCACATAAAACAATCAAATAAAACACCTACAGTAAAATGGAAATTAATAAGAAAAGCTAGAATATGTAGGTCATTAAATGACCCATGTCCTTTTTGCATACATGAGAAACTATATATTACTAAGTTTATAAAAAATAAAAAATTACTGAATCAGAGAAATTTTATGCCGTCATTTTCAAAAATTTTCCTTAAATAATATTTAAAAATGAATTTAAAAAGTGCGACCATGTAATATACATACTTATATTTAATGTGAAAAAATAATTTTATATACTGTAAGTATTCTATTACATTTACTTGTTTAAGAAAAATAGTCTATTAAAATAACAGTGAAAATATTTTAAAGTTGTATTTAAAATTGTAGTTAAATAAAACAAATTCTAGCCTCAACATCTTTTAAAATTGTAGGTAAATAAAACGTATTCTAACCTAAACACCTATCTCAAAATACTACAAGCACTTAAAAGAATCCAATAAAACACTTACAGTAAAATGAAATTAATATGAAAATCTAGAAGATGTAAGCCATTGAATGACCCATGTCCTTTGTACTTACATGAGAAACTATACATTACTGGATTTATATAAAATATAGAAAAAATAAAAGTTTACTAAATCAGAGAAATTAATTAGCTATTTTTGCCGCCATTGTCCAAAATTCTACTTAAATAATATGTAAATATAAATTTTAAAAAATAAATTGTGACCTAGTAATATACATACTTATACTTGATGCGAAAATAATTTTACATACTGTAAGTGATTCTAATACGTTTACTTGTTTTAAAAAGAAATATAGTATATTAAGAATTAAAAGGAATTTTTTTTAAATCGTAGTTAAATAAAATGTATTCTAACCTAAACACCCCACCAAAAGAAATCTTTAAGTATACAAATAGGAAAAAAATGCCGCAAGAATTTTTGCCGTTAACAATAATTTAAAAAAAAAAAATCCAGACGACATGCATTTAACGGATGTCAGAATTCATTGAAAAATAAATCCCTACCCCTACCAAAACGTAACTAATAACTGATACATCAAAATACAGCGATAATGAGCACCGAAACACCCCTTGTCTGGTTGAATAGATTTCTCTGTATCCTTGGAAACGTGAATTATTATTTTTTCCGTGCTTTTTTTAAAAATAAGTTACTCCAAAATTCGCTTGAGTATGAAATGGAACTAATGTCTTTAATTTAATTACAAAATTAAATTCGAAGCTTTCAGCTTCCATTTTTGAAACATGGTTAGAACTGTTATTTTGTAAAAATAAAAATATCTATAAGAACACCGGATTATATATCTTACTGTTCTTTCTTTCTTTTATATATATATGTCAACCAAGACTACAACTGTTGAATCTGAATAACATGGCGGATCTTATCTTTGAAAGTTAGAAGTAGCGAAACTCTGTACTTTGCCTGAACACTTTCTATGGAGTAGCAAGACATTTGTAACGTTTCGTCTGTGGGAAAAGGGACTCTAGTGCGAAAAATAATCACCGACAAATTCGCTTGGACGCTTTTGGAATCGATCGAGATTGGAAAGTGAAGACTGGGCAGCTCCGAATAATATATGGCAGCAGTACTCCAAAAGATAACAGCTTAACACTGTAATGATCGGGGACCACCCACTTGGGAGTCGGTTCTACAAAGTAGCAATTCGTAGGAAGAAACTACTCGAGTGGAACTTACATCTCACCAATGACATACGAAAGGAATGAGGGTGGTTCGCTACAATGTGCAAGGCATATTGGCTGTTTGTCTTGATTATTAGAACTAGAGAAACTAAGGAATGTATCTTGTCGGAAAATTTTTCATGGAAATATGTATAGAATAGCGAGCATCTTGCAAAGTTTCGTCTGTGAGAAAAGGGGTGGTAGGGTGGAAATTACTTCATGACTTGTACAAATCGCAAGTGATGAGTTGCCATTATAGGCGTAAATCGGCAAAAGGATATACCTCTGTTTTAGAATCCGTAAACTAGATTTAAACAATGGATCAAAACTAGTACTGTTCAGTATACTTAAGAATGAATATCCGACAGCAAGTCCTTTGATCAGAAGGTTTTGAGGAACATGGAACCACCTTGTAATCAGGTTCACCCTGACTTCAGGTGGTAGCACCTGTCAAGGAGTCATTTCTAAAAAGTAGCGATTCCTGGAAAGAAGCTGCTCGAGTGGAACTTGCATCTCATCGATGGAATACGAAGATTGATGGTGGTTCGCTACAATGTGCGTGGCATGGCGGATGTTGGCCTTTATTGTTAGAACAAGAGGAACTAAGTAATGTAGTTTGTTTTGAAAACCTTTCATGGAAATAGGTATAGAATAGCGAGCAGCTTGCAAGTTTTAGCCTGTGAGAAAAGGGGTGGTAGGGTGGGAAGTAATACAAAACACAAGTGATTATTTACCATCATAGACGTAGAGGATATACCTCAATTTTAGAATCCGTAAATTAGCTTTAAACAACGGATCAAAACTAGTACTGTTCCGTACCCTTAAGAATGAATTAATTCACAAGTAAATTTCTGTTAATTTCTTTTCGTATTCTGCGGTCTATTCGCATAAACTAGTTAAGTACTTTACTCAGTATTTTCCCCAGTTTTTTTTAAAATACGTTCTCTAAGTGTTTGAATAAGCCCACTTTCTCCAGTACGTGACCCAGAAACTAATACTGTCTCTTTCTTATGGTAAGTATGAGTTTCCGTGTTGTTTAAGATTTCTTCGTTGTTCACATGCTCACTGTGTGATTTGTTTGTTTGTTTAACGGTATATCAACACCTTATGGGTCATTTAATGGCGAAATTTAATTTTCTTGGGATTTGGGGTAATATTTTTATTTCTTTTTTTTACAAAACTATGATTCTTTTAAATGTATACATTATTTTTGACTCCGAGTTTGGGAATTCACCAACAGGTGCTACCACACCGAACCAGGGTGGATCTGGGAAAAACAGGAATTAAGAGTTGGTTCCAACTCCTCAAAACTACCCGACCAGAGGTTTTGCTGTAGTTTACCGTCATACCAAAGACATCAGTCTGTGGTATATTTGTTTAGATATTCGTCAAGAGAACTACATTCTTCAACATTCTTCTTTTTCTGAAGGGGAATTGTCTAGCATCCACTGCCATAGAGGAGAGAGGATAATGCATAGCAGTTCATTATTCTTTGTTTGTTAGGATATTTTCCTGTTTTCATACTTTGCTTTGTTTCTGGAAGGAATTTTTCACTATTCTTCGGCGCCGTCCGATTTCTGTATCACATTATCTGTAATCTGTTGTACACCACCCAGGTTTCTCTATGTGCTGGATTTTGCCATCTCCAATATGTAGCTCATAGCTTGGTGTATCTCTTTTGCTGATAACCAGATTTTGCTGTCTGTTCAGATTTAATACTCGTAAAGAAAGGAAATAAAAACAATATATAACTATCTCATTCCACATGACCTTTGCCAATGCCGTGTATAGATTCTCTTGGCGAACGAATCGGAAGAAAGTTATTTCCAACGTCAACGAGAACCTCTGTCTTTTATTTATAACTTGTATATAATGTGCAAGCAGTTGATTCAGCGACCATTTCCCCGATAGACTTTCTCAATTGTTTGATAATAATTTAATAATAGTAAACAAACACTAATCCAAATATATCAATAATGTAAGACCATTGTTCTTAACGAAGAATCTGCTTACTAGAAATTAGACTGGGTAATTCAGGACAAAAATATCTGCTTTGCAACCAAACGCCAAATAACATGAAAACCATTTTTAAAGTAAACACACCAATTTCGGCGCTTGGAAACGAAAATAACTTGAGATTCTTGTAAACAGAAAACAGAAAGAGTGTCTTGGGACAACAATACACAGTATTCCATCGGAAACTATTCAAATTTGACAATAGAGGCAAATATAATTGAATAGTAATTTCTTTACTCAGAGATTCAAACAGAAATTATCTTAAAAAAAAATCAATCCGTTATCGGCCCAAACCCCCCAAAATGAATTAAAACTACAGCTTTTCTTCAGGATTCACACGTTCGTAGCCCTCCACAGCTTACATTTTCTTTAATATTTCTGAATTGTCAAAATATTTTGGAAAGATAATGGAGTTTTTTCACGGTGCTTTGTCAATATTTTAGACTTCGGTATTTATCAAGACTGCTTGTCACCGAAACGTCTAGACTCTGGTCTCTTCTGCTATTTAAACCATAGTAGGAGGCTGAAGAGTTAGAATCATACAAGGATTTGAACACGATTCGACAAATTTGCTTTCCGCCCCTATAGCCGTCACGCTACATGCCCATCCAAACATAGTCATAACATTTTTAAAGTGTACCAACTTGGATTTTAAAAAAATCTTAGATATTAATAGAGTTAGCCTGAAGCTTTCGCTGATTGGGAGTCGTCCATGCCAACTGAAATATGACCTTCGGCCAGTCGGGAATATGAGAAAAAAATCTCATGTTTGATTAATTGTGGCAGATTAGGATTTTCTAGGGTGAGAAAAAAATTATTTCAGAGATTCTTGATCTGCCACAATTAATGAAATATAATTGAAAGTGAACTTGGTTATACACACATGATTATATATAAAAGATTGCTTGAGGCATGAAACTGACAGTCACCATGCAGTGTTGGCTCTGTCCAAATCCTGTATCTACAAAGGCTCTTTGAAATTGAATATGCCTCCCCGATACATTCAGAAAATCTTACATATATATATATATATATATATATATATATGTAAGATTTTCTGCTATATATATATAATGCGGAAGAGAATATATATATGTGTGTGATCATATCTGTATCTGGCACTATAGAACAGAATCCCGAGAGATTGCTCCTCTGATCATGCCATTAATAACCTCTTCAAGTCGTAAGCCAACGGTTGTCTATCATGATAATATGTAACACTTTCACCCTCCTTATTTACCCTTAGAATATCAATATTCGGTAACCATCTACCATGAATGGCACTTAGGCCTTGCTTTAGGGAAAAAATACTAGAAAAAAAAAAATATATATATATATATATATATATTCCTATTTTATGCATATATATATATATATATTCCTATTTTATGCATATATATATATATATATTCCTATTTTATGCATATATATATATATATTCCTATTTTATGCATATATATATATATATATTCCTATTTTATGCATATATATATATATATATATTCCTATTTTATGCATATATATATATATATTCCTATTTTATTCATATATATATATATATATTCCTATTTTATGCATATATATATATATATATATATTCCTATTTTATGCATATATATATATATATATATATATATTCCTATTTTATGCATATATATATATATATATATATTCCTATTTTATGCATATATATATATATATATATATATTCCTATTTTATGCATATATATATATATATATATATTCCTATTTTATGCATATATATATATATATATATATATTCCTATTTTATGCATATATATATATATATATATATTCCTATTTTATGCATATATATATATATATATATATTCCTATTTTATGCATATATATATATATATATATATTCCTATTTTATGCATATATATATATATATATATATTCCTATTTTATGCATATATATATATATATATATATTCCTATTTTATGCATATATATATATATATATATTCCTATTTTATGCATATATATATATATATATTCCTATTTTATGCATATATATATATATATATTCCTATTTTATGCATATATATATATATATATTCCTATTTTATGCATATATATATATATATATTCCTATTTTATGCATATATATATATATATTCCTATTTTATGCATATATATATATATATATTCCTATTTTATGCATATATATATATATATATATTCCTATTTTATGCATATATATATATATATATATCTATATATTCCTATTTTATGCATATATATATATATTCCTATTTTATGCATATATATATATATATTCCTATTTTATGCATATATATATATATATTCCTATTTTATGCATATATATATATATTCCTATTTTATGCATATATATATATATTCCTATTTTATGCATATATATATATATATTCCTATTTTATGCATATATATATATATATTCCTATTTTATGCATATATATATATATATTCCTATTTTATGCATATATATATATATTCCTATTTTATGCATATATATATATATATTCCTATTTTATGCATATATATATATATTCCTATTTTATGCATATATATATATATATATTCCTATTTTATGCATATATATATATATTCCTATTTTATGCATATATATATATATATATATTCCTATTTTATGCATATATATATATATATATATTCCTATTTTATGCATATATATATATATATATATTCCTATTTTAAGCATATATATATATATATATATTCCTATTTTATGCATATATATATATATATATTCCTATTTTATGCATATATATATATATATATATTCCTATTTTATGCATATATATATATATATATTCCTATTTTATGCATATATATATATATATATTCCTATTTTATGCATATATATATATATATATATTCCTATTTTATGCATATATATATATATATTCCTATTTTATGCATATATATATATATATTCCTATTTTATGCATATATATATATATATATATTCCTATTTTATGCATATATATATATATATATCTATATATTCCTATTTTATGCATATATATATATATTCCTATTTTATGCATATATATATATATATTCCTATTTTATGCATATATATATATATATTCCTATTTTATGCATATATATATATATTCCTATTTTATGCATATATATATATATTCCTATTTTATGCATATATATATATATTCCTATTTTATGCATATATATATATATTCCTATTTTATGCATATATATATATATATTCCTATTTTATGCATATATATATATATATTCCTATTTTATGCATATATATATATATATTCCTATTTTATGCATATATATATATATTCCTATTTTATGCATATATATATATATATTCCTATTTTATGCATATATATATATATATTCCTATTTTATGCATATATATATATATATATTCCTATTTTATGCATATATATATATATTCCTATTTTATGCATATATATATATATATATATATATTCCTATTTTATGCATATATATATATATATATATTCCTATTTTATGCATATATATATATATATATATTCCTATTTTAAGCATATATATATATATATATATTCCTATTTTATGCATATATATATATATATATATTCCTATTTTATGCATATATATATATATATATTCCTATTTTATGCATATATATATATATATATTCCTATTTTTTGCATATATATATATATATATATATTCCTATTTTATGCATATATATATATATATATATTCCTATTTTATGCATATATATATATATATATTCCTATTTTATGCATAT
>OZ010596.1:18880236-18922736 GCA_963932145.1 Acanthosepion lycidas | reverse complement strand
GTAGTGAAGGAAAACATGAAGAAAGTTTTGCTGGTTGTTTTTAGCGGTATATCGATGCCTAAATGTATTAGGTTGGTGCAAAAATAATGACGTAATAATGTCGTTTTCTGACGTTAAAAATACGTCAAAAAACGACATTATTACGTCATTATTTTTTCACCAACCTAACAAGTAATCTGAACATAATTTTATGGCTTCGACAATGGTTTCATCTCGTATCAAAGAATTTAATTTCTTATCTTCTGATCGCTTCCTTTATGATGACGACTAAATAGACCAATTTATGTATGGGACAGCCGATGACATTGACTGCATAGAAATGTTGGAGGACGAGGTCGATTTTCTCGAGCTTCTCTCTCTCTCTCTCTCTCTCGTTTGACTTCTGCTTTTTCTTTTCTGGCAGCTTTGAAGTTTGGGGTCTCGACAGTTATGGAACATCGCCACTTGGTACGGTTTCGAAGTTGTGTTTCAAACAATTTAGGCTCAATTCCAGTGTTTTGAATTGATTCTCGTATCTTCGAAGAGGGCAACCCCGTGGTCTTTTCCCTGAAATGAGCTCACTGAATAAGACTGGATGGGGAAACCTACACTCTTCCATTCTTGCTACAAATCTTGACTATCGAAAACGGAATTTAATGATCAGTGATTCGATGTTTTCACTGTTGCCTCTTTCCAGGACTTTAGTGTTGGTCAAGTAAATATATTTTTAACGCAGTTGTAAACTTTCAACTACAGATAGAATGTATTGTTGGTCATTTTGCTTTAAAAATGTATTGATAATTTTACTATAAATATGTATTCCTAGTAATTATTTCTTTTGTTTGTTTTTTTTTTTTTTATATATAAATGTATTTTAATTAAGTAATTCATCGAGTCTAGAAGAATCCTAAACAGAATGAAGAATGCATTGGACGGCCGTTTCGTTCTTTATCTGGGACTCATCAGCAGTGCGCATGCACTACTGAGAATCGAACCCGGGCCGTTACGATACGACGCAATGTATTTTTATATTTTCATTGTGTTTTGTTCTGACAAATTTGTTAGAAACAAAAAAAAGAGTACTAAACTCTTAAGTAATATCAGTCCTATTTTATAGCAGTGAATACAGGAGGCACGGTGGAGTAATGGATAGCGGCTCGGATTGAGGAATCGGAGAGCCGAGTTCGAATTTCAGTAAAATCCATTACATTCATTTACATGCTAATACCCTTGGGAAAGCTATGGATCTTTTTCTTCTCTCACTGGCAGGAGAGATCGGGTTCTAAGCCTTGGATGGCAACTGGTCTACGGCAGAAAGAAATGGGGAAAATCTGCCGCGTTAGTCATGTATCGAAAGATACATGATCGCCTAAGCGTGTATCACGCATGGCAAATAACTGACTGACTGACTGAATGGATCATATGCATCTGTTACGACAAAACTGTTATGTTCCTCTGTGACAAAATTGTTAAAAACAAAGAAAAGATTACTAAACTGTTACATAATGGCAGTCTTATTATATAGCCATGAATACTGGACAATTTCACCACAGATGAAGAATAGACTTGAAGAAACAAATGTACTTCTGGCGAATGGTGCTGAGAAAATCGCAAACTGTACATTTGAGCAACGACGAAGTTTTAGAGAAAATGGAAATAAAAATGGTACTTATAATTAAAGAAATTTCTAGAGGAAAGGGGACTTGGAAAATTTGACATTCGCGGGACATATTAAAGGCAAGAGGAATAGAGAAAAACAGAGTATGACCTAAGTAATGAGCGTGTGTAAATGGATGGCCGAACAGAGTTTAGGAGAGATAGCAAAAAGACAACATTTACTAAGAGGTACAAAGGACAGGAAATTGTGGAGAGCCACGATCGCCAACGTCATGAAAAGAAGATTCCTGACTAGGAGTTGGAATTGTGTGAAGTGGCCGAATAGAAAAGGTTTAAGTTCACAGACATCATATCATCGTAAAGAAAGGACAAAACAACACATTCCTACTACAATCAGCACGATCCCCCAGACTCTCTATGAAGTCCTAACTAGTCCCCATAGAGAGAAAAGTTCATCAGGACAATTACCATGAAAATATTTATAGAAAATGCATAGGGAAGTAACGTTATGGTGATGGGAAAGTAACTGAAGCCGAGATGCCAGTCTATGACCAATAACATTGCAGATTCTTTGGATTTTATGAAGAATCCAGCAGGATCAGATGCATTCAAAGCAAGGACGTATGGTAGACTTAATATGTCAGATAGATACAGGAGATGAAAATGCAAGGGGAAGCTACGTTACAACGGTGCAATGTGACTGAAGCCGAGATGCCAATTCATGACCAATAACATTGCAGATTATTCTTTGGATTTTATCAAGAATATAGCAGGAGCAGATGCGGCAGCAATATTCAAAGCAAGGACGTATGGTAGACTTAAAAATATATCAGATACAGGAGAGGAAAATTTCTAGAACGACAGAGAGGAACAATTCTCCTCGCAGCAGATTTAGCAGTAGATGCAATTCACTCTTTCCACATCCTATCAGAGCATTCTCCAGTCTAATGACCTGAGGGGTTCCTTCACAAATATTCACATCTTTCACACGGTCTGCGATAAATCGACTGTTTAAAAAAATATATTTCCGAATTCACTACCGCACACCAAAATCTGACAACACAATGAAAACACAATTTTTATTGGGTTTCTAACTTCATTGAGCAATATGTCTGAAACATTTTTAAATAGAGTTAAATTAAATAACTGACATTTTGCGTTTTAATTTAATAATTAAAACTGGGATTTCCAATAAGTGAGATTATGCAAATCCCAGTAAAGTAGTCAGGGATACAACTATCTTTGGAATTGAGAACGCACCTTTGAATTCGCCCGTCAGAAGTAACATCGGCTTTTTGTCCTTAGCTTTTTTTCCATTCTTAATGCAATCCAAAAATGTTCAGATATTGAGCAATAAAAATGGCGCTCATTAATGACATGCTTCATTTTTATCGTTTTACGATGAAATTTCCCAGAAATAAAACTTTTCTCGCAGTGAATTTTCCTGTGGTGATTTGATGAAGATGAAATTACCGCACAAGTCAGCCATTGTTTTCTTCGTCGAATACGTCAAAGATCATTTGTTTTCTTTATTTTTGTTTTGCGGCATATCGACATTTCTATGGGTTATTTAATGCCGAAATCTAAATATTGTGTAGGCATTTTTATTTAATTTTTTTTATTAGAGATTATAATGGTATTAGTGAAAAAAAAAACTTACTAATTAACCCATAGCTTGGGGGAGAAGAGGTCGATTCATACCTTTTCTAAGAGTGATGGCGCGTAAGTAAATATAACGATCCTAACTGAAACTCTGCTCTCCGGTTAACAATTCTTAAGCATTACACCACCTTCGCATCCATGCTTAAGAACCTGGTATCCTCCAAGCGGTCACCCATCTAGGTAATGACTAGACTCGACGTTTTTTAACTTCTGTGAACATGCGGGAACCTATGTTTTAACGCGATCTGGACGTAAGCCCCAAAGATCATTATTTGTTCACTCTTATTATTGGTCCCCCGAGTGACCCACGGGGGATACAAGCAACGAATTAAAGTCTGGTCAGTGGTATGCCTGTCGGTAGTTCTGCTCCAAGTAAACGATTCCTAACGGTCTCTGTTTACACTCCTGAAGCCATCTTTGCACTGATCTATGCTGTAGACATTGTGTCACCCCACCCTTAACATTGCCTTCATCTTGACCTGCGTCCATCACCCGGTCTCCGTATATTAGGAATGCTCATTTGACAATTAATGTCAACACGGAAACATAGATACTTCAAGTCCAACATGGGCAGTAAATCTCCGAAATAACTCTCCAGCTTCTCGAAGTTTTAAACTTCAGACTCATACCGGGCTAATTATATAAAAAAGAACACGCAAGTGGAAGGTAACCCACTAGAAAACTATTGAGAAAATGTTTAACCTGTCGCCATTTTACCTGACTTGAACTCAGCTTTCAGGGCGCACGTTACGTAGAGATAATCTCTAGATAAAGTATTAGGTTGGTGCAAAAATAATGACGTAATAATGTCGTTTTTTGACGTATTTTTTAACATCAAAAAACGACATTATTACGTCATTATTTTTGCACCAACCTAATATTACTCGTACTGATAATAAGAGTTTCAATGATGTGCGTAACTAAATATATTCTCAAAAGTAGCATGCTTGGTTCTTTCCGGTGATTTGCATTCGTCATGGTTATATTTTCGGCATAATTCAACCGTATCTCCTGACTCGAGTGATAACCATCTTCAATGCTCAACGCAACGTGTTGATTTAAATCTTAGGTAAACTCATCACGCTTGACTGAATTTTCAGAGGTTTATATATTAGCTCATGCTTTATTATTATTATTATTATTATTATTATTATTATAATTATTATTATTATTATTTAATCATTTTTCTTCTTTTCTCGATTTATTCTATCGTCCGCGTTGAGTTTTCTTGCCTCTTGTTTTCTTGATCAAGAAACAAGTCTTCTGAAAACGCTTTTATTTCATTAGTCTAACTGATTTTATTAATGTTGTCCTTTGAATGGCTTCAAACCTTACTAGGATTCACATTTCTATTTTCTTTGAAAGACTCCTGCGGTTTGATCAATTGCTGGATCGTAATGGCAATATTTGCCGCTTCCCTACAAGGAAACGTTTGGCATTCATTGACCGAGGATCCAGTACTGATTTCCGTTCAATTTTATAAAGTTCTCGTCGCTGTTACCGCTAGGTCAGGAAGGAAACTAAGTTACCTAGGTTAGGAAGAAAACACCCATCAATCCTGGAAAGATTGATGTGGGCTTTCTTTCCTAAACTTTTATTTAAAGTAATGTGGAATGTTAACATCTTGATTATGTCATTATTTTCTTCTCCCGCTACATGTGCTATCCATTTTAGTTGTTGCCGCTGTTGGTAGTCTTCAAGTGATGTGGTTTCTGTTATTTGGTAGAGTTTTTTGTGATTCTGTAGCACTAGTCCACAAGGTTTGAAGAAGGATGATCTTTTCCAAGACTTCACTCGCTCAAAACCTTTTTTCACTGTGATCTTAGGAAGCGGTTGTATACAGTTGAGAATTTACACATTTTTCAACAGGTTTGATAGCATGCATTACATACATATGAAAGACTCGATCTGATGAGGCTATTTAAGAATAGAACGTGAGTTTTCAGGTTGATATTTTGGTTTAGTAGCAATTGGCGGTATTGGGCGAAACTACTTCTGGTGCAGCCTATTTTATGTTTCTATGTTCTCTGTACCTTTTTTTCCAATACATAATTTGTTATAACTGATCCATATGACGATATGCGAACATATAAAATAGTTTTAGAAATTTAAAACAGAATATTTGAAATGTGCATCACACAACTTGCATGACGAACTTTTTTTTTTATTTTATGCGTTAAATAACTATTAGGTTGGTCCAAAAATAATATCGTTTTTTGACGTTAAAAGATGTCAAAAAATGATATTATTTTTGCACCAACCTAATACCTCCTGCTATAAATCTCTCAGCAGGCTTTAAAGTGATAATATTAAAATTTGGCACATGTGGGTGAAAAACTACGATAGGTCGCCTTCCTTTCCCTTGTCCACTCAATGGATTTTGCAAATGCTGATTATTTTATGCAAAAAATTGTATTAGGTTGGTGCAAAAATAATGTCGGTTTTTGACGTTTTTTCTTTTTTTTTTTTTTTTTTTCGTGAAAAACCGACATTATTTTTGCACCAACCTAATATTTTCAGTTTTAATAGCACAGCTTTTGTATTTGACTAATATAAAATGACAACTGATTTCTGTGTTACAAACTGGGAGATCGTTAAAAATCTTCTCACGTGATGAATAAAGAAATTTTTAGTCAAATATTCAATAGCAATAATATGCGTTCAGCGTGCGTACTCACCATGATAATATTGATCTGATTTTTGTTTTGTTTTGTTTTTTGTTTCTTGTTTTTTTAATAAATTCACCCCAAGAAAGGCGATAATGCCACTAGGATGCACGGGACTACTGGAAGTGAAAGAGAATGAAAAGAGTAGAAGACTTTAGAAGGAACAGGAAACAAGGCATAAACCCCTGCTCCTGTTCAAATGAACGGGAGGGGAGGGAACCGGACGGTCGGCGAAAAAGACGAAAAGAAAACTATATGAACATTGAAAGACGTAAATAAATGAAATAACTGCTGCCAAGAATACCTTTGTTTTTATATGTTAGGTTGGTGCAAAAATAATGACGTTAAAAATGCGTCAAAAAACGACATTATTACGTCATTATTTTTGCACCAACCTAATATTTGTATTAAATAAACATAGTGTGACCCGGATATAAGAGAGATTTTCTCTGGTCACAAATTAGAGCCATACTTACCTAAACAAAATAGACCAAACTCGGATATAAAAGAAACCCGGATATAAGAGACTTCTTATCCGGTCCCGACAACTCTCTTATATCCGGGTTACACTGTATTACATTACTATCGTTATTTTATGCAAAGATTATTGCTGTATATGTTCGTGAATAAGCTAATCAGAATCTAAGCCGACCCCCCCGCCACTTCCACTATTTTATGTCTGTGATCTGGGCAAAAATCCCAACTCCGTATATAAGCCGAGGCGACTAATCCCCACGTTATGTTCAGATGGCGCCATTTTATCAATTCCCCCGAGAGAGAGGCGAACATTTTATGAAGTTTTAATATTTTGATGCCTCATATGTTTTTTAAGTGTCCCTTAATAGTCTTTGTTTTCCAATTCCATGACAGAATGATTTATTAACATTTAATTTGTTTTATAAAGTTTCAACAAGTTTATCGAATTTTTTCTTTACATCCTTTTTAGCAGACGACAATAGCATTATCTTTAACAAGAAAATTGAATGAAACGTGTACCTTAAATAAATTTATAAACATTTAAGACAGTGTTTCCCAACGTAGGCGCTAGCGCCCCCTTGTGGGCTCTGTTATATTGAAAGGAGGCACTGAGAGTTTTTATTTCATTTGCGGAGCGGAGGACATACTCAGGTGTCGCTGAGCATATATTGATTTTTTTTTCAAGTTAAAAAAAAATACAGTGTAACCCGGATATAAGAGAGTTGTCGGGACAGGAGAAAAACTCTCTTATATCCGTGTTTCTCTTATATCTGGGTTAGGTCTATTTTGTTTAGGTAAGTATGGCTCTAATTTGGGACCAGAGAAAATCTATATTATATCCGGGTTTCTCTTATATCCGGATCACACTGTATTCAATATTGGCAACAAAAGGAAATTTCTGAAAGGTATCTAAAGATTTGAAAAACTAAACTAAAATTTCTTCATTGCTTTTTCAATTTCCTATATGGCTTAATGTGGTTTCAACGCAGTTACACAGCTTCTTACTAAACAAAGAAATCGCCTGCAAATTACAAAACGAGAAGATCTACAATTATTTCTAAGCAGCATGGAATCTAGAATAAGATCCTTAGCTAGTAAGCACCAAAGTCAACCATCGCATTAAAAACATTGAGATAAGCTCTCAAAAAAAATTGTTTTAATTTTTTACAATTTTAATCAAAGGCATTTATAATAGAAATGAAAACAATATTACAATTATTTTTGTACTAATACCTACGTATTATCTTGCTATGAAAGATGAATTCAGTATAATATTAGTAATTTAATTTGAAAGCAGGTAGCACTTACAAGAAACTTAGTGAACAAATGGTGCACTGGTTGAAAAAGTCGTGAGAAGGAAAACTGGATTGAAATCCTCGAATATAGATGGCAGTTTTTTGGGTTTTTTTTTAAATTCTTTGCATTAAAAATAACTTATCTTAAACTTGTAACTCTAGATTTCATCCAACATTTAAGGAGAAATAAACGATAAATCAGAACATATTAATCTTCAAAAAAAATTATATGTATATTTTGAATATATATTAAGTAATAGAGATTTTAGCAAGAACTACAGAAATTTTAGCGTGTACCTGCCTCAGCTTCAAATGTGCAAAGCGCTTAAATATAATTTAGTAAAATGAGAAATGAATTTCGCATAATTTAGAAATAAAAAAAATAGCTTTTTATTCACTTTACATAGTTTATTGCTGAATGCCATGTGTTTCAATAGAAAAACGCCGAAAATTCGTTGCTCTTTATGAGGAGTAAATCCCAAAGGAAAATTAACTCTCCCCTAAGAATACTCAACTGTGGTGTGCTAGAAATTTAAAAACACTATTCCAAAGGGTGCGGGTTCGGTATTTTTTTTATTTTTTATTTATTATTTTATTTTTTTGGAGAAACCAAAAACTGGCCGTAAACACAAGTTAGCGCAAGGAGACGACAGTAAAACCGTCATTCAAAAGACGAAATATATGAAAAACGGTTAGATTAGAAATGACTGGAATTTTTAAAATATCACGATTGTAGCTTCAATTAAACATCGTCGAAATTATTTCTGCCTTAAAATTCGATAATCCTTCTTTTTTAAATTATTGTTAAATGAGAAATACTATTTGTTTGTGATGAGTCGGCAAATATTCGATTTTAACTATTGACAGTTTTATTTTTTTATTGTGTTAGATGCATTACAAAATAATTAAACAGTTAAATTTCTATGTCTCTTAATTTTTGTCTATCTATTTCTTAGTATCGTTGACTAGTAAACTATTTTCATCATTGTACGTTCTCCTACTTATAATAACAATTCCAACTCTTCTAGACTACTCTTCTATTGTTTTCGTTCCTCTGTTTGTCTAACGGCATATCGACTCCTTATGGGTCATTTAATGCTGAAATTTAATTTTCTTAGGAGCTTGGATGTAATAAAAATATGATGTTATTCTGCTCTCACTGTTGTGATCTCGGCCAAACAACTCAATTTTTGCCGCCTCTTCACACAACAATGTACAGTGTAACCCGGTTATAAGAGAAAACCGGATATAAGAGAGATTTTCTCTGGTCCCAAATTAGAGCCTGTGTTAATGTATATATTATAGACCAAATCAGGATATAAGAGAAACCCGGATATAAGAGACTTCTTCTCCGGCCCAGACAACTCTCTTATATCCGGGTTACACTGATATATATATATATATATATATATATATATATATGTTGAAAATTGATTGATACACTCAGGTGAAACTGTAATTCTTTTTTTTTCGTCTTTCCCGTGCAGCCATACGCTCTCGTTATAAAAGTATATATGTTTAAATTTGATTTGATTGTTTAACAGCAAATCAACTCTTTATGGGTCATATAAAGCCAGAATTTAATTTTCTTGAAGTAACAATAATATGTTATTCTACTTCCATAATAGAATACATGGTAGATGATATTCAGCCTTATGTGTATGTACATCTCTTTGTGGGCATAATTACTACAGGCGCTGATATGTGTTTTATGCAATTTTATTTAAGTTATATTTTGGAATACAGTTTGATTTCTTTAAGAAATTGTAGAATATTATTAGGTTATTAAAAAGTTCTTTCATGTTGGTTGTTTTGATTAGCAACATATCGACCTCTTTGGATTATTTAATAACGAAATCTAAATATTTTGAACAATTTATAGTTTCAAATAAATATATATTTGAACGCAATTGTATGCCTTCAACTACAGCTAAAACTTATTGTTGGTAATTTTACTATAAATATGTATTATTGGTAAATTTTTTATATAAAAATGAATTGCTGGTATTTTTTGTACTATAAAATGTATTTTTATACTTTCATAGTATTTTGTTCTTGTTTGTGGGTTCACTCGTTGCCCATAGCTGGAACCCTAACAGGTGCTACCATCCTGTTCAGGATGAGCCTGGGAAGAACAGCAATTAAGAAGTGGCTCCATGCTCCTCAAAACCAATCTCTCGGTCAGAAGGCTTGCTGCCGGACGTAGTTTATCGTCATATTGATGACTATCGCTTTCCAACAATTTTTGTATTTTTTTTTTTCTTATTGTTTCACACTCGGTAATCCATTGTGTCTTAAATAGATTTACTGCCTTGGATGGGGGTGAAATGATTAAAAAATATATTGTCCGAGAACGTGATGTACATTTCCTTACTTTTTGCTGGGATTCTCTGAACGTGCGGAGGTGAGAAAACCAGACAAGATGAACACAAGCTATTTCGACGATTGACGGACGATGGCAGACCCCAAATTCGATTTAAAGCTAATTCCAGAGTTTGACGGATCGGCGCCCGGTCTTCAAGTGGTTCAATGGATAGAGAAGCTGGAACTCATTTGCAGGCTATGTGGAGGGAAGTCTTTGGAGAACGTGGTCCCTTTAAAACTTACGGGTGGAAAATTTGCAGTTTACCAACAACTGAATGACTAAGCACAATCAGACGTTAACCAAATAAAGACTGCTTTAGTTACAGGCTTTGCTACGGATTCGTTTATGGTGTACAAAAAGCTCAATGAGAGGCGCTCTGAACGTGCGGACGTGCGAAATCCAGACAAGACGAAAACAGATTCTTAATGAATCCTGTGGTAGTGTTTCTTTTGATCCTAGAATGTCAATAATTAATAAATAGGTAAGACCTTTAAACATTTGAAATAAATTTAAAATGAACATTTTGAATTCAAAACGATATTCTTCAAAAAAATTATTTTTCTCGCCGCACACATCCTGAATGATCACGTCAATTAAAAAAAAAAAAGATTGATAGAATCTGTCGCGAAATATAGTCACAACCTAAAAGACTTATCTCCCCTCGCCTCCTAAAAAGACTTCCATTAGGTCCTACCAACTCCTCACAGCAATTAGCTTAACCCGGCTCTTCGGATCTGTTTTAAGTACTCCGATAATTATGGGTATAATTGTTATATATTTAATTTGTTAAAAAATGATTGAATCTTTCCAGTGCAACGAGTTGGACTTTATAAACGCAATTAATTTAAACTAACTTTACGCATCAGTGATGTTTGAACGATGTCCTTCTGTTTAACTACATTTCACGTCTGACAACTATTAAGGAGGTGTGACGAGAGGAAGATGCTGATTACAGGAAGTGTAACAACTGTGGACAGTTAGCAGTTGCAGTTATAATATACAGGGGTTGGACAAAATAAAAATCCACTTCTATATTTCAAAGACCTATTATATTAAGAACTTTAATTAAAACTTCGTAATTACAGGTTATATCTATTGTAAATGCGTTTATTTATCTAATTTACTGTCTTTGTCTTATTTATTTTTAGAATTTAGTAAAATTTAAGCTAAATGCGTGAACCCTCCGAGGTTGAAAAAGAGCAAATTGTTGGAGCCCGCATGGCAGGAGCCTCGATCACTAAAGTTGCTGAACTGTTTGTTTTTTTAAAAGCTACCATATCAAGAACACATGCAATTCGTGAAACAGGGCAAGACTTCTAGCAACCGTAGAAATTCGGGCCTGATTTGCAAACTTACTGACAGGGACTGACGTGCATTGAAACGCAATGTGTCAAAAAATCATTGGATTACTGCGGCCAAAGTAACTGATGAGTTGAATAACCATTTGAATAGTTCAGTTTCTACTAAAACTATTCACCATGAGTTCCATAAGGCTGCATATCATGGAAGAGCCGCTGTGAGGAAACCTCTTCTCTCCACTCGCAACATTCAAAAGAGGTTGAAGTGGTGCAGAGATCACAGTGCCTGGTCTGCAGACCAATGGAAGCAAGTCATATTCTCAAACAAGTCCAGTTTTTCTCTTTTCCCAACTTCTGGGCGAGTTTATGTGGAGGCAGCCCCCAAAAGCTTACAACCCTGACTGCCTTCTTCCAACAGTGAAGCATGGAGGTGGATCAGTGATAGTTTGGGCCGCCATATCATGGAAATATCTCAGTCCAATAGTTGCCTTCTATGGTAGAATCAACAGCAAAGATTACCTGAACATTTTGGGAGATCATGTTCACCCAATGGCCAAGACTTTATTCCCTGATGGTGACTGCATCTTCCAAGACGATAATGCTCCAATACATACCGCTCGAGTGGTTAAGAATTGGTATGAAGAGCATGAAAGTGAACTAGAATACATGGCGTGGCCTCCCCAATCTTAAGATATCAATATTATTGAACATTTGTGGTGCATTTTGGAGCAACAAGTTAGGAGCCGCTATCCTCCACCGTCGTGTCGTAAAGAGCTGGAGAAGGTTTTAATGGAAGAATGACTGAAAATTCCTCTAGATGAAGTCGGGAAGCTAGACATATTATATCTGTGAGGCTAAAGGAGGACCAACTCCATATTAAATAATTTTTCTTTGAATTTAACAAGTGTTACAATTATTTTGTCCACCCCTGTAATACAGTAATCCACTTGATATTCTGTGTTCCGCAGAATTGCTTTTTTCTAGACTGGTTTTCAATCAAGTCTAGATCGTCCATTATTAACCAACAGCTGTAGTAGAACTATGGAAGAAATGTATTCATATCTTTTCAAATATTTGTATGGGAGAAAACATTATCCGCGAACAAAATAGACGAATGATCGTTTGACACTGCCACTTGGAAAGAAGTTCGCTACACAACCCAACATTGAATACAACGACCAATTGCGTACGTATGCACATATACGCCCAGTCCCACACTGTTCATATATGTTTGTTTGTTTGAGCTGCAATGCGTGAACTTGCGTGTATGTATGCCTGCGTACGTATGAATGGCGTTCCGACAATTTCCCCCCACTACCATAAAATACGCAACCATAAATAAACCCCAAAATTTAAAAAAATTAAACAGTTTGTCTGACGATCGCAGAGAGCGTGAAACCCAGGGTCACATCCATCCAACTAACATATATATATGTGTGTGTGTGTATATATATATATATATATATATATATGGAACATTGAAGTCAACACCCAGCAGTAGTCTGTTTCATGCTTAAATCAATCATCAGGTTATTATATATATATATAATATAAAAGGCTTAAAAACTAATATTCCATGGTTATAATCTATTACATTGGAATCGTATTCCGATTTCTTTTTGAATTTGTAGGTCTGATGAATTGGATCGTGATTACAATTCCATTGTAATAAATTTATAGCCATGGAATATTAGTGTTTGAGCCTTTTATATTATATTCTTGCTCTGTCCTAGACATTGAACTCTACCTGGATTCTATCCTCCTGGAAATTTATATACACATATATTGACCACTAATATTATATATCTATTTATTTTTATATATATTTTGTTGAGACCAAGTAATTGGTTAAGAAATTGCAGATAAATAGTGTATTGAACAAGTAAATACAACAGAAGTGTGTTACCCGACTGGGGAGTGTGTATCGGTTGACCAGCGTTCAGTCTTTATCACCGTTAATATTTAACAGCCCCCACAAGGCTGAGTTTAACGTGGGTCATCCGAGTACGTAGGCTCGGCCAAAAAATCCCCGTAGAACCCTCATAAACGGGTTCGGGTCTGTTTACCTCCCCGGACGTGGCTGTGCCGAAGGGCAGAGTTTCGTCCGGGTTCCTCTCTGCCCATGGCAGAGAGTTCGACAGGAGCTGGGAACAATCACAGCCTCAGAAGAACAGTTTATAAAACTGTTCCCTCCTCCACGAGGCTTACGTTTCTTACTACTTTATATTAAGTGGATGAGACCATAATAGACTCGTTAGAGGGAAGACATCACAACATACATATGTGTATAATCTGGGAAAAGAATAAGCAGCTCCAAAAAGAGTTTACCTAAAATTGCACACTAGCATAAAAATAGTAAAGATTTTTCAAGAGCAGCTTAGATGTGGCACAAGGCCGAAAGCATAGGGCATCCAATGAGGATCGAACTCGCTTTTCAGTAGTAACTGACATAGCAATACAAGCTTGCTAACCATTACACCACGCCGAGGTGCCCCACTAGCATAAAAATAGTATTCAAAGTCATGAGTAATGGCAAAACTTTGATGTATTTAAGTAAAAAAAAAAAATCCAGGTCGGCAGTAATCGACTACGACTGAAATCGCATGAAAATCTTAGTCGTGGTCAGTCACTGCCTACCTAGATTTAGACTGATATAACCCGAATCAAAATAAGATAACAGTGAAGAAAAGCATGGAAACGCCGAGTTACTTATTCAAACTGTTTTATGTGTGGATGGCAGAACAAGGAGATATGGTGACAGTAAAAACTCACTTATATCAGCAAAGGATAGGAAGTTGTGGAGAGCCATGATAACCCACAATCTTAAGGGATATCGCACATAAAAGAAAACTATGGATGGCAGAACGAGGACAATTAAGGATATTAAACTGCCAAATGATACTGAGAGCAACAAAAGGTAGGAAATTGTGGAGAGCTATGATCACCAACGTCCCGAAGGTACGTGCTGCATAAAAAAAATGAACATTATGAATGGCAGGATAATAAGGGGTTTGCATAGGATAACAAATAAAAAGATTTATGATAAAAAATCAAAAGTTGCTTTGTGCAACAAAAGACTTGGAATTGTAGAGTGCCGTGATCGCCCACGTCTTGAAAAAACACGGCACATACAAGGATATTGATAGAAACTCTAGTGAAATATAGTCACAACCTAAAAGATTTAACTCCCCTTGCCTTCTATTATAAAAAGACTTCCGTTAAGGTCCTACCGTCTCCCCACAGCAATTAGTTTAACCCGGCTCTTCGGATCTGTTTTAAGTACTCCGATAATTATAGGTATAATTGTTATATATTTAACTTGTTAAAAAATGATTGAATCTTTCCAGTGCCCCGAGTTGGACTTTATAAGTTGAAACGCAATTAATTTAAACTAACTTTACACATCGGTGATGGCAGAACGACGTTCTTCTGTTTAACTACTTTTCACGTCTGACATGTAGCTATTAAGGAGACGCGTTCAGCGGAAGAGATTGAATCACAGGAAGTGCAGAAGCTATGCGCAGAGGTTGCAGTTTTAATATATAACAGTAATCATCTTTAAAGTCTACGTTCCCTCGTAATGTTTTTTTTTTTTTTTTTAGCTTTTTATTCATTTGTTTTATGTTTCTCCCAGTCTTATCTTCTCGCAGCTCGGATTGGGAAATTGGATAGTCGAGTTCTAATTCCAGTTGGGCGCGTTGCATCAGCCTACGTGAAAATAACCCTTAAGAAAGGTATGAATTCATCTCCTCCCCCAGTTATGGGTTAAATAGTAGGATTTGTATCGGGAGAAAACGTTGTTATTCGCAAAACATTCTTAATGCAATATTCACTCGAAAAAACTTCTTCGAATCCAAAATATGTATCGGTCTTAAATAACCAATGTTTATTTCCATCCAGCAGTTGTTCGGATGAATGAACTCGATCTCTGTCTTGATTTTTCTTGTAACGAAAATACTCAGGCTGACTCATTTTTCAGCCTTCTTCAGGTGTATAGTCAGTGAAGAAAATTTTTAATGCTTATTTAAAGTGTTGGAATTCCTGATTTGAAAATAGATTCCCTGTGTCAATTATCACATCAAAGAAGGTAGCGGTGTCATTATTATCAACCAGCTTATCACAGAAAAAAAGGTGTCTAAGACTGTTACTATATTAAAATTTAATACATCATATATAAGTATCTGTCTATATTTCTTAGATGACGTATTATGTACACTATTTACATTATTCGGACTATTGTCATCATCTTTGTCGCCATATTTATTACAACGTTTCGGCCGTTGTACACTCCGGCCTTCTTCAGGTAGTTGGACTGTCGAACTCTACCCTTTATTTCGCTCACTGGGGTAGACTGTTCTACTTCCACGTGCCATGACTAATGGATGTCAGTTATCAGTTATCTCCTCTTAATTCCCCTCTCCAAGTTCTCCACTGCCAAAGAGTGTGAGTTCAATACCCGGTTAAGACAGCACATATACGCCCAGTCCCACACTGTTCATATATGTTTATGTTTGTTTGAGCTGCAATGCGGGAACTTGCGCGAATTTATGTTTGCGTACGTATGAATGTCGTTCCGACGACCATTTCCACCCCCACCCACCCAGTGAGCGAAATAAAGGGTTCAGTTCAACATTCTAACCCCTTGAAGAAGGCCGGAATGTACAACCGCCGAAACGTTGTAATAAATATGGCGACAAAGATGAGGACAATAGTCCGAATAATGTAAATAGTGTGTACATAATAACTCATCTCAGAAATATAGACAGATACTGAAAGGCCGAAACGTTGTAATAAATATGGCGACAAAGATGAGAACAATAGTCCGAATAATGTAAATAGTGTACATTTATAAGTATTATTTCTTCTCTCATTATGGTGGCTCCTTAAATACAAATTACAGTAGCCTTGATCTCAATTTAAGTCAAGGCTGTTGTTTTTGTTTTTTTTTTTTGTTTTTTTTTTGTTTTTTTTTTTGCAGTTGCTATAGCAGGATGTGACAACACAATCGGGAAATTTATATCAACAGTTATTTAGCAATTCGAGTCAACTGCAATGGCAGGTCAAATGCTTTCCTTGGTGAATGATAGTTACCTGAAGTGTGTTTACGTTTAAAAGCCTGAAGATAGCGGTTGAATGCAATGAATGGAAAGTTCTGGTTAGTAATTACCTCAACCCATATATTTGTTTATCCAAATAATTGTTGAAATATCAACTGTATCTAAATTATAGTTTAATGAAAAGGGCCATGTTTCCTCACGATGTCTTCGATCATAGTTTCCCACAGCCTTCTATCCTTTGTACCTCTTAATAGTCCCCCCAGTCTCTTTTCTGGTCTCTATTTGCACAAAACTCGTTACTTTCCACGTGGTATTGGTATTCATATCTATTCTATATCTCTTTAGCCTTGCATATGTACCGATTCTTTCAAATTTCTGATTCTCTAGTGTTCATTCGTCTATTACAGTGGTTCTCAAATCGTGCGCCTGGGCGCACTGGTGCGCCCTGGATAATGTCTATGTGCGCCCTGACATCCCAGAGAAATATCTGTCCAGATTTAAGAAATAAATATATTTACTTAATTATACTGTGGTACCCGTCTGGTTCACATTTGTATGAAATAGACTTTTCTGCTTTCACCACAAAAAGAAAGGATCTCTTCAATGTATTGACGAAGAAATGAGAGTTTGCCTATCAAATATACGTCCTAACATTAAAGAAATCTCTAAAACTCATCAGGCTCATGTTTCTTATAAACACAAGAATGAATAAACTTAGGGTATATTTCATTTCTTTTATTGCATTATTTCTTTTGCTATATTTAAATTCATTATAACATATTTTTCTGAAATTTGTATATTTTATGCCTACAATCTTGGTAGGATTACAAATGCGCTCCGATTTCAAAAAAATTGTGAACCACTGCATTGCCTATCAACCGTTTGTTTCACATTTTAGATCTGAGAGTTGTGAACTTCTCCACCGCACACTGTAAATAAAATTAGTCTATTTTGGATGAAAAGAGGCATTTACTATGGATCATTTTGCATGTCTTATGTTCTATGTTGTTGTAAATTATCCATTATTCATCGCCCATTACAATATAGATGTGCATTGATAATGATATTTTACTATACAAATGCATGGGAAATCAGGAAAAAAGGGATTATCGACAATAAATAATTAAAGTAATTATTACTGATAGAATAGTGCCATTATATATACCGGTGCTCCGGTCGTATTCGAGTTTACACAAACATTGAAGAAGTCTCTAAGACTCATCAGGCTTATGTTTCTCATAAACACAAGAATCAAACTTAACGTATGTTTCATTTTCTATTTTTTTTATTGCATTATTTCTTTTCTGAAATATTTGACTTCATTATAACATATTTTTCCGAAATTTGTATATAGTGTGCCTACAATCACTGGTAAGTTTTCAAATGCGCTCCGACTTTAAAAAGTTTAAGACCCAATGGTTTAGTAGAGTGTGACCCAGATATAAGAGAAACCCGGATATAAGATAGATTTTCTCTGGTCCCAAATTAGAGCCTGTGTTAATGTATATATAATAGACCAAACCCGGATATAAGAGACTTCTCAGGTCCCGACAACTCTCTTATATCCGGGTTACACTGTATTTTCATTTGTTCTTGTTTGAATTTTACTAATGGATGTTTTTATTTCAAACTGTTTTGCTTATGTTACTTTTATTGTTCACTTTCCAACCTTATTCTGGTTTTTCTTGTTCTTTCTTTCCAAGGAAATTAATCCAAATCGACCGCGTACAATAATTATACGTTAGAGAAGTGAGTGACATCTCATCGACAACGAAGAATTAATCGAAGATAAAACTATTTCTTCAAAGTGACTAACTAAATATCTAATATTAATGAAATGGGATTATGAACTCTTAGTTTTAAATTGTTCTTTTCTTGAGCTATCAGTCTTGGAAAAGTCTTCGTGGAGAATTAATATCGTTGAGCTGGCGACCGTATGTTCATTCCAAGCTAAGTGAATGTTTCGTAGAAGTTATATTCAACCTCTTCCATGAATTATTTCTTCCTTTCTAAGAAGCAAACGCAATGAGGAATTCATATTTGATAATCTTCTGCGAGGATTAGAAAATGCAACCTTAGCTTAATGTCTTGGAAAAAGAAAGAGCCGGAGGCATAAGATTAGGTGTTCACGTGGAATTAGAAGATTCGCTCACCTTCTCTTGATTGACCTCTGAACCCACAATCGCGAAAATGTTGGCATCGAGAAACCGTATCGCCAACATTCGTCGCCACAGTAGTTTGTTTTTTTTTTTGTTTTTTTTTTTCAGATTTAGCTTGAGGCTTCAAGAGTTTTCGCACCTTTCGGTGCTCCCCGCCAACCGTTCTATACATACTCATGTCAGTAAAAGAAAAAAAAAAAAAAGGTTTCTGTCAGAAAATCGACTCGCCCAAAGACTTGTAAACATTAATATGTATATATAGATATATAGCAGTGTTTCTCAAACTTTTTAAGCAACGGCATACCTAGGAGCAAATAAAAATATCACATCACAATATTTTCAAAGGCTATTCGTTTAAATGTTATGAAAAAAAACCATAGATTAAAATACGCCCGCATATATGAATTTATTACGTTGGTGCAAAAATAATATCGTTTTTTGACGTTAAAAAATACGTCAAAAAACGATATTTTTGCACCAACCTAATACTTTATTTCACTGTTTCTATTCAGCTATTTGTGCAACTTATTTAGTATGAAATTTGTACCTAGTATTTTTTTTCGCGATTTCTTCTATGTTGGTCGAATGTGCGATAAGCAGAGACTCAATTCTTTTTCAGCTGAGCGTAGACGTTCTCGCTTCTTATTTTTAATGTTATTTAGGGCTGAGAAGCCTTATTCACATAAATAAGTAGTAGAAAATTGCAATAAAACTGATAAAGCTATTTTAGTTAATGTGGGATATTCCTTTTGGATTGTATCAGTGGGTACCATTGGCTGTTTTATTTTGCGCCCTCGATAACTAGGAATGGTGGCCAATTCTTCTTTTTCACAAAATTTATATCCAATATGAGAAGGAACATTTATGAAGTGGTTTCGAATCAAATCGTACTTTTCCGTGACAATATTTCACAGCACACTTTAGGGTATCGCCCAGGACACTGGATGATTATCGGTTGACAATCACTTTATTATTACAAAATCATCAGCAAGATGTTGAAAAAAGCCAAAATATTAATCTAATGTTTTTTTTTGTTTTTGTAGCATCTTGCTGTATTCTGCAAAACTATCTGTATCGTTTCCTATCCCATATTCATTCAGTATCTTCTATATTAAATTGGCTCATGTTAGACAAAAAGTTTAATAATTATTCATTTAAATACTAATGTTGTAGCATTACTATTTACACACACACACACACACACACACACACACACACACATATATGTATATATATATATAATGAAGTGGACAAAGGCCGGTAATTATTTTAAGACATTTTTTTATGTTTATACGTTCTTTTTATAGATACAAATATTTAAGTAAATGCTCTGTTTATAATAAACAGTATGAACAACATTAATGAATGAATGTCCGAGAAATTTTCATAGAAAATATGCGTCCTCCGACGGAAATCGAATTTGTATCCTATACGGAACCGTCATATAGCCTGATGTGCTTTTACCGATTGAGCCACAAGATCGTTTCTATGAGCAAGGTCGGCTAAGGAGTTCAGTTTACCCTGCTATTTAAACAGTAGCTGTGAGGATTTAGGCTTTTCCAAAGAGTCCGCATTCCAAAATTTCGCGCCGATAACTGTTACACTACTGAAAATCCCCCTCGATAATTTTCGCGTATGATCTCGAATAAGCGCTTCAATAAGTAATTTTTTATATAAGCGCTTTCTCGAATGAGTACTGCCCTCAAATAAGTGTTACTCATCAAGAAATGATTCTTAAATAAGCGCCCCATCAATAACTAATTTCAAATAATCCTCCCCTCGAATAATCACCCTCCATCAAGAAGTAATAAGCGCTCCCTCGGATAAGCACCGCCATACATTAAAATGTAATCTCCCTCGAATAAGCGCCCCCATCAAGAAGCCATTTTAAATAAATTCCGCCCCATTGAAGATCCGCGCCTCATGATAGGGAAAAATCTAGTTTTCATTTCAAATAAGCACCATCTTTTAGGTGTCTTCAGATTTACATCTGTCCAGCCTCGAGCTATTTAGATTAACCACAAAGAAATCCTTTCTAAATTATTTTGCTGGTTTATTTAAATTACTTGTGTAATTACGGCAAATGAAAAAGATGGAAAAACATTTTAAATGAACGCAATGCTAAAAAAAATCAATAAATTTATGAATCAGAATGTGTTCAACGGTGGCGTTTCTGTTGTCTGTTATTGAATCCGTTGCAAAAAAAAAAAACATTGGCTTGACAATTGAGCGATTGGTTTGGTTTGTTTTACAGCATATAAACCTTAATGGGTTATTTAATGCCGACAAAATTTTTATTTCTAGTAATGTTTTTCTTCAAAATAAAATGCTGGTAATAAATTTCTTTTTTACAAAGTATTTCTGCTATTGAAACCTATTTTTACACTTTCATAGTATTTTGACCCCTGTTTGGAGGTTAACTATTTGCCTATAGCTGGGACCCTAAGAGGTGCTACCACCCAGGGTCAGTGTGGACCTGGGAATCCCAGCAATTAAGATGTGGTTCCACGCTCCTCAAAACCTCCTGATCGGAGTCCTTTCAGTTGGGTTTATCGCCATACCCTGGACGGGAGTGGTGAGACGATTGGTTCATTTGACGCTGTTCACCTGGCCTATCTTTTCAAAAGTTCATTGATTTTTTATTTTTTTTTTATTTCATGGAAAATGGGGTTTGGCCTAAAATCTCTTGTTCTACTATACTGTTTGTTACTGCGTACGTCAGTCACGAGCATTTGTTACAAGCATTTAAGTATCATCATATATTTTGAACCGATCTTACGTGTGGGTGAAAAATGTTTTTTCTATTTTTGTTTGAAAATGTATTTTGATATTATAATTCGTGAAATATTAGAGGAATCGTTACAAGTTTGTTTGGGGTTTTTAAAATTTTCCCAATTGCTTCACACGTAAGTGATTTTTTTCCCAATAAGAGCTCCCACCTCAGATAAGCACCAACCCCCTTAAGGCCCGGTTTTTAAATAATCGCCTTGGGTGCTTATTCGATTAAATGCGGCATTTTAATTGCACGGTTATCTAAGTTTTTTTACAATTAAATGATTCTAATAATTTTGGCGAAGAAATATGTCTTCAGTTGCATCATTTTTTTCCTGTGGGTCCCTTGATTTGAAGATTAAAATATTGCATTTTGGGGGAGGTGTATTTGTGTGGGGAATTTTATACGAACTGCCGCCTTTAAATGTAAACCCGTCTTTTTTCTTCTCTCCCGGTCACTGTTTTGTTGCGAAATTGATAAATTTAAGTTTTAGCCTATGGTTAAGTTTTTACGAGAGCAATTTACGTTTAAAAATAATTAGACACACCTTTTGTAACAGAAGTCTTATTAAGTTAATGAAGAAAACGTGTAAAATTGCTTTTGATATATTCATTAATTTTGTTATTATTTCTCATTCACCTAATAAACCATAATAATAATATTATTAGGTTGGTGCAAAAATTATGGCGTAATAATGTCGTTTTTTGACGTTAAAAATACGTCAAAAAACGACATTATTACGTCATTATTTTTGCACCAACCTAATATTATTTTCTCATTCACCTAATAAATTATAATATAATAATTATTTCTCATTCACCTATTATTTCTCATTTACCCTAATAAAAAACTGTTGTCTTACACAGGAGATCAATTGACAGCAACACATACCCAGCACTTTCTTGAGTATATTTTGTAGATTATTATTAATGCTGTGGTTTGGATTACGTCTTCTGTTTCTGTGATGGAGTGGTTTCACAGTGGAGGCTTGTATTTGTACTAAGTCGGTCCTAAAACAGGTTCGACGTACAAAACGTTAGGAACTTCATATAATAGGTATGACGCAGTAATCTACTTGTGGTCGCTGATACTTTTAGTATCCGACTAACGGTCGTCCGACATATCGACTGACTGACTGACCAACTCACTGAGCGGTATTCAGTCACCCCCCTCACTCCACGAGGCCATCATGTAGCACAAGGCCGGTTTAACGTGGGATCCCCGAGCCCGAGGGCTCGGCCCAAAATATGCCCTTTTAAAACCCGTATAAACGGGTTCAGGGTCGGTTTACATCCCCGAAAGAGACTCCGCCCTTCGGCGTAGCCTCGTTCGGGTTCCTCCCCGCCCGAAGGTAGAGAGTTCAACTGGTCAGCCGGTCGTCCGACCTCAGACTGAACTCAGACCAACTCATTTCTCGTTACTCTCGTTACTCCTATTTATTATAGGTGGGAGAGTCTATTAACTATAGAATAGGTGTGTTCCACTATTACAGATTCTTACTATCGTTTTACAAGGTATTTTGAAAGAGTTCTGAGTACTCCAATATTTTCTAGAGGCTTACGGCCATATCACGTTGAAACACCGGTTGCCGGAGTTAATCAACGTCGAGACTGTGTAGTACCTCGAATGGTAACTGCCTGGGAATACCAGATGCTGTAATCTTGTATGTGCCGGTGGTGTAATGGATTATGTATTCATCCTACTAGTCTCCTCACAGCTATGGGTTAATTAGTAGGTTTGTATCAACAAATATAATAAATGTTGATCGATTATTTTCTATTTAATATATGGGTGTGTATCAAATGTTTGGTGGCATTTAATGCTATTTTACAATTTTTACCAATTTCCGCTGAAACACTTATTTTGCAAAAAAATTTTAAATTTTAAAATAATTATAGAACGCTTTTTTTTCTCTCACCTCTTAATCTCTCTCTCAAGCATCTCTTCCTATCTGTCTCGTTCCTCTCTCTCTCTTGCGCATACATATATATATATATATATATATATATATATATATATATATATATATATATATATATATAGGCAAATATTAGACAATTTCTCAGTCAGTAAGCCATTGCGTCTAAGTGGCTTTATTGTCTTGCTTGGGATGAAATGATAAAAAATAAATCTTCTTAATAGACATCCTCTGTCTTTCCTATTTAATAGAACATATCTAAATGAGTGGTTGTTGCCTAAATACTTTTTAAAAATATATTTTTTCCAGCCTTGAAATCCTGCTTGACTTTGTTGGGCCCACTACTGCAGATAAGTCTAAAGAGGGTCTATGGTTAGGTAGGATTAAAGACCTATTTGGAAATGGGGGAGGAATGTTTGAAGTCTTAACATTGACACTTTCTGAAGTATTTCCTTACAGCCTTTTCCTGTAATTAATCTAAAATATATTAATAATTAACACAACCGCTAAATAAATAAAAAAAATTAAATGGGATACAGAGGTAAAAAATACAATTTCAGAAATATGTAAATGATTGCAGAATCGCTTGCTTATTACCATCTGTCAGTCACGAAAGGTGAGACGAAATCTGACCTTTAAACTCTGAAATGAGGAAAATAATAATTGCTTTTATTTTTATTTTTTTTTTGTTGTTGTAATCAGCGAAAAAAATCTTGAATAAAATTGGATAATTTATCCATAAGCGATCCCAGCGTTTTTTACCGTTACTCCGCTAGTAATTTCATAACCATTTGCATTTGAAGAGGAATTTGTAGTAATTATGATTTAATTGATTGTTAGTTACTTTATACACAGAAAAATATTCGCATGGCTCTTAATTGCGTGTTTTTCTTTTGTTGTTTGTTATCATTTCACCCCATGATGGGCAGTAAAGCCACCAAGACAAAAGGGGGCTACTCTGTTTGATAAAACAAGAAAGAAAGAGAAACATTATCAAGCAGTGAGAACAATAGAAGAGTCATCAGGAAGATAGTAGATAACGATTGCCATTGGATTTAAATATTTGAAGATAAAATTTGGCTGGAAGACATAGAGCCGGAGGAGTGTTCCACAATCGAGAAGTGCGAAGGAGTAGTATCTAGCCAATTCAACTTTGGCAGCAAGGTCTCATAAATCCAATCTAGTACTACGCTTAAATTCATAAGGTCTCTAGATCGATAGCAGGAGCACCGAACCATATGTGGCAACAGTATTCAAAACATGGACGAACGATAGACTTATAAATATTTAAGATAGATTCTGGGGATAAAAAATTGTCCAGGACGACACAGTGAACCAACTTTCATGACAGTAGACCTAGTAAAGAATTCAATATAATCTCTACACTTCATTTCATTTGAAAACGTTAGACCAAGAATGATGGGAGAGAGAAAGGTGTCTCTCAGACGATTAAAAGAGAGAAGTTTCGTTTTAGAGCTTTTAAAATTAGCAAGCCATTCCTTGCCCCAATTAACAACAGACTGTAGGTCATTTTTAAAACCAGCTGCCAATTTTACCTTATCGAAATAATCTGATTTGCTATCGAGACAGGAGTAAATGGTTGTGTCATCAGAATAGATAAATAATCCGTTTAACCGATTGAAATATCATGCTATTCGAACGTCCGAAATTGCCACATCCTCAGCGTACCGTTCTACTGCTATCAAATACCGTGAACTTTTCTTGTGTACACTAAAAGCTTTTTCAGCTTGGTTTAAACAACTTAAATTATATTAAACATTTTATATAATTTTTATTACAGTGACTAATTCAAATGCTTCGTTACATCTCTCAACCCATTGGAATTAATGAGACACCACATGCATCCGTAGCAGGAGTTGGTGTGTCTTCAATACGTTAACCTGACGGAGTCCATCCTCCTTCTTCGTTTTGGATTTAGTTTTCTTCACTGATTTACACCCAAGGCTATAGAACTCAGTCTGTACTGCTATTATGCACTAGCTGCAGGGAAAGATAGATTCACGCCTTTCCATGGGTATTTACTAGAGTTTGAACCCGGTACGTCAGTTCCACTTTCGTGCTGATAACCACTACGCTACGAGTACATTTAAATACTTAGAAGCATTAATAAGAAAAATCTATTTCTACAATTCAAGTAATAGAATAATAATCTAAAATATGTCTTTCTTTTGTTTTATTTTTTAATATACTGTTCATAAATTACAAGGCCCAAGAACCGCTAAAGGAAGAGTTACGAATAGGTCATTTGAATCAACAGGAATTCACTCAATGTCTTTGACAGCATAAAATACGCATCTCTCCATTTCATCAGGGCATCTCCGGGGGTGGGGAGTTTTAGTTTATTTATGTAATGATTAAAGAAAGTTATCAGTATATGACAAAAATTATAAAAGCACTTTAGCTATAGCGGAAAAAAATACTGTATATATAAAAAGCCTTTATTCTTAAAAATTAATGTAAATATCCACACTTCACCAGTTATATTTTTTAACTTTTTTGTATGATGGACATATTTCTCTCCGTACCTTAATGTTATATTTCCCAGGGTAGTTTTTTTTACTATCACTGCTATTTCCTTTCATATACGTCTCTATTTAATTACTAGTTGGTTAATGATAGTATGATGAATCATATTTGAGTATGATAGACCTGCTGGTATTAAAGAACGTTTCCGGTACTTTGCTAAGATAATACTTTTACACTAACAGTGTTGGTAATAATAATAATAATATCGTTAGAATAAATAATTTTTATCAGGGAATCGTTTCAGCTAAAAGTTAAATATATAGCCTACAGTAGCGAGCATTGGCGACAAAATTGACAGGACACAACGTCACCTTTCTCTCTCTCTCTCTCTATATATATATATATATATATATATATATATAGTTCCTTCTATACGGGAAACTGGCCACTTGCAGAAGGGGCATGAAGGTGATGAATATGAACGTCGAGAGGTGGGAAGACGTCGCTAACTATCACTCACTTCAGAAACGCGAGGGTTGGAGCGAGAAGAGGAGAAACAAAGTCTTGTCGCCGCGTGGAAGTGTGCTTGACGTAAAAAACAAGGCAGCATCGGGATAGGCGTCTTCACATGCATTCGTTGCAGTCGGGACTGTCGCTCAATCCCGCGTTGGCCTGTACAGCCATAAAAGATGCTGCACCCCCACCAGCAGTAGCAGAAGCATAACTCTTTGGGCGCAGATCCAATGTCTCTCGTGACCGACGGATATTACACACACATATATATATATATATATATAATATATATTAGGAGCAAAATTTTATCACTTAGCTGATCGATGTTATCTTCAGCATCCCGACTCCAGAGTTTCGTAGACGAGGCTGGCCGTTTACTCTTCAGGGACATGAGCAATTTAGGGCTTATATTTTTCAATTTTTCCTTTTATGCACATTTAACACTGTACTTTTTTTTTCTGTATTCTTTGTGTATGTTCACACACACACACACACACACATATATATATAATTAAAGTGTTGTTATGGAATGTTCCAAACTCCCTATCGCCTATGTGGAGTGACTATATATGGGGAATTTTTGCCCGTGCCTACGGGCTCGTTTTTACCCCGCATTAAAAAAAGGCCTTGTGCCACATCCTGCTTTGCGGTGTATGAAGGTAAATAACCTTGCTTCAGGAATTACTAGCCTGCCACCCGATTCCCTGTCTTTCAGCAGTGTATTGGCTTTTACAATAAAACTCTCTTTTTTTCATTTACGTGTTGGTGTTCCTTTACTCATGTACCACCTTTGTCTGTTTGTAACCTTTTTAAGGATACAATATTAATGTACGCTATACTTATGTGTTAAAAGTACTCAATACACGATAGAGCTTATGTAAAGAGAAAAGTGAACAACGAGGTCAACACCGAGTGGCACAGTTTGTTTCATGCGCGAATGCACTCTTCAGGCCAGGTGTGTTGTGTTAAGGCTTGACTTAAAAATAATCGACTCTAAACACGTCATACATATCAGTAGTCCGACATCGACTGACTCTCGTTTCACTTACTACTCCTACTTATATTAGGTGGGAGAGTCTTAGGTGTGTTTCACCATAAGTGTGTATATATATATATATATATATATATAAACAATGAATCATTCATAGAAAAAGTAAATTAGTGAAGTTAATGATATAAAATGGCGAAATCCCTTCGCTAACTAAATTTTAAAGGTGAATTAACCTACCAATCACTCGATGAATGTTATGATCCTTGTTTTTTAAAATTATAATATATATAATATATATATCGTAAAAATGTCACTTAGCAACAAAAAGGGGCAATTGAAATTTACAGGGCACATAATGAGAAAAGCGGGCTTAGAAAACTTGACACTCACAGGCGATGTTGAAGTCAAGAGGGACAGAGGAAAATAGGCATAACCTATCTAATGAGCTTGTGTAGAGCAGGGATAGCAAAAAGACCAAATTTATATAGAGCTACAAAGGACAGGAAGAAGTGGAGACCCAGGCTCGACAATTTCCTGGAGGGACATGGCAGGTAGAACGAGTTTTATAATTATATTTCTGTTTGCTTGTATAGAAACAAAAGTTAGACAGCCGAACGTAGGAAGGAACTGATCATTATCGAGGTAGATGTGCGTCAACCTTTGGCGTAAGCAGAATTCCCAGAGAGAAAAGGACACACACCATAAATCGACATGAAACACCCCAACTTTCGTGTTGCCTTATTATTATCATCCACGTTTCTAGCGAAGGCCAATGTGAGTACGAACTTTGCCATTTTCAAAATCATGGCCCCGCGGTTAAATTATTAACAAAGGACGTATCAGTTATATTGAAGGCAAATATATAACAGCGTATGACCCTTTGTGAAATACATGCAGGAAAGAATCGAGTGAGCTCTCCTTAGCCATGTAACACTTCATTATTTTTCCTTAGCCTCTCGCCATTTTTTTCACCTACGATCTAAATGCATTTCCTCCGGTGCATCGACAACACCGCATTTATGATTTGTCATATGAATGGGTAAAAATCAAGATACTTGACATTGGTCATATTTAAATAATAATGCCCGATCTCCAGAAACCTGATCCGAAATTCGCCACTGGATTTGATCTCCGGCTGAAAATTGTTGTTGTTGTGCCGATGAGGTTGCAGTGTGTAGCGATTTATTTGTAGCTTCAGTTTTCGATGTAATTGCAGGATCATGGCGGCCAAAATCTCCGCCTCTCACCAATCGACTTGTCCCTGTCCAACAACTTGTAAAGGAACGGTACTTTGCGTACGTAACTCTTCCTATCAGCTTAATGTGGGCACATATCACCTCATATATATATATATATATATATATATATATATATAATCTCGATGTATCTTGTTTTGTGTGTGAGGACGTTACTGTTACACATTTACGTATGTTTTGACATTTATATGTATAGAAAATGCATATCTCTGACAACGTCAGACAGCTGAAAGTTTCTCGACTAGAACCATATATAAACAGTGTCAATATAGTAATAAAAATGCAATTTTGGTTGCTGTGTCCACAGTATACATCTATATATGCTTTTTACTATTTTGAACATGTATCCTCATCAATAAAGCCATTTTAAAACTTTATTTCTATATATATATATATATATATATATATATATATATATATATATATAACTATATGATTACAGAGGATAAGAATCTGACAGAATGAGCAATCTATGAGGCATTTTGGAAAACTTGTTCCCCGATGAAACAACGCTGCTTAGTAACATGTCAAAGTAGTTTTCCGAATTGCCTTACATATTTAACACAGAAAAGCCTACACATGATTACACGTTTGTATGTAAATAGTAATATATTGATATATATATATATATATATGTGTGTGTGTGTGTAAAGAAATGTAGTCTTAAGATGTACTATATTTATGGGATAAAGTGCTCAATATCAAAGAGAGAGCGTGTGTAAATATAAAAGTGAATATGATGCAATCGTCATGTCAGGTGACCTGATAATTGCATGTAGCATGAAACAGACTGTCGCCTCTAAGTGTTAACTTCTATGTTCACTTATATATATATATATATATATATAGAGAGAGAGAGAGAGGAAATTATATGACAAAATAGAAAAAGTGCAAACAGTTTCTTTTCTCGTACTTCTGGCTTGTGGAACTCCCAACCAGCTCGTTGCTTTCTCGCCATTTTTGATGTGCAAAAATTTAAATGCAATGACAATCGCTATCTACTGTCCACCTGATTAGTTTCTTCTCTTTTTGCTCATCATTAATATTTCTGGTCCTAATTCTTCCGAGCCGGAAGGAAGTTCCACAAGCGAGAAGTACGAGAAAAGAAATTGATAGCATAGAATTTACGCCTACATCTAGCCAACACGCTTAAATTTAAAAAACCCAGGTACCATGGCAAAGAGCTCATTCAAACAATTACCATGAAGATATTTATAGAAAAGACATAGAGAGGCAACCTTAGGGCGGTGGGAAAGTCACTGGAGCTTAACCGCCAGATTAAGACCAATAATATTGCAGATTCTTCTTTGGATCTTTTCAAGGAGCATAAGGTAAATAGCTGGGGCATGGGAATATACGTGGCAGCAATATTCTAAGCATGGACTTACAGATATGTAAGATAGATCCTGGTAGAAAAATTGTCTTGTCAGACATAGAGAACAGGCTTTCTGAGTAACTGACCTAGCAATGGATTCAATATAGTCTTTCCACTTCATATCAGAAAAGAACGTGAGCCTGAATTTGTTGGGGGGAGTTATTGCTGATGATAAATTTGGTTGGATTAAATTTGGTATCGTATATAAATTATTTTATTTTTTTAGTGAAATCTATGGGGGGTATATTAGTATTTATGAGTTGTTTTTTTTTAGTATTTTGTTTCATCTTGTATAATAGAATGAATCTGATTACGATATCGAAGATTGATGTGTTTAGTGTTATTTGACGTATTATGTTCTATTTGATTTACATTAAAATTTATAATAGATCGCCTTATTTGTTCATCAACAATGTAGTTAGTCATTATTAATCAGTTTAATTTTTTTTTTAAGTTCAGTATAGAAAATCTTTTTTGTGGATTAGTTAACTTTAGCACGATTTATTGACTTACGTATAATTGCTATTCTGTCGTATTTTGGACACTCACTCTTAGGGTGCCGCAGAAATAGTATGTACATCTACCCCCAGAAGAAATATCTCTTATTGTCTTATCATTATTTAGGAACTATTTCTGTCGCACACTGTATGTGGTGAAATGATAGATACAATGTATATGTACTTTGTTTCCGGCTCAGAGTTTCGTAGACACAGATCAGTTCGTCAGAGTAATCTGCTCTTAGATTAGAGTGCATTAACGGGCGGATCTCTGCTGACGAACTTGTGATGCAGAAGGAAAGCAGTTAACGTGGTAATTATGTATTCATTATTAAGACGTGTGAAAATCTGCTCGCTTTAAGCGCATTATCCTGCAGCAATCTTGTGGTGAACTGGTTTTTCTAGGCATAAATTATATTTGTTGTTATAACTTTTATATAAAATGTCGCCTGAAGATCATGTCAGCGTGAAAGTCTGTTTACGGCTAGAGCCTTCGTTTCATAGGATTCAACGTTGTTCAGCATTTTTTGCTCTGTCTGTGCAATCTAGACTTCGAGCACTTTTCTGAGCAAGTAGGTTTGCCTTCTGGCCTTTTTTTCAGTATTGTTTTTGTTCAAGATTTTATCTGAATAAGGGTTTTAAATTTTGGCAAGTAGTCCGTTGGTTCCACCAACGCTTTTGATATATACATATATATATATATAAGTAAACATTGAAGTCAACACTTAGAGGCGACAGGCTGTTTCATGCTAGACGCAATCGTTAGGCCTGACGATTGCGTACAGTATGAAACAGACTGTCGCCTCTAAGTGTTGACTTCAATGTTCACGTTTATACTTACACACGCTCTATCTCTGATATTGAACACTTTATCCTATAAATATATCACATCTTATGAATATATTACTTTATATAATACTGAATAAATTTTCTAAAAAAATCCTTGCTTTTCCAAGTTGTCTCCTCTACATAAATGCCAGCAATTTTTACAAGATCTCAAATCACATTGCAGGGAGTTCTTAAGCATGACTCTGTCAAGCACCGCTTGTGATTCGACCTAGGGACCTTCTCACGCGTATCTGAACGATTTCCTTTCTGTAGGAAATGTCATTTTGTGAAAGAAGGGAAATGATACATTGATCAGATCAAGAGATTAGTACCTTGGAGGAATAGAACAGGATTGTCGATATTTTGAAAGCCATTGATAACGGTCTTAGATCGAGCTGAAAATTGGCGAACCGCTGAAACACGAAGCTCGTAACCTGAAAAAAGAAAATGTAGACGTTCAGTTTGTTTACAATTTACACACTGGATCCCAACGGGTACCAACCAAAACTATCCATATTATATACTGTTCGCACTGAACTTTGGGGTAGGAACTAGGTGGAAAAATTTGGTTTTGCTCGCCCACAAAATATATACATATAAAGCACACTTACGGCTGAAAACAGCTACAATTATTTTAAGAGTTAATTAGGATAATTGCTGTCACTTGATCTTAGCTCTGGTTAGAAAACTCTGTTAGAAAAAAAAATAACAACAGGAATAATAATTTTTCCATGGTGCTTTTTTTTTTTTTTATTTCAAGATATTTATACAAAAGTGAATTTTCCAAAAACTAAAATATTAGGTGCCTCACCAAATTAACTAAATCCATAATATATTTTCTGTTAATGTCTTTCATTTTCATTGCCAGTATTATCGTATTTACCGGCTTACAAGACGCACTTTTTTTTCTAAAAAAAACAAAAAAAATAGGTGTGCTTCTTCCTAGACGAATGTAAGGCAACGCCCAGGCCCAAGTAAGCTTGGACGGTTACCTAACTGGATTGACTGATAAGGGAATTAAGGGATTATATGTTGAGTCCTTTTGTGATGTCAACGAACACTCGTTACCACTTTCGTGATGCCAACGAATGCTCGTTGTCACTTTCGTAATTTCTCGTTGTAGTAGAGACTTTGTAATCGCAGGTACAACTATTGTATGCCGATGAACAATACTGGTGTCAGAGGCTTTCTAATAATCTCGCACTGCTAGTACTTGCTCGATAATACTCGCTCGAAAAGTAACCCGTATAGTGATCCAAATAGAGAAATAGTATTGTGAATAGCGTATTGTGAATTACTAGTATAGTAATTGATAATATAGTGTAGTGAATTACTATAAGTATATGTTGCTAGTAATAGAAGATAGACTAGAAATGGAGATCATTTAGACGTCACGCGACTTCCTATATATGCGTTTCCTCTATGATCACATGAGCTACTTAATTCAATATTGGGATCACCTGTGTTTGTTCATTGACGATCTACGTTGAAACTCGAGTGTCGGCAGCGACACTTTATTCCTATATAACAAGTCCTTACACTATAATGTTAGCTATCTATCTACTCCAGACGCTTATATGATGTAACCTTAGTACTTAGCTGTCACAATTATTTGCAAGACTATGACATTTCCTGCAGTCGAGTCACAAGCTTAATCATGTGTTTACTAGCAGCGGTGGGAGCCTTTCTGCTTCTGACTAGTTTGTCATTGCCATACAAACAAAATCGGACGAGTGAGTAATGTAAACAATATGTGGCGCCAGTATGTGAGAGACGCATTGTGAATATGTTGCTATATGAGAATGACTTTTTTCTTAGAAATTTCATTCCCATATTAAGGTGCGTCTTCCAAGCCGGAAAATACGGTAATTTAAATTTAGAATTGTTTTAAAAAGTATTTTTCTTCATATCCAATGTAGATTTTGTCTGATACAAGTTTTGACTTTTAACCCGGATGGCCAAATATTCCTTTATAACAAATTTAAAACAGGCGATAAAGAAATTGAACATAGAATAGCTGTTTGGGATAGTTTGACCCAACAACGCAGGTTGCTACAAACCCACAATAACCTGAAAACTAAAGCCATGTTCTTAGTTACCAGCGTCAGATTTAAATTTTTATTCGTGTGCCATGCATTGTACCAAACTAGTTCTGTAACGTCTAAACTGTCAAATGTATACAACCACTTTTACAGATCAGTTAATAAAAATGACTTCTAGCGAATGAATACGATAGGTCCTATCCATGTTTTGAACCTCGTCTATCAAAGAACTGCAGCAGGTAACAGGAATCACATTACTGGATGACTTTCAATAATAATAAAACCGGATAACATAATTAGTTCGAAGGGTGACCTAATCCACATGTTGATGTTCCAGATTTCTTCGAATAAACAGGAAAGACACCGCCATCAACCCGGAATAAACGATAACGGCTGACTTCAGAAAGGTATTCTCTTGAAAAATTTCTTTTAATAAAGATCTTTATAAAATGACTTAATTTCAACTGACAGAAACACTGGCTGCTCAGTCAATAAAAATCGAATCTTTTCTTGTAAGGAAACGACTTTAGACATGCGGTGAATAGATACTACACTTTGATCGCGTCTCGATGCCCTGGGAGCGAAAAGAAAGCGAAACTCGTGTAGCACTGGCTGCTTGATCAATAAATGCCTAATATTTTCTTGTAAGGAAACGGCAAATGTTACCATTAAGATTGATGCTATCATTAATGTTAAAACTGATGCTTTCATTCTGCGAGTATATATATATATATATATATATATATATATATATATATATATATATATATTAAATACACTCATCAACGTATACCTTTGTGTAATTCACGTATATATATATATATATATATATATATATTTTACTGGAATAGATATTTTTCTACTATTTACAGTCGTTGTATACGCATGCGTATTTTGTCTGTGCGTCATTTTAATATTCTGGTTGTAGAAATTGCATAGATGTATATGGAGACGTTTTAGCGTGTGTGCACGTTTGAAGGAGATGTGAAATATATATATATATATATACACACACACACACACACACACTCAGTTCGCACCCCAAAATGTATATATATTAGGTTGGTGCAAAAATGTCGTTTTCTCACATATCTTACTATGAGAGAAAACGACATTATCTTTGCACCAACCTAATACTTTAGGAAAGGAAAAATATATTTGGTAGTTTTATCAAAGTGCGATAACACTGTTTACTGTAATACGATATTTTCACAACAGATGGCATTTCATTGGCGGTCCTTAAACTACAAATTGAAAATTCATGTGTGGCAATCCATCTGAACAGTTTGGCTAACGTTGCTCAAGCAGTACTTTTCCGTACTAATAAACGTCTGGAAGCGAAACGCCACTATTTTGAACATCATTTGTGGTTGTAGAGTCAAAAAGTAACTTGTATTAATCTCTGAATAAATTTCGTATTACAATATCTATACACGTTTTTCCTTATCTGAAGTGTGTATACATTTTTGGGTCGGACTATCTGTAATACATACATATATATATATAGTTACAAACGCAACTGGGATCTTTAAGAATATTCTTAAAGATTCCTGTTGCATTTTCAAATTCTTTTCCTATATAATTTTACCTATATATAACTAAAATATATATAGGTGCACACAGTTCATTAAACTTGTATGCTCTTGTGTGTCAGCGTGTAGTCGGTGTAGATGTAAAATATCTGTTTCTGTATATTTCTAGTTATTATTGAAGCGCCCTCTATCGGCACTTAGTCTGATCAAACGTTCTACGGCTTCCTTTGCCATCCGTCCCACGACCGCCCCTTAACACAATTATACTCATTTCAGGTTCCTTCTTCTGTCAAATAAGAACGTGTACATCTTAAACAAGAAACTTTCTGACGAAAATTCGTTCTGTTTTCACTGACTTAATGACAGAGGCCCCCCTAGTGCACGTCACAGGTAGTCGATTATTACATCTAGATGAAGGAAGAAACGAAAACTACTAACAGTAGTTGAAGGAGGAGAAACTAAGGGAAAACGGACATTGGGTGGATCTGGGTCTGTGATGGCTTGCAGGAGAAGTCTTGTAATTATTCTTAGGTTGGTAATTCCTCTTTAATCAGTATAAATTCCACTGTACTTTCGATTGCTTCTCTAAGACGACCACCAGAAATAGGTTCGCTTCGAACTGCACCTCCTAACCTCGCTGGGTGAGTAATGTTCCTTTCTTTTGAAAGATCATTGATTTATAGCGGCAAGGAGTTAAGAAACATTGATCGACATTTTTCTTATCTATTTATTTATAAATAAACGATTATGAGGTAAGAAATTTCGCAAATTTGACTCAGACCTTTTGCATCTAATAAGTATTATCGTTAACTGTGTAACCAATAATTTTGAAATTAAAAAAAAAGCATTTCTTCTTTATGCTATCTAAAATATCCGTGAAGATTTAAAAATATTTTTGAAAGATATTCTTACTTTAACATGATGCTTTAAATCCATAAATCATAATAATAATAATGAATATTTGTTAATCAATCGCACCTAAATAAGGCAGTAAAGCGAGGGGTTTAGAGAATATACGAAAAAAAAACATATTTAGGAAAAGGAACAATAAAAGAATAGGATTTAAGTAGACAGAAGATAACGACTGATGATGAATTTGAATTTTTAAAAATCAAAGTTCACTGGAAAGAAAGAAGCCGAAAGAGAGTTCCACACGAGAGAAGAAACCGTTAGCATAAAACTTACGTTTACATGTGTTTTTTCAACTATAAAATGATGAGACCTTGTTACCAATCGAGTGCCGAGTTTAAATTAATAAAACCTAGGTAACATATAGGAAAATACATCAGAACAATTACCATGAAAGTATTTATTGAAAAGACACAGGGAAGCTACATGACGGCAGTGGGGGAGTCACTAAAGCCGAGATGCCAGGTCAGGACTAATGACATTGCAAATTTTCTGTAGATTTTATGAAGAATCTCTAAATATATAGAAGAAGCACCACGCCAGCAATATTCAAAGCATGGATGAATGATAGATATAAATATGTAAGATATATTGTTCAGAACTATAGTAATTTATATATAGTGTATGTGTTTTAATTTTTTATTGTATTTTCCAATTTTCAAATAAAGTATTGGGTTGTGCTCGAAATGGTTGATAGTCTCTCCGAAGTTCATATTTTCTTATTGTTGTGAACAAAACATGGGTATTCGTATCTATCTCAGTCTGTTCATATCTATCTATCTATTTATCTCAGTCTGTTCATATCTATCTATCTATTTATCTCAGTCTGTTCATATCTATCTATCTATCTATTTATCTCAGTCTGTTCATATCTATCTATCTATCTATTTATCTCAGTCTGTTCATATCTATCTATCTATCTATTTATCTCAGTCTGTTCATATCTATCTATCTATCTATTTATCTCAGTCTGTTCATATCTATCTATCTATCTATTTATCTCAGTCTGTTCATATCTATCTATCTCGGTCTGTTCATATCTATCTATCTATCTATCTCGGTCTGTTCATATCTATCTATCTATCTATCTCGGTCTGTTCATATCTATCTATCTATCTATCTATCTATCTATCTCGGTCTGTTCATATCTATCTATCTATCTATCTCGGTCTGTTCATATCTATCTATCTATCTATCTATCTCGGTCTGTTCATATCTATCTATCTATCTATCTCGGTCTGTTCATATCTATCTATCTATCTATCTATCTCGGTCTGTTCATATCTATCTATCTATCTATCTCGGTCTGTTCATATCTATCTATCTATCTATCTATCTCAGTCTGTTCATATCTATCTATCTATCTATCTATCTATCTATCTATCTATCTCACTCTGTTCACTTCTATCTATCTATCTATCTCACTCTGTTCACTTCTATCTATCTATCTCACTCTGTTGATGTTTATGTCTCCTGGTTCTCTTTAGTATGACGAGTCTGTATATTTTGTTATGGGGGAAATAATCTCAGATTCCGTGCTCAGAGAGTAGATAATGTTACTTAAGCATATCCACTAGTATGGAAATATTTCCAAGAGGAAATTTTGACTGAAGAGATTCGGCTTTGAAATAACAACATAATACAAGAAAAATTGAACAGGCAGACCTTGTCGTTTCCTTTTGAATGTAACTTGATTGGATGAAAATTTACTGTCTATATACATAGATAGAATGTGTGGAGATGTTTAACTGATATGGGCTGAAAGTGTTATCTTTGATTCAGTAAAATGTACCATTTGCTTTGTTTAGATTCTTGAAATCATTCCTAGGTGTCTTTAAATAGCAAGCAACGTTATTCGAGAACATCGCTACTCCAGCTGGAATTGATGTCCGCCAATCGCTCTTGGGATTTGAGTGGCAGTAACTTCACCGATGTCATTTGAATGGCGTTAACAACAATCTGCAAAATTTGTTTATAGACTTATCTACGGAAATAGATTTTCAAAAATCGTATTCCTTTGTTATATACCAATCGATATATAACTTGTATGTTCACTCACAAACACACGTTTGTGTGTGTGTGTGTATGTGTGTATATATATATATATATATATATATAATGAAATGGACAAAGTCAGACAAGTATTTTAAAACATTTTTTATGTTTATACATACTTCTTATAGATACAAATATTTAACTAAATGCTCTGTTTATAATAAACAGTATTAAACAACATTTACCGACCTGAATGTCCGAGAAATTTTCATAGAAAATATTCGTCCTCCGACAGAAATCGAACCTGTATCCTATACGAACCGTCATATAGTCTGACGTGCCTTTAACCGAGTGGGACCACATAGGAGCGTTCGGTTTAAACTACAATCTTCCATGACAGTAAAATCGACTTTCCTAACCGAAGGCTCCTCTGTGGCCCAATCGGTGAAAGGCAATCAGTTTATACATATATATAATTTATTTCACCCCCAAGTAAGGTGGGATGCAAATACTGCGCAGGGGTTACAGAAAGTGAAAATTAGAGAAAAGACAGAGTACAGGGAGAATTGAGGAAAAGATAAAAGTTGATCGTGATTCAAGAAGACAGAAGTTGGCGACTGACGTTGCACTTAATTTTTTGAACATTGTAGTTATCAGAAAAGCAAGTAAACTGAATAGAGTTCCACTGTCAGGAAGTGCGAGAAAAAGCTGTTAGAATCGAAGTGACGGTTACATTTAACTATTTCTACAGTAAAAGTAGATTCCAATCTAGGCCGTAAATAACAACGTGTAGATCTTTAACAAGGAAATTTCTTCCGTGAGGTTTCTCCTATGTATTATTTATGGCACTCATTACAAGTGATAGAGTAAATTCCTCCTCCAAGTGTTAGAACATTTTTATTTTTTTTATTAATTAGTTTTTTTTTTATTATTTGGAAGTATTTGTAACGAATATATGTTAAGCTTAGATAAATTATTTTCATTTGTAGTTGTGATAGTTTGATTTTGTTTAGCGGCATATCAACACCTGTATGGGTTATTTAATGCCGAAATCTAAATATTTTGAACGCAACTGCTTCCTACAACTGCAGATAAAATGTATTGTTGGTAAATTTACTATAAATATAAATGTTTTTTTTTTTTTTTTTTTTTCATATAAAAATCTGTTGCTGGTATTTTTACTACTTTATACTTTCATAGTGGGTTTTTTTTTTATTATTACTTGTGGGTTCACTATTTTCCCATAGCTCGGACCCTAACAGTTGCTACCACCCTTGGTTATGGTGAACCTGGGAACAACAGCAATTAAGATTTGGTTCCACTCTCCTCAAAACTTCCAATCTCCTGATTAGAGGCCTTGCTGCCAGATGTAGTTTATTGTCATACCCAGAAAGAAATGTGGTTAATTCAAATAAATTTAAGATGACTATAACAAAAGTAAATGTTTTGTTCTCACAAATCATTTGATCTTTTAAACTTTGCCAGTTTCTTTTATATTTTGTCTGAAAGGTTTTAGTTTCTTTAACATTTTCTGAATATTTTTATCTGGTTTTAATTAAAATAATTACCGTATGTAGTATTTTATTAAGTTTCCTGTTTTTTTTAAAATTTTCATTTATTTCCTTAGATTTCTTTCTTTCTCTCTTTGTCTTTCTCTTTCTCTTTCTCTTTTTCAATTTTCATTTATTTATTTCCTTAGATTTCTTTTTTTCATTTTCTTTCTCTTTCTCTTTCTTTCTATCATCCTCTCTCTTTTTTCCAATTTCTTTCTCTTTCTTTCCCTCCTTTTATTTCTCTTTCTTTCCCTCCTTTTCTTTCTCTTTCTTTCCCTCCTTTTCTTTCTCTTTCTTTCCCTCCTTTTCTTTCTTTCCCTCCTTTTCTCTTTCTTTCCCTCCTTTTCTCTTTCTTTCCCTCCTTTTCTCTTTCTTTCCCTCCTTTTCTTTCTCTTTCTTTCCCTCCTTTTCTTTCTCTTTCTTTCCCTCCTTTTCTTTCTCTTTCTTTCCCTCCTTTTCTTTCTCTTTCTTTCCCTCCTTTTCTTTCTCTTTCTTTCCCTCCTTTTCTTTCTCTTTCTTTCCCTCCTTTTCTTTCTCTTTCTTTCCCTCCTTTTCTTTCTCTTTCTTTCCCTCACTAACCGAAACGCTCCTCTGTGGCTCAATCGGTAAAAGCACGTCAGGCTATATGACGGTTCCGTATAGGATACAGGTTCGATTCCTGTCGGAGGAAGCATATTTTCTATGACAATTTCTCGGACATTCAGGCCGGTAAATGTTGTCAATACTGTTTATTATAAACAGAGCATTTACTTAAATATTTGTATCTATAAAAAAAGAATGTATAAAACATAAAAATGGTTTTATATGTGCGTGTGTGTTTGTTTCGCTTAGATTTTCAGATATTGTTTGAGCTACTGTCATTGTCAAAGCATGTAGTTTTTTCTGCATGATAGAATTCAATAACAAACTTTTGCGCACTTTTATGTCATTTTGACATACTACTTCTCAGTTGTTCATCTTAAAAAAAAAAAAACTTATAAAAGAAATGTTTGATTATTGGCGGGAACGTTCGATGAATACTGCTGTACCGTCAAAATCCGACTCTAAGTAATGAACCTCCATGGTAAAATAGGTGTTTCTTTCAGAGCGACCCTAGTACACAATACCGGTTTTATATGGCGCTCTCTGATTCGTTTAAAGCGACGGTACGTAGTAGAGCAGCATATTGGGGGAAAAAAACGCATATACGTGAGCACAATGACCTGCAAGAAGGATATGCTCTAAAAATCGCTCCACGTTTTTATTTAGTATTTATTCGGTCGGTCTAGCTTGGAATTTCATTTCTATCATGGTCCTGCATCAAGTTCGGAAGCTCATTATGGCATCATGTGTCATAGCTGGTCAATGTAGGTGATTGTTGGGCGACCAACACGATGTATGCTATGACTACGTGTCTAGAGCAATAGATCACTCACAGGTTCTTGTTTTGCTCGCTAACAATGCTATGCAAATCATCTTCTGCTTTCACGTAAGATTGTAGAAATATCAGGGCTAGGTATATAGTGTTGTGATTTAGTTGGATATTATCTCCAAGAGATGTTAAATATAACTCTCAGCATCCGAGTGTAGGTTTCATTAAGCTTAGATTATATCATTTTAGTTAATGTCCAAACAGTGTCACCACAAATTAAAACCGACTCTGCAGCGGCGTGAAAGAATCTCCGTTTGAGGTTGTCTGATAGAGCAGATTTCCCGATTACATCCATTTTATTCAAGGCGGCCAAGGCCTTTAGTTATGAGAATTTTCCCATCATTTTCAGTATAAGTATGCAAAAGATTCGACAGATTTCCCTGAAACAAGTTGTATTGAGCCTTGCTAGTTGAAGTTTATGAATTCAGTTTTAGAGACATTGGCTAAAGTTCAACTTCATTAGTAGAATTTTCTAGATATTGTAAAAGAGCTGCGGAATTGATAATGGCGTCTGCAGTGATAGCTAGGTCATCTGTATAGTCAATATCGGTTAAGTTTTTGCAGGATATCGACTTGAGAGTCTTGGCAATAAAGTAAAACCTGATTTCTGTGTCTGCCGTTTTCATATATTTTCCTTTAAGAACGATAAAAATAAAACTATTTCTTACAATGAAACACGTAGTTTAACGTCAAACATTTCATTTCGCTTTGATTCCAAAACACTTACCAAGTATATCACCTTCGCGTTTAGTCCTGCTATGGTTTGATTTGTTTTACGGCATATCAACAACCTCAATGGGTTATTTAATGCCGACAAAATTTTCATTGTTGGCAATATTTTTTCAAAAAATCTATTTCTGGTAATATGTCTTCTTTAAAAATATCTTTCTGGTAATAATTTTCCTTTGCTGGTAATATTTACTTTTCAAAAATGTATAGATGGTTATATATATATATATATATATATATATATATATATATATATATATATATTCAAAATTGTATTGCTGGTAATATTTTTTTTTACAAAGTATTTCTCGTATTAAAACCTATTCTTACACTTTCATAGAGTTTTGACACCAGTTTGGGGTTTAACTATTTGTCCATAGCTGGGATCCGAACAGATGCTACCACCCCGGGTCAAGGTGAACCAGGGAACACCAGCAATTAAGACATAGTTCGACGCTCCTCAGAGCCTCCTGATCAGAGGCCTTGCCGTTGGACATAGTTTATCGTCTTACCCAGGACGCGGAAGCAGTTTATCGTCGTACCCAGGACGTAGCCCGACTATATTATACAAACACCCTCTCGTTTCATACTTTTTTTTTTTTTTTTTTTTTGACAATGATATTCACCCTGTACAAGGCACACATAAGGAAAGGCTTTAAAGAAAACCGGAAATCCAATCCCAAATAGTAAAGAAGAAAAAATATACTCTTATTCGCAAGATTGGGAAGGAGCCTGAACCGGACGATAGTCGAACCTATTTACGCCTAATGGAAACAGAAAAAGTAATTCAGTAGTAAATAAAAGTTCAGAGTTTTTGGCGAACACGTTAGAAGTATAGAGTTGAAGTAGACTTTAGAAGGAGCCGGAAACAAGAGAAAAACCTCTATTCCTGCTCAAAATACCGGTGAGGAGTGTGAACTGGGCGATTGGCGTGCCTTTCTATTCCTAGTGCTCTAACTGCGGTGCCACCCTGCTTCTGCATTGTAAAGGAGGGAAAAGTTTTCGTCATTGTTCCGATTCTAGTGTTGATTTAATAAATCAAATGATTTATAATGAGTTATTTTGTCGAATAGTTATTAAATAATTCTTAATATTTGCTTTAATAGCCTAATTAAC
>OZ010596.1:18865236-18875236 GCA_963932145.1 Acanthosepion lycidas | reverse complement strand
CATTGACATTACCCGATTTACTTTTTTAAATGTCTACGATGATTAATCATATTCACAGTGCCTTATACTCCAGCAGCAATGGAACTGTGGAATTTTCCTAAGAGAATATAATGTTGGTCAATTTCCTACCCCAACTTGGCTTTGTATTGTTCTAATACTAATAACTTTTTGCTGGGCACCTCGAGGTGGTGTAATGGTTAGCAAGCTTGTCTCGCTAGAACTATTACAACTGAGTAGTGAGTTCGATTCTCACTGGGTGCACCATACTTTCGGCCTTGTGCCACATCTGAGCTACGCTTGGAAAATCACTACTAATAACTTTCTGTAAACTTTTAATATACCTACCTGCCAAAAAACGGTATGTCAAAATGGCGTTTTTTCTCTTGATACTGGTACTACTGAATACTACTTCGGCAAATTTTATTGTTTTAAAAAGCTATTTTAGAATATTAAAACCATATTAAGATATTAATATAACAATGAAAATTATATGAAACTGGATGTATTCATCCTTTTCATCTCAAGGATTGACAAAAAAAAATGAATAATTGAACATTATATTTCTTACAAAACAATTTAATAGTGTTTAACATTTTGTTGTTAATTCTCGAGAAAAAAAAAAGGATAAATCCATATTTATTATTTATTCATCAGAAAACCGTGACGCTTGGCGTCTCGCCACCAACCATGTTGTCTTCTTTGAATATACCTGCTGGGCCGCTCTCATGGAAAAAAGGGAGGGGAGGAAGTACTGCAATGCTATGCCATCGAGACGAGGCCGGATTTTCAACTGCATCTACTCTGTGCATGCCTCTCCGGCATTGGACTTATCAGTCACAAACGTGCCAGCAAACGACGTGTACAGATTCCCCTCTTGATACTTCGTCTTGCGAAGCCAAGCCATGATAATTTATCCAGTATTTTAGTAATTTTATATGACGAGAGGAAATGAAATAAATGGCCGGAAAATGCAATTTACAAAATTTGTAATTGCAGTCATTCATACGTGTGTCTGTTTACATTCAGTTGGTCTCTTGATGACAAGCATCTTTATAAATTTCTAAATAAAAGTTTTGAAATCATACACAAAGAACATCATTGGAAAATTCGTAAACTTAAGGAATCAGCACATATGCTAGGCCACAAAAATCTTCTGAGCCGACCAAGCATAGAAATGAATACAATATGGGAACCAGTAATAATGAATGCCAGAGAAAAGCAATAATAACAACGAAAATTGCAATAAAAATGGTTGCTAAAGACATTAATCTTATAAGTCCCAGAAATTCATACACAGATGTCCTTAAGAACACATGGCACAGTGAATAAAGGCGTTGGTTAATCCAGTCACAGGACCCAGAGAGTTGAGAGTTCAGTACCTGGTTAAGGCAGTGGAGAACTTGGAGAGGGGGATTAACAGGAGATAACTGATAACTGACATCCATTAGACATGGCACGTGGAACTAGAACAGTCTACCCCATTGAGCGAAATAAAGGGTTCAGTTCGATATTCCAACCACCTGAAGAAGGCCGGATAAATAATGCAACAAAGATGAGGAAAATAGTCCGAATAATGTAAATAGTGTACATAATACCTCATCTCAGAAATATAGACAAATACTGAAAGGCCGAAACGTTGTGATAAATTTGGCGACAAAGATGAGGACAATAGTTCAAATAATGTAAATAGTATACATAATACTTCATCAAAATGTGTTTTCATAATTGTTTCGTTATAATATGGTAAAAAATAAATATTGCATTGTTATTGGTTGATATATTTTTATAAATTTGTAAATATAAAATTGTTCTTGTAAATAATAGTGTTTAATATTTTCAAGAAAAAAGATGAATGCCTAAATGATTTTTCATATATTAATTTTAAAAATAACCTTTACAATCAATAAAGTTTGCCTATGGTTCATTTAGTCATTGCAGTGTCGAGAGAAAAACCATCCTTTTGACAACTTATTATTTTTTATGGGTACGAATGATAAGCTTTTCCCACTCCCCCACAACCTCATCAACATAAGAGCAAATATTTATATTCGTTAATATGCATATAAGATTTCCAACGTTACTAAATATAGTTTAACTATCAAAAATCCGCTACTGTGGTGGGAGTGTGAGTAGGGTTAGTTACTTTTCCGAAGAAATACCTCTCACATAATGATAAGTCATTAGTGACAATGGTGTCTTCCTCTAGCTAATATCTTACTATTTTTTTTTCATTTGTTTTTTTTTACTAGTGTCCAACCAAAAGATACTCAAGGTAGAGGTTTACTGTGTGGAGTTGTATTAGTGTAAGATAACTAGAAATATAGATAGCTAATTCTAAACTTGAAGAGATTAGGATTTAATTAGGGAATAAAATTTCCGACTTCAGTCGGAAGCTTTGGGACTATAGAGTTAAATTAGACATTAGAAAGGGACAGAAACCAAGTCTGAAGCAGGAAACAAGGGCTAAACCTCTACTCTCGTTCAAAAAAACAGGAGAGGCGTGAACCGGACAATAGGCAAACTCGTATACTATTATTTTCTGGGAGATATTTCTATCGCAACTTGTATTTATTGAGATACGGTGGGGTAATAAATAGCGATATGGATTGAGGAATCGGAGAGCCGAGTTCGAATTTCAGTCGAGGTCGTTACATTCACTTACCTTGGAAAAGGTATAAATCCATCAATTTTCCACCTCTTCTTGGATCAATAGCAAGACAGACTGGGTTCTATAGCCAACCGGGTTAGAAGAACAACTCTGAACTCAAAACCTGAGGAATTTCATTTTGGAGCACGGGGCCATGTTCCGTGGTCTTCGTCTGTCGGTCAAGAGCTTGGAGATGAGTGCGCTACCATGCTGTCTAGAGGAGGAAGAATCAAAGCAACATCATGCGGGATCGATAGATCAGCCTGTCTGTCTGTTTCTTCTGTTCTCAGGTCTTCCCGGCGACTGAGAACAATCGAAGAACTGATAAAGACGTATTTATTTTAGAATCTACTTAATCCAACAGTTAAATATTTCATCCTACCTGCAAAATAGTTTGTAAAGCTTTACCTGTCAGTTAATAAAGGAAAAAGAAGAATTAATTTCCTACAAAAGATCAACTTCTCTTCTTCATCGACAACGTATAGTTTGAAGCTCAATGTTTACGCTTCACAGAACTAGAAGCAATTTCTAGGTTCAAATTGAGCCAGGGCTCGTGTTTAACATTAACAGTAAAAATACTCAAAAATTAGTAGGAAATGCATTAGCAGTGCACAAAGAGTAGTGACAGGTCCGTGCGGTGATCCAGGAAACCTGAAATCGCGTAACATAAATTAATCCCGGATTACTGATTCAACCGGATTTGTGATATTTGTATTTCCATTAATTCGTAGTTGATCCCTATTTCGCTCAGGCGAGTGTTTTAACCCGCGTATTTCGTGTCTATCAAATAGTAATTTCATCATATCTTAGGTATCGCGGATTCACCATTGGTAGACTGACCGCAACTGAAACGGGGTTTTCACTTAGATCTGAAATCATTGTTTTTATAGGAATATCTGCCATGGAATGCCGCGTTTTTTGGGGTTTTTTTGTTTTTTTTATTTACTGAAACCTCACTGCCACTTCTCTGTAAATATTCCCAATAAATTATTTCACGTTTTCAGCTAAACCCTGGGAAATGAGGCAAAAAAATATTCCCTTTCCTCGCCTCTTCCTTCCCCGCGTCAGATTCTGTCCCCAAACCTTTAACCAACCACCATATCCCCACCTGCACCACATCTCCCTTAGAACTGAAGGAGAAGAGAGAGAGGGGCGGTTGTTTTAAGTTGGGAGAGCAGATAGGTGAGCAGAATTCAGTACAGCTTCATGTATCAAATAGGCAGCTTAGTCGCAGGTACGGACAAATGCCATCATTGTTGAGTTCAGTCAGACATTAAAATAGAAAATTTGTTCCGAAGATACGATTTGCAGACATGGAGACATGACAGAAATAAAATAGATATTTCTCTTTAAAAACAATGAATTTTTATTTCAAAATCTAAGCAACACGAGAACCTTTATGTTACAAATTAGATGTCAAGAACAACGAAAATGTCTCATCGCACAAAAAACATATTTTTCATGTAAAATCGCCCAGTTCACACTCCGCTTCAATATTTTGATCAGGGGTAGAGGTTTATCCCTTGTTTCCTATTTAGTATTCGGTTTCCGATTCCTTCTAAAATCTATTTCAACTCATAGACCTAAAGTCTCCGCCTAAAAGTCTGAAATTGATTTACTTTTTTTCCTCAATAGGAGTAGATAGGTTTGCCTTCCGTCCGGTTTTAACTCCTCTCCTGTGTTTTTTAAACAGAAGTAGAGGTTTATCCCTTGTTTTCTGTTTACGATTGAGTTTCCATTGTCTTCTAAAAACTTTTCTTACTCTTTAACTTCCGCTTGTCCCTTGCTTCTTGGTGGCATTATCACCTTACTTGAGGTAGTGCCTCTTGTTCTGCAACCATCTACCTCGAGTGGCTCTTCGGCCTTATACAGGGCCAATATTATTGTATTTTTTAACTTTAACGGAAAGTCATTTTCCTTGACTTACATTATTAGTAAGATCGTGAAATGAAGAACTGAAAGTAGATTATGTTCGACGCCAATCTAGACCACCTCACCGACATTTCGACCACTTGATAAATCTGACAAAGACGCACTGTGAAGTGGTTTATATTGTCGGAGATAGAGTAGCTGTCAATCCGTGGACTCTTGTTAGTGAATGTGCGGTGGTGTAATAGATAGCAGCTCAGAATGCTAAATTAGAAAGTTGAGTTCGAATTCCAGTAGAGTTCGTTACATTCATTTACGTACAAATAGCCTTTGGAAAGGTATAAATCAACTTCTTCTCCCCCACCCCAGCTATGGATAAATAGGAAGCCAAATTGAGCCCTATAGATTTGGTTGGCAACCAGTCTAGATTGAAAATTCTGAATTCAAACTAACCTGGAGAAGATCCGTCCGGCTATCTTGCCTAAGACACAGAATTCCTCTTACTGCAGCAGTACGTATGATACCCCAACGACCCTAATGAGTTAAGAGACTCGTGATCGTGCTACTCTTGTTAAATTACAAATCTTTGTAAAATGTGTCTATTTGCACTGACTGCTTTCGATATTAGTTAAAATTAACATCAACCACCTTTAAAATCTAATCAAATACTGAATTTTCCGTCGTCGAGGATGCTATCTCTTTTTTCTTTTTTTTTTTTAATAACACCGAAATTAGTCGTTTAGATTGTTTTTTGTCACTTCTACACTAATGCTCTTGGAAAAGGTATGGATCCGTTTTATTCTAGCTATGGGTTAAATATCAGATTGAACTCCCTTTCTTTTGTAGCAGTTAGTCAAGTAAATGGCAAACTCTGTATTCAAACCCCAAAAGCTCTATTTAGAGATTTCATGACACATTGCACACAATTTCTTAAAAAAAAAAAAATTCACACCAAGCAAGGCGATAATGCCACTAAGATACAAGGGACTACTGGGAGTGAAACAAAATGGAAACATTCAAAATAACTGGAAACCCACTCCTAAACAAGAAACAAGAGTAAAACCTCTACCTCTGTTATCTCTGCCTAAGGCGCACCACTCCTGCTACAGCGTCAGTACGTATGGTGCCCTTACGGCCCTAATGGGTTAAGAGACTCGTGATCGTGCTCCCTTTTTTAAATGACAGATCTTCATAAAATGAATCTGACTGCAATATTAGTTACAATTAACATAAACCAGCTTTAAAATCAAATTTCCGTCGTCGAAGACGCTATCTTTTTTTTTTTTTTTAAATAAAAAAAAATAACCCCGAAATTAGTCGTGAACATCTAAACGAATTATTACAACCCGAAGGATACTTGTTAAAATAAAATCGCTCGAATTAATTTATATCGCCATTTCGGGGTATCTTTTTTATACTGGGAAATATATTTATTTTTAATTATCAATTTTTGTGTGACATATGTTGTTAATAGCTTGAAGAACTACACATTGCGAAATATTTCTATAGAAATAATATATTCAACGACATGTTTTTTTTGGTTTTTTGTTTTTGTTTTTTTCCAGAATATGAATATAACATTTTCTGTTTCTCGCGATTCGAAAATCTCAAAATTGTGTACATGGCGCTTGTCTGAATTTTCGATTAAGCGTCTAAAATTGACAGGAGTTAAAAAAAGCAAAATTAAGTCTTATGTCAACACTGGGCCTCACTGGGACTGCAAGGGGGAAGATTATTTATTCTGCACACGGGGATGTGATTTTTGGAGAATGGGTAGAGCGGATGTTGGAGGGAGATTGCCAGGAACTCAATGCTCACCCCAGCATGGTTCCCTACCACGGAATACAAGATGAATAGACCGAAGCTGGGGTCGGGTTGATAGAAATAGTTTTAGCCGAGGCGAACGCTGGACCTTAATAGCCACCGTTTACACATCCTGCTAGCGTTGATTACCGCTTATCTACAACCCTATTAGTAGCAATTAAGGGATTGTCACTTTTCTCAGCAAAACTTGTTCATGGCGGCAACAAGTTCGTCACGTGGTAGTTGTTCGTCTTTCTCGGGTCTGCACACACGCATGCGCGTATTTTGCGCGTGAATCTCGCACGAGCTTGTACAAACTCTAAACTGAGATTCGCTTATAGCGATATCGCGTTGGAACACCGGTTCTCGCAAGATCACTGGAGTTAAGGAACGTCGAACCTGGTCAGTACCTATATGGGTGACCGTTTAGGCATACTAAATACTGTAAGATTGGAAGTGCCTGGAATGGATGACGGTTCGAAATTAGAAATAATTGAATGTCGCCATATTTATTACAATGTTTCGGTTGTACGCACCGGCATTCTTCAAGTGGTTGGAATGTCGAACTGAATCCTTTATTTCCCTCGCTGGAGTAGACTGTTCTAGTTCCACGTGCCATGTCTAATGGGTGTCAGTTATCATTTATCCACTGACTTAACCAGGTACTCGCAACTCTTTGGGTCCTGTCACTGGATCTAACCAACGCCTTTATCCACTGTGCCATGTGTCCTTGCGGACATCTGTGTATGAATTTCTAGATATTATAAACCTAATGTCTTCAGTATTTATTTTTTACCAGTGCTCATATTGCGATTTTTGCTTTTATCATTGCATGTTTTCACCATAGGTCATATTGCAATTTTTATTATTGATTTTCTCTGGCACTCCTTATTACTGGTTCCCATATTGTATTCATTTCTATGCTTGGTCGGCTCAGGAGATTTTTGTGGCCTAGAACTTGGAGAGGGGAATTAACAGGAGATAAATGATAGCTGACATCCATTACACAGGGCACGTGGAACTAGAACAGTCTACCCCAGTGAGCGAATTAAAGGGTTCAGTTCGACAGTCCAAACACTTGAAGAAGGTCGGAGCGTACAACGGCCGAAACGTTGTAATAAATATGGCCACAAAGATGAGGACAATAGTCCGAATAATGTAAATAGTGTACATAATACGTCATCTCAGAAATATAGACAGATATGTAAGTAGCTGTTTGTTGTTTAATTAAAAAATGCATATACATGTTGGTTTTTAATATTATGTCTTTATTTAAATATTTATTTGCTTTCGTATGCAGGTATCAGTAATATGAGCAGTCTTTCAAATTTGACCTTTGTAAACAAACAACTATTTTCTGATAACTCAGTAAAATCACAATATTATGTATAAGTCCCCGCTTCCAGATCAGGACAATAATAGTTTACTGTTGTAATATTTGGACGGGAGCCGCCCAGACCTATTTTCCAGCCTCGATAGAGTCCAAAAGCGTCTCCGAATCCTTGTGGGTGACGAATTTTTCCCACCCTCCAATCTCTCTCTCTCTATCTCTCTCTCTCTCTATCTCTCTCTCTCTATCTCTCTCTCTCTATCTCTCTCTCTATCTCTCTCTCTCTCTCTATCTCTCTCTCTCTCTCTATCTCTCTCTCTCTCTCTATCTCTCTCTCTCTCTATCTCTCTCTCTCTATATATATATATATCTCTCTCTCTCGTTGTTCTATCGCTACTTTTATGGAAAGTGCTCGGACATTACTTGGCTCCACCAGTTCAAACCTTCACATCAAGGACCCATGCCATGCCACTTCCGTTGTGGGAAATTACCCACATTCCCTTCGTATTCCGTTGGAGAGAAGTAAGTTCCACTCGAATAGCTTCTCCCCACCCAACATTGCTCTGTGGAACTGACTCTCAAGAGGATGTTTCCCAGATCACTACAATCTTAACCTGTTCAAGTCTGGGGTTAACCGTTATCTTTCCCAGCAATCCGCATAAACTGTGCTTCTTAATCTGTAACTCTCTACATCGAGTGGCCCCCGGGCCTTATACAATGGGAACCCCCACTGTCAAATAAAGAAAAAGAAACCCATTACGTATATTATAGACTGATTTTAGGCAATTCGACGTAGTGTAATGGCTAGCAAGCTTGTCTCGCTCAATCATTTACGATTGAGTAGCGAGTTCGATCCTCACTAGGTGCCCCCTTACTTTGTCCCTTGTCTCACAACCAAGCTTTTCTTAGTAAGTTACTATACTTGATTTACTATACTATTAGGATATTTCAGTAATACTTGAATTAAAGGGATATGCGAGTATCTTCCCCCTCATATTCGCATAAGCTGCCTCTTAACGTAAGCCTCTACCTCGAGTGACCCCAGGGCCTTGTACCGGGTGAATCTCACTGTAAAAAAAAAAAAAAATCAATATTTTTCGATTATGAAAATTGCTGCGACTTAAAGAAAGCTAATGTAAAACAAATTATTTCCCCATCGAAAATGTCCCTACTTATACGAATGGACAAGTTTATTTAAGTATTGCCATATATATATATATATATATATATATAGCATTGGGCATTTTTATATATCAGAACAATGTTAGACAAATAAAGGACAAATCTGTAAAAAATGTAAAACATTTCGTCCGCTCAGACTTCAGCAGACTGATACATACATACACACACACACACACACACACATATATATATATATAATGGATGACACATGTGTAGGAGGGGGAGGTGAAATATTAAAACGCTATATTCTAAATTAATTTTTTATATTTATTTAAAAATTGTCTTTCATATATATATATATATATATATATATATATATATATATATATGTGTGTGTGTGTGAATGTGCATGATAAAAAATATATGTATTCCTTATGATATTTTCCATTTTCAGCGTTGTTGCTAGGATTAGATCACTAAATATATGGAGGCAAATCGGTATGAGTTTATATTTGCGCCAGGTTGCATCAATAATTTTGCAGCTTGCAATATATAAAGTAATAAACAATAAAATCCAAAATTATCTAATAATAGCCTATTTCAGCAGACGAAGTCATCGGTCGTCTGTCTTATAAACCCCGGTGTGGACTGAGCTCTTGTCTATACAGTTAAGAGTAGCGGGAAATAGAATTTAACTGTGAAAGCTAAAAAAGAACAACCTGTCAAAAAAAAAAAAAAAAAACTAATACAGGATTTACCTATTGCAATGTTTCAGTCAGACGAAAGGCACGGGACAGGGTTGAGGGAGTGTAGAAGTTATTTGTCTTAAAGGGAAGAAGTTTTATAAAATTAAAATCGAATATTAACTTCATGGCATTAATTTATGTTTATATAAAGAATGAAATATTAATCTAAAATTAAAAGAGTAATAAAAATGGGTCTAAAATTTAGAATATATATATATATATATATATATATATATAACGATATAAGAGATTAATGGAAAGAGAGTTGGGGCAATATTAAAGTATGGGAAAATTTATAAATTATAATTAATATAGTGTAAACGGGTTATAGAGAGGGAAACTAAATATAAAAAGGAGAATTAGTTATACTGTCAACATTTGAAGAGTTAGAAGGGAGTGAATATTATGGAAATATGGTAGCCAATTAAGTTAAACGTATATTATGGAAATTTGAATTTGTTTTTATGTCAACATTTTAACACG
>OZ010596.1:18825236-18862736 GCA_963932145.1 Acanthosepion lycidas | reverse complement strand
CTCATGCGATCTAATAATATTTTTTTTTCTTTTTGGATGATAAATTATATAAAAACTGTCCGAATGATGTTTTTTATCCGAACGCTTTCGGCTATACATTTAGCCATTTTCAAGGATTATTTTTTAACTGTTAAAATTAGAAATAGTTTGTTGTATGTATGTTTTATTAAAATGTTTATTATGTCCATGTTCGAAGTTAATATTATTAAGTGTTGGCTTGTTTGTTTTTATTAATAAGTCTTCTATTATTTTTAGCCTTTTTTATTTGCATGTGGATGATGCTATTATATTAGTGTTGTCGACAGGTATGTTCCGAATAGTTTAACACGCTGACAAACTCTACACCTTTCTGACAATAGCTCAATTAGATCTCATTTAAATATTCATGGAGACCTACCGGACACTATTCGGAACATACTTGTCGACAACACAAATATAATCTTCATGGCGATAAATTACATCCGGCAGCAAGGCGGTTTTGAGGAGCGTGGAATCATCTCTTAACTGCAGGTGTTCAAGATCCGCCATGATCCGTGGTGGTAGGGTCCCAATAAAGGGCAAGTAGTTAGCCCCCAAACTGGGGTCAAAACACTATGAAAGTGTAAAAATTGGTTTTAATACCAGCAATAATTTTTTTTTCTTTTTTAGGAAAAAATATTACCAGCAATGCATTTATGGGAAAAATATTACCAACGATAAAAATCTTGTCGGCATTTGCCATAAAACAAAACAAAAACCAAACTAAACCTGACCCGTGGTGGTAGCACCCGTTAGAGTCCCATCTATGAGCAAATAGGGAACACCAAACTGGCGTCAAAACAATATGAAAGTGTGAAAATAAGTTTTAATACCAGCAATACATTTTTGAAAAAAAATATTACCAGTAATAAAAATCTTGCCGTAAAATGGAGGTTGATATACCGTAAAATAAACCAAACCAAACCAATATATACTGAGATAGATAGATAAAAATGTTACCAGTAACAAAATCTTGTCGGCTTTAAATAACCCATAGAGGTTGATATGTCGGAAAACAAACCAAACCAATATATACTGAGATAGATAGATTGATAGATAGATAAAAAATATTACCAGTAATAAAAAATCTTGTCGGCTTTAAATAACTCATGGAGGTTGATATACCGTAAAACAAACCAAACCAAACAAAAGCAGAGATGTGCGGACAGAATTATCTCGGGCAGTAATTAATGTTTAGGATACTTGGGGGTTGGCTCAGAGTTTCGTGGTCCCTCACTCCGTATGACCCAGACAAGAATGATTGTCTTAATTGTAAGAGAAAGTATATTTCATTATTTTATTTTTAAATAGCGAAATTGAAATTCGTCCGCCCTATCGAAATGGCGTTCTATTGCCAGATTGTAACGGCGGACTTTGGGGATATATTTAATACATCTTATGAAATACACCCGTGATAGAAAGAAATGAAAATTTGTTGACGGTAAATCTTGTGAGGATAGAATCAGTTGAAGTAACTCTTCTCTTAACGATCATGTTTTTTGGTCTGCTTTTTAGAGTGTGCCATTCCGTTGTCATGCTGAGGAATAATAGTTTCTTTATCTGGCAAAACAGGAGACATTCGACATAATTCTGCCTTGACCTGATTAAGTTGCTAGCAATAGATATCTTCGGTGATGGTCCTTCCACGTTCCACACGGTCGTGATGGACGATATAGTTCATATTCACTCAGGCGTAAAGTAAGTACTTCTGGATAGAGACATGGTTGTGGTTTGGGCACTGATTTCTCATTTCGTGTTTTTGTTGTTGTTAATATACAAAACCCATTTTTCATCACTTGTAATATAACGATACGATGCAAAAATGAAAGCTTGGCATTCCTGGTTAAAAACTAGAACGTTGTCTTCGGTTCTCAAAGAAAGCTCAGGAAGAACCCAAAGTCCTTCTTAGTAATTTTTTTCAACTATCATCTGAAATGTAGTACAAACGACACGCTGTAGGATAAAAGAGAACTAATTCTAAACGGTTTCTTTCTATTCAACCTTGGTTCGTTGACTGGTAATTCAGAGCAGTAAAATACGTAATTACTTTCCGAACAGTTTAATATTAAGAATTCTGCCTCAAAAGCTTGTCCTAAATTTAACCCTAACTAAAATGTTCTGACTCTATCCGACACTTAGTAATCACAAATCCTATCTCCTATGCCTGTAAAATGCTAGCTTTAAAAGTGTAGGTAATACAGTTGGAAACGTAGAAGCTAATTCACTCTTGATGTCGTCTATTCTAATTACTCTTCAAGAATCAGGTGGGGTCGATCAGGGGTAGCTGCATGAAATAGCGAGCAAATATGTGTTGGACGGAGATGGCTGATCAAGCCAGACTCTTTACACTTCGTGTAAAATTCTTGCTTCCAACGTATCTTCCTGCTCCCACGAATCACCACGAACCCGAAGAAGCCACCAGCGATGGGTCGGAAAGGAGGAGGCGACTATGTTGGTCAAGTAGGCAAATGGAGGAGGTCGATAAAATTGTAGCGATAATGGTAGGTGTGATGTTCGTGTTAGTTGCGACGATTGGTGAAAAGGAGACAGGACGCTGAGGGGCAGGAAAAGTAAAGAATCAATGAAATATCTTTTTGGTCCCTCTTCCACCGTCGCCATTTTTTTTTCTCGCCTCTCAACACTACCGCCTTGCCGACTGAAATCTCGGCTGCTATCATCTCCGATTATTCTCGCGAGAATTCTTGCCTCGACCACTAGAATGTCAAAATGGGTATTCCCAAACTTCTCTGGTTCCTGCTTGGTTCCATCTCTGTAGACTCGAGGCCATTATTTCCAAACCAAATAACGTTGACCTGTGACATCGCTCTTGTGAAAGACATCGGTCTCAAGGACGAGGCGTCAGACATTGACTTTAAGAGTAGGTCGGTAGTGCTTGGCATGGTTTAAAGTAGGGAAAGTGGCGAGAGACGAATATGTTGCTAGTTGCCATCCGTCTATGTATATATTTGTATGGATTCTCTAAACAATAATCCTTTTTTCAACTAATGTTCACTCAGCACAAGGTTCAAGATCTATTCAAGGTCGAGGATTACTGAATGACGTGCGATTATCATCATCACCATCATCAAAACTGTTTCGATTTGAGGTAATGAATTGTCATATTCCCTCATCTTCAGTGACATTGTATACCGATTCGACAATATTTTGCCAGCTTTCTCTGTCCTCTGCGGATTCGTTACAGATTTTCCTTGATTGTAAAATTCTCCAAAGGAAAAGTGGGATCTTTCTGCTTTGTTCTTTGACTGTCACGGTTCAGCGTTGTGACTATGGTGGAAGACTTCTCTTATACAGGAATAAATTATCGCTGCCGACACTTAAGTTTGAACATAGATCGCCAGTGAACAGATACAGGCGATCTCATTATTGAATTAAGTAGACCACGTGACCATAGAGGAAACGCATATATGAGATGTAGCATGTGTCCAATTGATCGCTAGTTCTTCTCTATCCTCTATACTATAGGGATCGCTATTTCTAGTTTATCCTCTATACTATATGGACCGCTATTCTCTATTCTATCCACTATACTATTTCTCTATTCGAATCACTATACGGGTTACTTGTCGAGCGAGTATTATCGAGCAAGTATTATTAGTGCGAGTGCTATTCGAAAGCGTCTGACACCAGTATTGTTCAACGGCGTATCCTGGTGGTTGTATCCGTGATTACAAAATTTCTACTACAACGAGCATTACTGATGTGACAACGTGTATTAGTTGGCGTCACAGTGGCAACGAGTGTTCGTTGAGTCACAAAAACCTCTGAAAATTTTGAAGTCTGTCATTTCAAAGTAAAACTCCATGGTTTTATTAACTTGGCCTTCTGGATCCATTCGCAAAATATTTCCAAGAAGTTTCCATCTTGCTTTCAAAATGAACAAAGACAAATGATATTCTTGACATCTGCTGTACACGTTCTTTTTGAAGATATCGTGAGGGTAATTTTTCCCTATCAGCATTCCCAGATATCGTCTGTGGAAACTGTCCAGCTTCTGCTCTTCTTACTTTATAAGATCCTAAGTTCCACAATAGTAGGTTAAAACTGCTTTCACAAATTCAGTATCTGTCTATATTTCTGAGATGAGGTATTATGTGCATTATTTACATTATTCGGACTATTGTTCCCATCTTTGCCACCATATTTATATCAATGTTTCGGCCTTTCAGTATATGTCTATATTTCTGAGATGAGGTATTATATACACTATTTACATTATTCGGACTATTGTCCTCATCTTTGTCGCCATATTTATTACAACGTTTCGGCCTTTCAGTATCTTGTTTGGCAGATTTCTCAGAAGGATGTTAGCCTAAATGATCAACAACGCTCCGGGCGAACTTCCGACGGTGATAAAGAAGGTCTACCTGCCACCGTGCAGAATAAATTGAATATTTCAACAGAAGAGATTGCAAGTCGATATCTGAACTGCCTTTCGCTATTTGAACAGACTTTGGTTCACGAAAATCAAAAAAAGTTCAATTTAGGCAAATCGAAAACGTGTTATTATCCACCACGACAACGCAATACTGCATATTGCAAAACAGACCTTACAGAAACTTATTTTTGTAGAAGGAAACATTCCAGCACCCACTGTATTCTTCAGATTTGGATCCTTCGAATTTTTATTTGTTCCGGTTTCTATAGCAAATTTGTAATGAAAAAGAAAAATAAGACATTGTATAGTCATTCGTACCCAAAAACACGAAGTCTCTACGAAAATGTCATCAACTAAGCTTGCTGCAAAAATAATGACGTAATAATGTCGTTTTTTGACGTATTTTTTAACGTCAAAAAACGACATTATTACGTCATTATTTTTGCACCAACCTAATAGAACAATGTTAGACAGCTGTTAAAAACAGTGGACCTATATACTTAATAAATAAGTCCTTTTTAGTATGTAGAATTTTGTTTTTAATTTTTTAATCCGGCACGAACTTTTGAAATGATCTAATTTGCGTTCGGGAAAGCATCCCCGCGGGATTACGTTCTACAAAACAGCCGTTCTTGGGAAAAAGTTGTCTGAATGGAAAATCTTTACAAAGGAAAACCGAAGGTATTGCGCGTGCTTCGACCCACTGTACGTCGAATGGTTGATCTTAACTCTAATGCTCTGAATTAGTAGGAACTAAAGTATGGAACTTGTTTGAATATCTGCCATATTGATAGCTGATCGGCTTGCGATGTTGCTCTGTGTTTAAAGAGGTTGAGGATTAGAAAATAAGTAATCCCCCACCACGACATCAGGCTGCGCAAATGATAGTGAACTTAAGTGAGGTTTGGGTAGGTCCAGCCCACATATGGCAAGAATATTCTACTACAGAGGAAGCGTCTGGTTATCTAAATGATATAGCACGTCAGGCGGTTCAGGATAGAAGTTCGATTCCTGTCGGGGGACGCATATTTTCTGTGGGACTTCTCGGACGTTCAGGCTGGTAAATGTTTATTATTAAAAAAAGCATTTACTTAAATATCTATATCTATAAAAATAACGTATAAACAAAAAATATATTAAAATAATTGTTGGACTTAGTCCATTTCATAATATATATATATATATATATATATATATATATATATATATATATATATATATATATATGATAATATTGGTAATCAATGTGGATATTTCCAGATGATCGAGGTAGCGGTCAGAGACTTATTAATATAAAATCACGAACCCTTAAAATGTCATGAGATTATATTTATTTCATTGAGGTCGGAAAACTGACCCAAACTCTTCAGATCTAATACAAATATTTTTATTATTATTTGTATTACGATATCTGAAGTGAAATGAATATGATCTCATTGCGTTTTATGGTTTCGTGTTTTTATAATACTATATATATATATATATATATATATATATATATATATATATATAGGGATCTCCCGTCGGTTTCGACGTATGAGGATCTGACAGCTTATTGATTCAGTTATGAAAGTTTGTGCGATAATCTTAAGTGGCATTTAAGACCCGCTAGTGATTTACAAAGGAGGCCACATATGGAGCAAGTGTGAGGATTGTGAGATGAGATCACTGTTAGATTGGCTGACCTTATAGATCTTGCTCTCGCTTCTTGAAGATGATTCAGACAAGCAGACTGAAAATTGCCGAGTCCACTAAAACACGTTTCTCTCCATTCTACCCGCTCCAAGACTAAGCGCTCACGGGGTGTTACGTGGTATATTGACTGCTGACAAGTTGCTTTTCAGCTTGTCTTTGTATCTTAGCCATGGGCGTCCTACATTCCTGTAGCCCTGATCTAACTGACTGTACATTAGGATCTTGGGTATCCTGTCATCAGACATACTCAAAACATGACCAATCCACCGTAACTGAGACAGTATGATAAAAGTCTCGATTTCTCCAATATTACACCTATTAATCCATCCGTTGGTATATAATCCGGGTGCATCCTAGTAATATTAATTCTTAAAACTGATCCAGAGCTCGATATTTTTATTTTAACAGAGCATATGTATTTTTTACAGCAAAAAAAAAAACGTCAACGTAGAGATAGTCTATCATCAGCCTCTAAGTGCCTTTCTCGGAGTATTGTTCCAAATTTATTTTCAATGTCAGTCTTCCTCTGGTAGACGCCTTGTTAATGAGAGTGAGTTTGTGTTAGCGATTAGTGGGGGCGTAAGGTATCTTATCCCAGGGAAAGCGGTCTGGGTTTGGAATTTTTATTTATGGCCAGGACTTGTTGTTTGTAGTTTAATATCAGTTTCTACTATGTGGCATTTCTTATAAAGACCCCGAAGTGTATTTTTCTGGGATTCACAGTTGTATTTGAACAAATAATTTGAACCATAGGATTTATAAATTGATTCAAACATGATGGAGCGCATTCTTTTTCATTGAAAGGTTCCTTTTTCGTCCAACACTTCATCGGAAAATTAGTTGGAAATAAACAAACATTCAATAAAAAAAAATATTTATAAAAAACGGTGAAACTGGAAAAGGTCATGTCGGGGATAATTAAGGAGCCGTGACTAAAATAAATTTATTACTAAAACTATAAATCTATGTAAATAAGCTCCCACTCCCAGTGAGTATAATACAGAAAAATGCTTTGTTCACGATTACCCATGATACACAGAACGAAGAAAGTTCTTCTGCTGCCTGCATAAAGTCGGTCGGTGGAGCTTGATGTAAACAGCTTCTAAAAAACGTATGATTATTTTTTTTGTGTGTTTGTTTTTTTTTTTTGTTTTTTTTTTTTTTTTTCAACGAATGTCCCTATATATATATAATAGGTTGGTGCAAAAATAATGTTGTTTTCTCACATAGTAACATATGTGAGAAAACGACATTATTTTTGCACCAAGCTTATATATATATATATGATCTGTGTGCGTGTTTCACGAGATTTCGATTCTTGTATCGATCCCATTGCTTTATCTGCAAAAACAATGAGGGTGGATATCTGGAAGTTCCTGATCGCATTAGGGACAATAGAGTTAATAGATTCGTGAAATAAAGCTAACGATAGTCCAGAGAATGAAAGGACTGACGTGCTACGAACCTGCCGGAGGACAAAAATCCTTACCGCCCTCATAACTGTATCTGAACGTAGCATAATGGTAGACGAACCATTCTCCGAGAAAATTTAGGCTCCTGGCAAATGATTTCTTTTCTTAGATTCTCACCGGGTTAACAGAATTTAGTCGGAGTTTAAATTTCTTCTCTCCTTTAATGAAGTCAGCGAAGAACTCACAACAAAGGCTTACGTGTTCACCAAATAGGGAGGACCTGTTTCGGTCGAGTGCCCCTTGTGGAAATGTAGTTAAAGTGTCGATGGACAAGGTTGTCAATGCGGACTGATTTGCTGAAATTAAATAAAACACCCTGATCGCTACTGACTCCTCTAACGTCCTGCATTGGACAAACCCTGCCACTCCACTCCATAGGTCTGCGAGAATTCTTTCATTTCGTACAGCCACCTATACGCACCCCCACCCCACCTACAGGCCTACCAACGCCGGAAACTCAGAGTTGAGCGATATTGCGCTGCACAGATTTAACTCTGTAAAATTGGTCTTTAGAAATGTTTCGTCCCTTACTGTAATGTAAAGATCTGGCCACACTTTACTTTTCTCTCTCATCTTTATTCGTGAATGTGGTTGCATATCAACTCACACTGAGGAAAGAAAACATACACACTTTCGAAGAATACATTCATCGATGATGTATAAAACCCACCTAACCCTGCAACCTTTCTTCTTAATGTTCAACGTACATTCAAGTCGCAGTCCTGGGTATGACGATAAACTACATTCGGTAGCAAGGCCTCTGATCGAGAGATTGGGGATTTTCAGGAGCGTGGACGCATATTTTAATTGCTCTTGTTTCTAGGTCTACCATGAATGGGGTGGTAGCACCTGTAAGGGACCAAACTATGGGCAAATAGTGAACCCCCAAACACTATGAATATAAAAAAAATACATTTTTATAGTAAAGATACCAGCAATACATTTTTCTATTTATCGTAAAGTGACCAACAATATATATAGTAAAATGAGCAGAAGTACATTTTATAGTGGACTTGCCAATAATAAATTTTATAGCAAGATGACCAACAATAAATTTTATCTGTAGCTGAAGCCATAAAATTGTGCTCAAAATATTTAGATTTCGGCATTAAATCACCCATTGGGGTTGATATGCCGCTAAACAAAATCAAAAAAACCAACCAACATTCAGATCCTAATGAATCTTGGCTTTCCACAGCTTCCGTGTCTTTAATACATGTAAAGTGTGCGTTACCATACATGTTCTCAAGAATATAAAAGATAAAAAACGAGTTGATCGGTTTTTCGCGTTGCCGCTTTCATAGTTTTGAATTCAGTGTTATACTTCTCCTAGACTGGTTGCCAACCAAAGCTAGAGAAGCAGATCTGCCTTGCTAGCACGATCAAGCCAAATTTAACTCACAAGGCTTGGGCCAAACGGTGATATGATTTTCAGAGACTTTTCAAAAGGTGCCGATCCAGTACGATATCATCGCTTATATGTGTCTTTCATTGTATGTATATGTTGTCTGTTTTCTTTTGTTTTTTTGTTTTTTTAAGGGCCATATTACTTGTCTCGTCGCTTTTTTTCGTGTTTTCATATCTAAATATCTCTGCGGGTTTGTGTATTAGAATCTGATTGTGCGTATATTGTCGTCACTGACCCATATCTTCAAATCAAATGTATCTAATTTGTAACGGAGTTCAGAGCAGCATTAGATCTTCAATAAAATATTCAATAAAAACAAAATAAATAAAAAAACATATGTATTTTTTACTCAGTTTCTTCTTTAAATAATTTTAAACTTAATAGAAATTAAATTTTAAATTGGTAATTTTGAATTTTATAGTATAATTTAAAATTTATTCGTTAGAATCAATTCTGTTCTAGTCTAACCCAAACATTAAAGCATTAATTAATTATTATAACGAAAGTTCGTTATCAAGTTTTTTGAATTCTCGTATACTTGTATTTTAATTGGTCAATCCAGCTTATGTAACAGTGTTTCCGCTAGCGAGGGATGTTTGATTGATTTGAACTTTTTAAAACCCTTTATTCTACATTCAACTTCATCACTTGAGAAGACACCAGAAGTGTTGAAACAAAATGGCTATTTTTGTTGTGATTTTATATCATTTTTATGTTATAATTTTCGAATAAATGATTATATTTGCTCTAGTCTGTATTAGCACTCTTTTAATAATAGTATTTGTTGGTTATTGGAATTTATTCAGTATACACCAATCCTATGCTTGGGTATATATATATATATATATATATATATATATATATATATATATAGTAAAGGTAACAAATCCATTGGTATATAATCCAAGTGGATCTTAGTAATATAAATACTGATTCACAAAAAGATCCCAATGTATTTTTAATACAGAGCAATATAAACAATAAAATCCAAAATTACCTCATATATCGGGGTTGATAAGACACGCAACCGAAATCTTCCTCTGCCGAAATAGGCTATTCCCCATTTAGGTGATTTATTGTTTATTAATTATTTGCTCTGTAATAATAAATACATTGAGCTCTTTTTGTGGATCAGTTTTAATATTTAATATTACTAGGATCCACTTAGATTATTTAATAACAGATTCGTTAACTTCAATCTACATACATATATTTATACACACACACACACACACACACACACACAAATATTCAAGAAAAATTTACCCTACCTGGAAGGATTCGTTAAATCCTCTGCGCTCTGACCAACTGAGCTACCAAGAACCAATTAGTTGTTCAAGGCCCGAATTGTACCTTTAAACGAAACTTCGCTTGAGATAGGTCTCCCGAAATATTCTGAACAGTTTCATAACCAAATCTAAAGGATGGAACACGTCACAAGAATTTTTTTTCCATTATATCATACGTCTTTTCTTCAAAATTGTTCTTGATACATATATATATATATACGGAAAAAGGCCGTTAAAATGATCATGCCCCCCGCAAAAAAACAAAAACGGACATATAAAAACATGCCCAGAAAAACGGACATGCAGAACAAGTTAATATAATAAAAACTTTTGGACTGTATTGTGTGTGTGTGCGTGTATGTATATATATATATATATATATATATATATATATATATATATATATATATATATACACATCCCATTCCCACCGACCAACAATTCTGTCAAAATGATCAAGGAGAGAATTCTGAGACTCGGCAATCGCCCAGCTTCTATCTTAAAAACAACTTGAAAGCGGTCGTTTAACAAGTACTGATCAAAATTAACGATAAAAAACAAATGAAAAAAAAAAACTACAGATAAAGTTCACTTTCTTCAGAGACAGTGATTCACCCCTGTAGTTCACTGTTTCTAACAAGCAGGGTTTTTTTTTCTCCTGATGATGGTCATGCTAATCGAAACTAGTCGAGAAACCTAATCGAAATTAAAAAAAAAAATCTTAATATACAACTCAGTATGTCTGAAAATTAATTTTTTTTAATAATTGTCGTATTCAAAATACACGCACATACATACATACATACATACATACATAAATACATACATACATACATACTACAGTTCAAAAGTATGAGGCCACCCCTGGTAATTTTTGAATTGGCCCCAAAATAGTCGTTTTGTACTTTAAATGATAGAAAATTATTATATATGTTTTTTTTATTAGAAATGCCATGACCAAAAGAAAGAAAACCACTTTATGAATAAATTTTGCTGTCGTCAAGATATCCTCTTTTAACCTTGATAAATGCATCACAAATTTTTGGCATTCGCTGTAAAAGTTTCCCGAAGTCTAAGTTTGATAATTGATTCCACTCTTTTACATTTTTTTTCACTCTTCTATCAAGTTCAACCCCTGCTAATGCTGAGGGGTGACTTCAAACTTTTGAACTGTAGTGTATATATATATATATATATATATATATATATATATATATATATATAAAATAATTATTATTAATCTCTACTTCAATAATTGAGTTTTTGTTTTTAAGATAAATACAAGCTCATTGTATTTTCTCCCACACGCCTCACCCGGTTATCTTATCCTCGATCTGTTACCAAAGCAAACGATTTACGACTTCATCTGGTAGTTATTTTTATGTTTGGGGCTAACGAGCTAACCTCTTGACCCTTAAAAATACAAGAGAATAACATACAAGTGTAAAGAACCTACCAAATTCAGAGCGTCGGTGAGTGGATCTCGGTTCAAGTTGATGGTGGGGCGGTAAGTAAGCCATCAACCCATTCTCCAAATCGTATCTAACAATACCGTCAATTGAATCAGTGTAACAAAGACAAGCCTCAGCGTAAAAAAAAAAAAAAAAGAAAAAAAAAAGACGAATACAATCTCAGACTTTAAAACCCGATTTTCAGATTGTTAAAAACAAAAAGAAAAGAAAATGCAGTGTGTGGAAAGGTTGACCGTTAGGAGGCCTGGGAATCTGATAACTAAATCTGAACAGGGAAAGAGAAGTGTAAGATTGTGGCGCGGGAATGGGGATCTGTTTGGATTTCCTTCCAAAATTTTTCTACTTTATGTCCGTTCTTTACGCTTTTACTTTTTCAAGAAACCAATGAGGGTCGTGGGTGCAATATGAAAGACATTTATGAACTGACAGTGCAGTTAAAAAAAAAAAAAAGGAAAACGTTCAGAGTGAGCGAAAGAGAGCGACCCTTTGTTGTTCATCAGCCTCACCAACTCCTCTCGACCTCTCCTCTTGCTGTTCTTAAATCCTCTCCAACCGCTTAATCCCCCACCATCAGTCTCCTCCTAACTATTTATTCAGCTTAACACATTGACAGCCAACCACGAGATAACTCGTAGCCGGCGTCGAAATACAAACGAGTTATCTCGTGGTCGGCATGTTCCAATTAATTTTCATCTGCGGGTGCCAATATCGACTTCATTCGCAGCTATACTTTTTGTGTGAAGACCACGTTAAGACTTCAGTTGAAGCTATAAAACGGCTCATAAAATATTTTGATTGCCCAAGTTGGCGTTTGAAGTCATATTTAGTAATTGACCTCCAGACATCAACGTGTTAACTAAGTTTGACTCAAGGTTACCACAATAGGAAACCAGGTAATTTGACACTCTGTTTTTCGGTACGAATGTCACAGTTTGGTCTGTTTTGCGTTAAGGCATGTCAAACTCAATGGGCTATTTAATACCGACAAAATTTTTATTGCTGATAATATTTAAAAAAAAAAAAAAAAAAAATGTATCGCCGGTAATTTTTTTTTTTTTTTTTTTTTTTCAAAAATATGTAACTAGTAATATTTTTTTTTCAAAAAGTGTACTGCTATCATATTTTTTGTTTCAAAAAATGTTTTGCTGGTAATATTTTTTTCAAAAATTTATTGCTAATAATAATCTTTTACAAAGTATTTCTGGCATTAAAACCTATATTTACACTTTCATAATGCTTTGATCTCAGTTTGGGGGGTTAATTATTTGCCCGTAACTGGAACCCTAACAGCAGCTACCACCCCAGTTCAGGGTGGAACTGGGAACACCAGCAATTAAGGGTTGGTTGCACGCTCTCAAAACCTCCTGAAGAGAGGCCTTGCTGTCGGATGTAGTTTATCGTCTTACTCAGGACGCTGATGTAGTTTAGCGTCATACCCAGGATGGGATCACAGTTTAACTATCCTCTTATATGGCAGTAGATGGTATATCAAGTCTAAAAGTAGATGGTCTCCGGACTTCAGAACTGGGCTTTGTCCTAACTCCAAGTATTTATCAAGTAATGGTCGTTTGAAGTTAATAAAACTAGCACATGTTTAATTATTTAATTCTGGATAGTTAATTTTTTTTGTCTCTTGTTACTACGAATGTCATTGGAATTTTGTACGAAAGTTATAAGGGATAGGTTTACTTTGAAAATCTTTTTAGTTAAATTTTGGGGCCATATTTTGCATATTTTTTTGTTTCTACTTCCTGGTTTCGGCTAACGTTAACGAAAAATGCCCAAGACAAACCACTTTTTTTCTAATTTTTAGTGTAAATTTCCAAATATCAAACCAATCTAAATCTACAAAATGTAAGACATTTTTTGGGGGGAAGATAATTAATACGTTCTCAGTTCATTTTGTCTGTTAAATTGATCATTATTCGCAATAAGTACCATATTCCATATACCAAATATCCTAATTCTTCTTGTATTAATCAGAAAACGATGATCTAGACCCCCGTTATGTTTTCTTTTCTTTTTGGTGGGGGCGCTGAATCCATTTTTGGTACTGTATATAGAAATCTAAACGAGTTAAAATCAGAATTTAAGCTCTTTTCAGGAACTAGGGCTCTTCAGTGATAAACATATTTTATCTACTTAAAAACAATACTATTTCTAAACTAGAACTGTTAAAGTTTTGATTTAATCTTCGGTTTAAGCCCGAATAACATTAATGCAGTTAGATAATTGAGCTGAAAATAATTCAGGAGCCCCAAAAAACGACAAACATCTGCTTGGCTCCGTATGAGATCCCTATGCCATATAATTCGTTCTATACAACCACTGAAACAACAAAACAAACAGGATTTATAAAAAAAATTACCTCTTGTTTTTCCTTTGTATCAACCGAGAAAGAACTCCCTTATTTTGAAAAGACCGAACAATACTTTTCATAAGACAAACAGTAAAAAGATGCGCCGATTACAAGCATAGCTCTGAATGAATATAAAACTTCCTGTCTCTTTCATATGTTATGTATGATCTGGTCTACCCAATAAATAAGGTATCTTTATCTTTCTTCTGTCAGTATTAATTTCGTCTCCCAAGATCATGACGAGAAAACAGTCGCTTGCTAATCGCTTCACTTAAATGGCTTTTAATTCTTTCCCCTTTTGGCATTTATTTAGCTTCGTACGATTTTCAAACATGTTTGATCGTTGAGACCGGATTGTACACAGTTGCTAACCACTACCAAACTATTTATTATTAGTTATTTGAGACCTGAACTGCTTGTTAAAAGGTGGTTGTTGAATTCAGAGATTTCTTTCTCCTATATTGCTTGTCGTGAATATGACAACAAAGATGATGACAGTCCGAATAGGGTAAACAGGATATTTACTTGACCCCTCCCCCACTGAGTCAGGTTGTGACAAAAGGTCAGTTTTTAACGTGGGGACCCAAGTGTTTTCACTCAGGTCGCTGGTCTTAGCTGGTCGTAGCCATGATAACACCAGCACAGGACGGATCTCTGGGGCAGGGAAGTATCCCGAACAGGGTAAACAGTGTAAATAATTTTTCCTTTTGTTTTAAAAATATACCGCAATTCCCCATGTATAATACGCATTTAAAAAAAATGAGCAAAATCAGAGCTGCGTATTATGCACAGCTACAAAAATCTTTAAAATTTGCCTTAAAATAAAATAAAATTATCATAAAACTAATTTAGAATAATATTATTTTTTATGTTTAAAACTATTTTTTAAATAAGAGTAGAAACGTTGGCCGTAATGAAATTGGAGAGGTACAATTTATAGGGTTTGATTACCGAACAAGGGGTTGCGTATTATGCGTAAGTAGAAGAATTTTCCAACACTTTCAGCCCAATTTTAGATGTGCGTATTATGGATGAAGGTGTATTATGCATGGGGAATTACGGTATATTCGTGATTCTGTTTTGAAATGTAAGAAAGTTTGAAAGGTCTGACAGTTTAAGAGTTGTTTTGTTTTTTTAATATGGCACTCAGTAAAGATTCGTGAACATTTTATTGCGACATTATTTACACTATTCGGACTATTGTCCTCATCTTTGTCGCCATATTTATCACAACGTTTTGACCGTTGTACGCTCCGGCCTTCTTCAGGTGGTTGGAATTCCGAACTGAACCCTTTATTTCGCTCACTGGGGTAGACTGCTCTAGTTCCATGTTTGATGGATGTCAGTTATCTCCTGCTAATTTCCCTCTGAAAGTTCTCCACTGCCTTAACCGAGTATTGAACTCACAGTGTTTGGGTCCAGTCACTGGATCTAACCAACGCCTTTATCCACTGTGCCATATGCGTACAACGGCCGAAACGTTGTGATAAATATGGCGACAAAGATGAGGACAATAGTCCGAATAGTGTAAATAATGTACATAATACCTAATCTCAGAAATATAGACAGATTTTATTGCGGGTTCAAAATCTATCAGATGAGTAAGCGAAACTATTATTAGTCTGAAGGGGTCAATCTCTTTGTTGATCTAATTTTCGTTGTTCTAACACTTGTGATTTGAAAGCAGAGCCCAAATGCCAACAGTTAAAAGTCAGGGTTTTTTAGTACAATTTATGCAACGTTCCTGCTACTTTTTTTCTTCGGGTTAGGAAGCTAATTTAGCGGCAGGATATAGATGCAAAAGAAAGGGGCTGCCAATGTTCTTAAATCGGTTCGGATAAGAAAGAATTGGAGGTTAGATGTTCGAAAGGTGGTTCTCAAATGACTGGCCTTTTAGCAGATGCCGAGGAAAATAAACAGCGAATTACTCTCTAACATTTGCTAACGCACGTGTAAGTGGTTATCTGCAACGTAAATGTAGTACAAATAGCATATGGGTTAAAACGAGATTTGTGATGTAAAGCATAGTGTCAGATACGTTAGGGCAGTGACGGACTGGGTCTAAAAATATTGGTTTCGAGGCAATAAAGCCCCCCCACAACTACAATGCTAGAATTTAATTTCCATAATTAAAGAATGTCTTTAAATACGTAAGGAAAAAGCGTACAGTTATTTTTTTTTTGTGGAAAAAATATATATTACTAATTACAGTGTACATGTATTGTATATAAAACTTACGTAGATACCAAATGTAAATATAGAATGTTATTAAATTATTTTTCTTTTTAATTTTAATTGGTTGATATTTTTAAATAGTTTACTGCACAATTTGTGCATTAACAGTTCAAAAATCACAAAAGAGCATTTCATGAAGCCCACAATCGTTTGTGTTCACTTACGGGAAACTGTTAATAATTGCTTATACATCCAATTAATCTAACAATTTCTTTACAAGGAAAAGCAAGTTGTATAATTTCAAATTCTAAAATAGTGAATTTCTTAGCCTTGTCTTTATGATCATTAGCTTTGAAAGTGTCCTCTCCCATTGACTTCAGCAACTGATCGTCTGAACACGACTTCATAAAGCAGTTGTCTGTGTTTGTCTCTTTATTGCATTTTTATTTGATACTAAACTACCCGTGACCCGCTGGGTTCAGTTTATAAAACTTTACAACATTCCATTGAAATGCAAGTTATTTTTAACTTAAATATTCCAATTCGTTTGTGTCATCTTTGGTCTGGTTTATATACAAGTTCATGTTTAATGTTTTGCTGATTGTTTTACAGCCTTTAATAGAAATAGAACTTACGGGATAAAAACTTGAACTTTAAATCAGATTAACTTAAAAATATTTTTTTAATATGCCAAAAAATATTTTTAAATCATTAAAATATTAAAGAAAGCTGAAATATGAATAATTACTTTACAAACAAGTGGACGAAACGGCAAAGCGGCATCTCTTTGTGACTGTCTTTAACTTAAAAAAATATTTTTTTTTTAAAATGTCTGTTTGAAGAAAGTTAGCATAAAAATACTTAGTGCATAAACAATTCATAAATCATCACGCGCCGGACGGATGCACCACACAAGCAAAGACTTTTAATATTGTGCAGATAAAGGGCTCACTCCATCAGTGACCCACATGCCATAGGACAGGATGATACTCAAGCCAGTCCGTGACTGACTTAGTAATTTCTATGCGGTCACCTTAAATATACTTTATCGATTTTGAAATTTGAATGTCTAATAAAACTCTTCAGCCAAAAAGATATTTATTTAATTCTTCGATAATCATTATGCAATTGTTTCATACATGTGATCATTGGTGTTGTGGTTTTTACATATTTTTAACCCTTAAACGACGGCTATACTTACGTGATGGTTTAAAAAGTTAGCAAGGCTGACATATCACTTCTTTATAAATCGAGTCTAAATGACTAATTGGTGACTCTAGGATTCATTGACTCAACGAAATCTTTTTCGGCTAGACAGTCAAACTCTCTGCCTTCGGGCAGAGGGGAACCCGTACGAGGCTCCGCCAAAGGGCAGTCTCTCGTTCGGGGAGGTAGACTGACCCTGAACCCGTTTATACGGGTTCGAAAGAGAATATTTTTGACCGAGCATACGGGCTCGGAAGACCCAAGTAAAACTCGGCCTTGTGCTATATCTACCCTTGGGGGCTGGGCTTGTAAATACCGACTCTAGGATTCATTAGTTTACGTCATTTCCTGTGATAACTGCTGGAAAATAAAGCTGAAAGAACAAACCAAAAGCAGTGACATGCCTGTGTGTCTATTGAAGACTAAAAAAAAAGGCGAAAAATGGTGCCAACTTGGTGCAAAGAAATCGTTTCTCCATTTTGTATGGAATGCTTCAAAGAGTATTATAAAATTAAAGATAATAAATCTTAGCAACGAACATTTTTTTTTATCTTCATTTTTCTTTATAACTTCCCAAAGAAGTAATGGATATTTTTATTAACCCAACAGATTTTTGTTTCACCTTTTAAAAGTTATATTCACTGAATAATCACATTTGAGTAGACGCTTCTTTTATTTATTAAACACTAGATTCATGCTGGAGAGAGATCATATTTTTCTTTAACATGAATTCTCGAATATTCAGGCCGGTAGGCGAAAATAAATAAATATACTGTTTAATAAATAAAGGGAACGTCTACTCAAATGCGAATATCCACTAAAAATAACATTTAAGTTGTTTCTCATGTAAAAGTTAAAATATAGTTTTTGTATATAATTACCCGTATTTTTTTGTGTGTATAATACGACCCCGTGTTTCTGAAACTAAAACCAGGGAATAAATCTTTGTGTATAACACAATCCCGGAGAACAGCAATTCCTATGTAAATTTCTTTGGAAAATTTGTACCATATAATCCATTAATATCTCAATGTCGGACACATATTTCGCTAAAATATTTTTTTCCCGATATTAAAGAATAGAAATGGACCGGATGTTTAGGCATTCCTTGTTTCTTCGGCTAATTTACGTTCAAAATTTATTTTCGAGGAAAGATGTTTTGTTGTAAGATCAACACTATTAAATGACAGGTCTTCGCTTTACTTATTTTTTTAAAAATCAATTTGTGTGAACTGTCTTTGTTTCAAAGAAAAACTACTACCGACATATCAAATACCTTTTATGAACAAAATGTTTAATATTTAACAAGTCGGTAAACTAAATGAGTTTCTTTTTTTCAAATTTTCATATAGGACGTTTCGCCATCTTGACGCCTTTTGTTATTAGATTCACTGAAAAACCCTTTTTTATTCAGCTAGAAATAGAACAGTTTAAAATCGTTCTGTGTAAGCCCCATTGTCTTTCCAAATTGTCAATGGTGAGTGGAACAAGTTCATTCAGGCCTTTAGCAATGGTACCAACATTCATACTTTGGCTTCCATCTTCAAAGTTTATTCAAGAAACATTAAGTGATATATGAATACGTTTAAAAAGGAGGGAAGAGTAGGGAGGGAAACTGGATCAGGTTGCAACAGGAGGAGGGGTCATCATTAAAGATTAGAGCTAAAGAGATCAATTAGAAAAGATCCAACTCAATCTATAAGACGTTTGGCACGGAAAAGAGGAGTTTCAGCTATGACAGTCCAAAGAACAGTAAAAAAAAAAAAAGTAATACTTGAAAATGAAATCGTATGTGAAACGTATGAGACACCTTGTTACTCCAGGACAGAAAGTTAAAATGTTAGAGAGGGCTGTTAAACCCGGTATATATATATATATATATATATATATATATATATATATATATATATAGTGGACTTTACCGTCGTTGATAGACGCGGGCTGTTAACCCGCGCCTACCGGCGACCCTTTTACGAGATATGAGGGTCAGTCAACTCAATTCCTAGGAACCGACAGACAGACAGACAACCTATGATTTGATTATAATGACAATAGTTTTGTGCTGAACCAGCCACGCTTTTTGGAGAGCCGAATACAGAGATCTGGTGCACCCTATGCCCCAAGATCCCCAAACGACCCCCTTCAGGTTTTTGTATTCAGAATTGTCTTTCTTCTAGACCAGTTGACATCCAAGGCTATAAAACCCAGTCTTTTCTGCTATTTAACCATAGCTGGAGGAGAGGAAGAGGAGGATTCATACCATTCTAGAGGTTATTAGCATGGAAGTGAATGTAATTGATTCGACTGCAATTCGAACTCGGTCGTCCGATTCTTCTACCTCTTTTTCTGGCTATAATTTAAATATCAGGCAGACTGCTCTGGGAGTGTAGCAACACCAGAAGGCGTAAAACTCATGATTTCTACCCGAGGAGGGTCTGTTCAATTACTTCGTGCCACATCATTTCTCTGTTGTCTGTTCTTCCGCAAAGTGTAGCTTGCTCTACAAAAGCCTTCTTGACTTTAATCCAAACATCTGTCTGGATAGAGTAGCGGTTCAGTTCTAAAACAAACAAACAAGCAAAAAAAGACTTGTTGAACCTTCACGCGTCAAAATCGACGAGAAAGTCTATCACGCACGTATATAAATTATTATGCAAATATTGCCGCGAGAACAGTAGCAGTGATTTTTAACAAACTCTTCACTAAATGATGATCTCCGGTTCGGCCATAGTTTTTTTTAGTGGAATCATCTTTACCCCTAACCGATGGTACCCCAGCTATACCGCATGATAGCATCATACTTATTTTTTGTCACAATATATGAATGCTGAATCCCTGAAGGTGCAGCGTCTCTTCAGTATTGGATCCTGTTATATCCTTCTACCATTAACCAGGAATGCGATTTTCAGTTTGGGGACACTAAAATCAAGCAGGAAGTTTAAATATCTGGGAAGTGTTTTGACACAGGACGGCAAGTGCGACGCTGAGATCCGTAGACGTATTGCGATGGCCAAGGACACATTCCAAAAGCTGGGCAAAGTATTGCAAGATAGGAGGATCTCTTTGGTAACAAAGAAAAGAGTACTGAGACATCTGTCCTCCTTTACGGCAGCGAATGGTGAACGATCTCCTCAAAGATGAAGAAGAGACTCGAGGCGACGGAGATGTGCTTCCACAGAAGTATGCTGAGGATATTAAGCATCGAGAGTGTGAACAACGATGAGGTGTTGGAGAGGATATAAACAAGGAGGAAGCTTATACTTAACATCTGAAGTTTCTTGGGCACAGAGTGAGAAAAGAGGTCCTGGAGAATCTGATACTCACAGGTCGAATATAGGGAAAGAGAGAGAATGGTAAACAACGCATGACATAGCTGGCGGGCTTGAGCAAGTGGATGACAGAATGTGGTCTAGGGGAGGAAGCAGAGGGAAGGAACTTGTTGAGAGTTGCAAGGGTTAGAGGGAAATGGAGAGCCATGATCGTCTAAAGGACGCGGCACATAAAAAGAAAGAAAGTAAAGTGCTTGAAGCCTAGATTACCTAGACCAAACAAAAACCAATTACCAACATTAAATCCTATGAAAGGATGGCCCTAGTTGTCTGGGGAAAGGTGGCAAGGGACAAAACTTATTGAGAGCTACAAGGGATATGGAGAAGAGAGCCATGATCGCCTAGAAAGGATACGGCACATAAAAAGAAAGAATATTGTAGCTGATATTCGAAAGCTAGTTGGTTAAATAGGAGTTGACAATAAGACAACGACAGGGAATAAATTCATTATCCGACGAGATTTTTCTCGCAGATTTTCATATTGACAGCTTAATTTTCTGGGCCTAACCGATTTTTTCTTTCCAAAATTAAGCTTCTGTTTAAGTAGGTGAATTTATTTTTTAGACGATTAATCGGTTCGCTGAAAAGGTAACCCAAGCTGCAAAGTTGGAGCGATTTTAGAAATCACTTAAGACAACCTTTTTAAATAGTAGACACATACTCTTAAGTTGTAATATTTTTCTTAAATGTCTGCGTAAATAACATTTTAAACAAAATATCTATTTCTAGAGTTCTTTTTTCTCTTTATGTTAAATCTGCTTGATTTTCCTACTTGACATATTTCCATAGAACAAACCATAGCAGAAATATTCGAATAATTTCCTAATGTTTGTATTTGTAATAATTAATTCAACAAACTTATTATTTTTTTTCACTAGTTTGAATAATTCGAGACGGTTTAAAAAAAATCTAATTAAATAAATTATTATGAATTAAGACAATTTTTCCGGTTCTAAGTACCTAGCCAAAAATTCTATAGAAAATTTAAAATTATTTACTGTATGTCTCCTTCATAAATAAAAAGCTAACATTACATGTTTTTTACGTTTTATCTAAATATGAATGATATTGTTTCTACTAACATTAAACTGAATTTTTCTCTCTATACAAATACATTGAATTAAAAAAAATATCTTTATCGACAGAAATACTGTTTATATATCGTATTATTTTAAAAATTTGAATTAAAAAAAAAAATAACAGAGACGAAATATTTATTAAATATATATTTTTAAATTGTTATTCAAATTAAATATTTCCGTTTATTTTGCAAAAGCCATTTTTAATAGTATATATAAAAGGTTCATAGTGAATTTATAACATTTATAAGTAGTACAGACAGGGTTGTTTAATTTTACGGGTATTAGGTGCTGACACACAGATCGTCTTACGCGAATTTATAAAAAATTACAGTAGGTGCCTTCACATATATGCGATACCTAAAGTTTAAAATGAAATTTTTAAAATGAAAATATTTCTTGAAGCTTTAATTTCAAGCTAATAAACTAAATTTAATATCTCAAATAAACAAAATACTTCGCTGTATTTTAAAACTAATTTAAATTGACTGAAAAAAGTTTTCGTTTTGAAATTGTTAAAACAGCTAATTATTGCTCCATTTTTATCCATCGATGTAATTCTCTTTATTAAAATATCTTACAAAAAATAAAATGATTTTTTTCTGGTGCCTTGGGTCATATTTGCTGATTTAAAGTTTAATTAATCTGATCCGAAACAAATATTATTAGTTGAAGTTTAAAATATTGCAGAAATGCATTATTAATCGTGGTAGATGTTTATTTAAGGTGTTGACAGCTTGACTAGCAGACGTAATTTTATCTAATTGTTTTTTCAACGGTGAGTATATATGTAAAAATTACTTGAGGAATATAACGTGGCGCCTTTTTATATAATTCTTAGCTACTCAGAAATCTTAAAAATTTAAGAAAATAGCCTTCGTAATATAATGTTTTATTGAATTTTAGTTATTTCGATTTAAATTTACGATAGATATTGCTCTTATTTTCTGAGAATGTCATGTCTGGAGACAAAAATGGGTATGTTTATACACACAAAAAGTATTCAAAATTATTTTTAAAATATTACGGGTTAATGAATTTTTCACATATGATTAGTAACTATAATTTTTAGTGAACAATATCAGCTAACCGCTAAAAATTATTACATGAGTTTAAAAGATTTAAAACTTTATAAATTATGTTAATTCAAATTTGTAAAAATTAAAACAATTCCTATAAAAATTCATTATTCATCGAAGTTTCTTTCTCCTTAAGACAATAGTATCCATAATGAATGTTTAAATTAAATAATATATTCGTTTTATTGCATTATTTTACGATTCAGAGCAGATTTCCGGTAACTGGGAATCCTGTTTTACAAAAAAGAAAATTGATGATTGAAACTCTCCAAGGACTTCTGCTTATAACTAATACAAACATTAAGCGGTAAAAAATTAATTTCTCGAAATTTCATAAAATTTTATAAGTCCGGGCGTAACAGATGCAAACAAATGTTCCCACCAAGATATTCAAAAAAAAGGAAACATTTCTACAATAAATTCATTCATTTGTGAATAAATCCTGTAAGTTTCATTAAAATCTGTCAATTATTTGATTTTTGAAAGCACTTCCAAATCAATGTGGTTTTCACCGCGAAACAGACGGTAAAATCTCCGCGCGTAATCTTATTTCCCGCGCTGACGGACCGTCCTGGGTAAGACGATAAACTACGTCCAGGACAAGGCCTCTGATCAGGAGGTTTTGAGGAGCGTGGAACTACCTCTTAATTGCGGTGTTCCCAGGTCCGCCCTGACCAGGGTGGTAGCACCTGTTAGGGTCCCAGCTTTGGACAAATAGTTAACACCCAAACTTGTGAAAAAATAGGTTTTAATACCAGAAATACTTTGTAATAAAAAAAAATTATTACCAGCAATAGTTGAATAAAATACCAACAATACAAACAGCTATCAAGGAAAAATATTCCCAGAAATAGATTTTAGAAGAAAAACATTACCAGCAATAAATATTTTGTAGGTATTAAATAATCCATTGATGTTGATATGCCGTAAAACAAAACGTGCCAGACCAAACCAAGCCTGAAGTGAATAAGTTTAGTCATCACGCAAAAGAGAACACCAAAAGGAAAATAAAGAACTAAATTATAGAGAATTGGAAATAATTATCCCGAGTATCAGAATGAAACAGGCTTGAGTGTCTTGACAGGGTCAACGTACGATCGAATTTAAATATCGTATTGAGATAAATAATCCATTGACGTTGATATGCCGTAAAACAAAATAAACCAATCCAAATTGATTTCTTACAAATAATACATATTCTATTCATACGAAGCTATCCTAAAAATCTGGTCGGCATTAAATAACCTATTAAGATTGATATGCCGTACAACAAAACAAACCAAACCGCGATGACGGAAGAAAAACAAGATTTTTAACCAAAATTTCGAACGTACTGAAAAGGATCGAAAAAAATATAATTTGATAATTAAAACATCCTTTGATCTTTCATCATAATAATTGTATAAAGATTTGGACTGTGAAAATATTATTTTTATTAAGTTTGGGCTATTTTTTCATCACGATATGCTAATTTTTTTTTTAGCAAATCATTGGAGGTACCTAGAATATAGTAACGTTTTCACCTCCCTCTTGCGACATTTATTTTTTAATGGCGTAAGAAACGTACATTAGTGAAAGACTAATTTCCACCAAATTACTCACAGTTTTTAGCAGAGTATTTCGGCTTCTGGTAACTACCAATATAACTATTCGAGCTGCACCTCATGACTCCTTAAAACTCCAAATTCTTGACATTAGAATATCGGATGTTTCCATCTCATCTAATAAAACGTGATGAGAATTTTTAAAGGGCGTGCTTTTTGTTTGTTCTCTTTCATCTCTTCCCTGTCCCTAATTTCTGTGACGAATCAAGATATTTCTTTTAATAATTCGTTCTTTTCTTATCAAAATCACCGAGATGAAAGTTAGGTGGGGAAGATTTGCTTTAATGAAAGAATTCATGTGCATGGAATAAATCTCTATTTAAGATGCATCCCATGTTGTTACTTGTTACAAGTCCAGCAGAGAGTGAAAAAAAAATGTTTCGTCTTGTTTAGCTTTGTAAAAACCTTGGGTTTTCAAATCTCGTGTTTATGTCGCATTTGCAGAAAGGTTTGCGTTTTAGTTGCCTTCATTTTTTTTAACTCAGGTAAAAACCAAATTTGGAATGATGATTTTTGCCTATTAGGAAGTTAGGCTTGAATAATCTTTTATACTCTAGTGCGTCTTAGATGAAATCAAAGATCTGACCGCTGCATGTACTGGCCCTCTCGATCTTTCTGTGCGCTTACGGAACAGTTAGACTATAACTACAGAACTACTAATTTAAATTGGAAACATATGAACGAGATATGTATCCTATTTACATTATTCGGACTATTGTCCTCATCTGTGTTGCCATATATATTACAACGTTTCGGCCGTTGTACGCTCCAACATTCTTCAAGTGGTTGAAATGTCGAACTCAAGTCTTTTTCGCTCACCTGGGTAGACTGTTCTAGTTCCACGTGCCATGTTTTAATAGGGTATTGAATTCACCCTCTTTAGGTCCTGTCACTGGATCTAACAAACGCCTTTATCATCTGTGCCATGTGTCCTTGAAGTAGTGGAGAACTTGGAGAGTGGAATTAACAGGAGATAACTGACAATTGACATCTATTAAAACATGGCACGTGGAACTAGAACGGTCTACCCCGGTGAGCGAAATAAAGGCGTGTTCGATATTCCAACCACCTGAAGAAGGCCGGAGCGTACAACGGCCGAAACGTTGTAATAAATATGGCGAAAAAGATGCGGACAATAGTCCGAATAATGTAAATAGTGTACGTAATACTTCATCTCAGAAATATAGACAGATACTGAGATAGGAATCGACAGGGAAAAAGAGATTGATAGAAAATAGATCGATATGAGTTAATAAGAACGGAATTAACAGCAGAATTTAAACGAAGATTCCAAACACTAGAAATGAAATGCTACAGAACCATCCTTGGCATCTACGTCGACCGCATCACAAATGATGCAGAGATAGAGAGAAATCATCAAACAAGAAACAGGCCCGTTGGAAGACCTCATAACCACCGTAAAAAAGAATGGAATGTTATAGCCACGTGACAGGAGCCGAACAATCTTTCCACTGCCATCATAAAAGTTACCGCCTGTGTCAATAGAACAAAAGGCAAATCAAGTAAACACAAATCGACTGAAAGCGTCACTGCGTTGGGTTTTGGAAAATCCCCCAGAAAAACTCAGAAGACTTGAACGCAGTCAACACATATGAAGGGAGCTGGTCTCATCTGTGCAGGGATCCTACGACCAGACCCGGTTAGGTCATGAGAATTATAATGATGAGTTCGTACATGTGTCTATTTGTAAAATCTGTATCATCGTTTAATGGTTGCAAGTTCACCTCCGCTTGCATCAGTTGATGTTTCTGTTTCGTGGAAGGATAAGTTTTAATATTTAAAAAAAAAAAAAAAAGCTAAAGATATTTGTTTACAACAAGCTTTCGAACTAAAACCCCGCCAGTTTCCCTACTTTGTTTATTTGTAAAATCTTGTCCCCTGCACCACTTTTGATGCTTGTCAGTGACTAGAACGCCTGTCACCAGGCAGTAATTATTGCACGATTTTTATAATTAACGGTCGGGGATTGACTCTTCATTAGCGTTTTCTGCAAGTGAAGCTTCACAGTAAAGCAAGTAAATGTTTGCCTCAGCAAGTTCGTTTCATTACTTTTTTGTTTCTTTTAGTTTTTTTTTTTAACTATTCTTTCCCAATTTTATCAGTATTTTTTCGCTTTTCCTTTTATTCTGTTTCTTTTCTTTACTTTCTTTGTCATTTTCTTTTTTTTTTTTCCTTTTTGTCATCTGTTTTTGTTTTTTCGTTTGTTTTTTCTGCTTTTCGTTTTTCGTCTTTCCTTTTTCGTTTTTCGTCTTTCCTTTTTCGTTTTTCGTCTTTCTTTTTTTGTTTTTCGTCTTTTCTTTTTCCTTTTTCGTCTTTCCTTTTTCTTTTTTCGTCTTTCCTTTTTCATTTTTCGTCTTTCCTTTTTCCTTTTTCCTTTTTCGTCTTTTGTTTTTCGTCTTTTGTTTTTCGTCTTTTGTTTTTCGTCTTTTGTTTTTCGTCTTTTGTTTTTCGTCTTTTGTTTTTCGTCTTTTGTTTTTCGTCTTTTGTTTTTCGTCTTTTGTTTTTCGTCTTTTGTTTTTCGTCTTTTGTTTTTCGTCTTTTGTTTTTCGTCTTTTGTTTTTCGTCTTTCGTTTTCTGCTTTTCGGTTTCTTTTTTCTGCTTTTCGTTTTTCCTTTTTCTTTTTCTGCATTCTTTTCCCCTTTCGTTTTCTGTTTATAACAAGTGTCCTTCTTTTATCATTCTTTCTTTTCCCACGCTTTCTTTCTATGTATGTCCTTCCTGTCGTATTTTCCTATCTTAGCCTTCTATTATGCTTTCTTTCTTCTATCTCTCCGACACGACATTTTTATCTAGTCTATCATTATAAAAGTATTATATATCTTATTAATGTGTTCATTTGAGTATGTTTGGGTTTTGTAAATGTCAATTTATGCTGAACGCCCGTCCCGCCAACGTGATTAGCTTCAGCTCTTGCCGCTGATTGTATTGGCATCACGAGGCGAAAAGGTCGGGTGAGTATGAACAGACCCACTGAGCAATGTGCCAGGAGAGAGCAACCCTGTTGATTTTTCCTCGTGAAAAAATAACATCCATATTAAATGATTATAGCGGTGATATTTCTGACAAAATCTTTATCGTTATTTTAATGTTTCAAGCCATCGATCAGTCTTTACCTGTGTTTAATTTGTCTTAAATTTAAGCTGTTTCAATCGAACAATCTGTCAATCAGCGCATTCAAATTCTGCCTATCGAGTTTAAACTCTTCTGTTTAACAGAAGCAATGGGAGTGAGTCTGTCGCGAGAGATGAAGAATGGACCTGGTAATTTTTGAATTCGAAAGATTTATCAATACCGTGTATTCGAGTCTGTATATATACGCCCATTCTAGAATTTTTTTTTTTTTATCCTTTCTCCCGGAGCATGGCTATAAACTAATGAGACCAAGTGGGTTAAAGAGTGTTAGGGAAGAGGAAAGCAACATTAAAGAGAGAGAACAGTAAAGAAAGAAGAAGATAACGCTTGATATTTAAATTTTTGAAGATGACTGGGAAGCAAGAAGCCAAAGGTGCAACAGAAGAAAAATAGCATAGAACTTACGGTTGCGTCTAGCTATTTCAACTGCGATTAATGTTGCATTTAAGTGCTTGAAGATGGCAGGGTAGATGGTAGGGAAGTAAGAATCCATAAAGTTCTAAAGGCGAAAAGTGCGGGAAAATAAAATGTTAAAATAGGACTTATGGTTACATGTCCCTAATTCAACAGTAAAACTGTGAAACCTAGTTGCCAATGTGCCAAGGAGGAAAGCACATTGAAGCAATTGCCATGAAAATATCTATAGGTAAAAAAACAGAGGGGAGCAACGTCATGGTGGTGAAAAGTGACTGAAGTAGAGATTCCAAGTTAGGACTGATTATATTACATATATTTCTTTGGACTTAGTTGAGGATCTTGAGACCTATAACTGGTGCACCAGACCCGATATGCCAGCAGTATTCAATGCATGGTCGAATGGTAAATTTAATGATTTTTGCATCAACCACTAGACACAAGCGATTACTGGGTGGGTAAGAATTAGAAAACAGAAACATTACCGAGTAGCGAGAACAAAAAAGAGTAAGCAGGCGGACATTAGCTTCTTAATTTAAATTTTTGAAAAGATTAAAGTTGGCCGGAAACCAGGGAGCCGAAACAGAGTTCCACAAGCGAGAAGTGAGAGAAGAGACTTTTAGCATAGAACTTACGGTTACATATAACTGACTCAACTTCTATGTTGGTGAGACCTCGTCGACAGTCTAGTACTGCACTTATATTCATAAATTCTAGGTACCCTGGCGTAGAGCTCACCCGAACAATTACCATGAAAGTATCTATAGAAAAGACACAGGGAGACAACTTTACGGCGGTAGGAAAATGACTGATGCCGAAACGCCAGCTCAGGGCCAATAATATTGCCGATTCTTCTTTGGATTGTGTCAATACTATTTGCATTATTCGGACTATTGTCCGAATCATTGTTGCCATATTTATTACAACGTTTCGGCTGGTTGACTGTTCTAGTTCCACGAGCCATGTCTAATGGATGTCAGTTAGCAGTTATCTCCAGTTAATTCCCCTTTCCAAGTTCTCCACTGCCTTAACCAGGTATTGAACTCACAACACTCAGGGTCCTGTCACTGGATCTAACCAACGACTTTACCCACAGTGCCATGTGTCCTTGAGCGTACAACGGCCGAAACGTTGTGACAAAGATGAGGACAATAGTTCGAATAATGTAAATAGTGTACATAATACTTCATCTCAAAAATATAGACAGATACTGAAAGGCCGAAACGTTGTAATAAAGATGGCGACAAAGATAATGACAATAGTCCGAATAATGTAAATAGTGTACATAATACCTCATCTCAGAAATATAAACGGATTTTATCAAGCATCTTAATATATATGGCGGGAACACCAGACCATATGTGGTAGCAATATTCTAAGCATGGACGAATGGTAGATTTATAAATATGGAAGATAGATCCAGAAGAGAAAAATCAAAAAACACACACACACACACATATATATATATATAATTTTACTATATAACTTGTTTGCACTGAATATTCCCTGAGAAGGAAGAGAAGATTAGATCTTCCTTTTGGCATTAAGGAATGTTTTTTCCTTTACACTTCTTATAGAACGTTTAGGTTCGTAATGGCGGGCAGGGGCGTTCAAGGAAAGGGTTCATTTCAACGGAAACTTTTCTCATTGGTAGCAATACTTTACGGTTAGAAAATAGACGGTGGGTTGAAATAACGCGCCCAGTGTTAAAAGGCACGGGAGGATGCGATTTTTGCGTACTGGAAAGGTCATGAGTAATTGGTCACGCCTATTTAATAGATATGTTTTCATATCGCTTTTATAGGGTCTCAGTCGAGGGCGGGGGCCTCTTCCAAATATCTAACTGATGATATGACATGATTATTAATGAGGTCCACTCTGTCACCTCCTTTCTGGCTCCACCAAGGATCTGAGGGTTAGCGGTAAGGGTAAGTGTGGAGTGAAGTACGTAGATGTTAGATAGAGAGATAGAAAAAAAAAAGAAACTGCGTAAAAGGTCATATGCCCTTTGTTGGAATTAGCAGACAAAACCTTTGCATAAATTCTTTGCTTTATGAATGTTTGAGAATTTATTCCCTAAGATTGCGCCAAGTTTTGGTTGGTTAAAAAAATATTACCATCCAAAAATTAATCTCCGCCTCTCTTTTTATATCAAGAAAAATAAAATGATATTAAATATCTTTTAAAATGTTTTAAAACTCTCGTTTTTTGTTTGTCAACTTTGTACATCAAAAAATAAAGTATTCTATTATACTTCTGACATTATTTGGACAGTTATCCTCATATTCACAATGTTTCAACCGTTGTACGATCCGGCCTTCTTCAGGTGATTGGAATTTCAACCCGAAAACTTATTTCGTCCACCTAGGTAGATTGTTCTAGTTCCAAAAAGACACATGGCCCATGGATAAAAGACGTCGGTTAGATCCAATGACGAGACCGAAAGAGTTGTGTACCAGCCCACAGTAGTGGTGGACCAAAGTTGGAGAGTTGAATTAAAGGAAAATAACTGAGACATCCGGAAGAGGCACAGCACAGCACGTGGAACAACAATCTACCCAGGTGGATGAAATAAAGGGTTCGTTTCGAAATTTCAATATCCTGAAGATGGCCGGGACGTACAAAGGCCGAAACGTTGTTAATATGTCAATAAAGATGAGGAGAACTGTCTGAATAATGTAAGTAATCAAATATCTGATCCCAGAGATATAGACAGATATCAATTATTTTTTTTTTATTCTTTCACGTCAAGCAAAGAAATAAAGTCACTAAGACGCGTCGGTCTCACGTTTGATGTAAACAATTTCAAGTCACTTAAGGTGACATTAATTCAACGGTCAGACTTTTTTTTTTGTATTAAAAAAATGAAATACACTTCAATATACAGTCCACTATGGAGAAAGATATATAATTTAGTGTTGCCTGCTTTATTACAAGAAAATAAAAATACACGTAAAAATTTTAGTTTGACCTTTTAAATGATGTCACCTTAATTGACTTGAAATTGGTTGCATTAAATGTCGGAATTACACGGAATAATTCTTGAAAATGAAATATATATATATATATATATATATATATATATATATATATATATATTAAAGAAAAACAGACCACTTTAAGGTTCTATTATAATAATTTATTTCACCAGAGACCTTTTAAAGGATGCCGGATCATCAGACAACACTTCCTTTAAAAAGACTCTGGTGAAATAAATTATTATAATGGAGCCTTAAAGTGGTTTGTTTTTCTTTAAAATATTAGCTCTGGATTTACATTGCGCTCTCAGGATTTCATCCTCCTTGGGACTACCCATACGGATTGCCAAGTTTTTTATAATTTTATTTAATTTTACTTGTGCTTGAGCAAGTATTTTCTTTTCTGGACACAGTGTGTGAAAACTGTCCAAATGTTGTGTAATTCTGAGCGCTTTCGGCTATACTTATAACCTGAGACATTTTCTCCATAAATGTGGTCCGGATATGTGACAACCTCTACGCAAGCTGGAAAAGTTTAATAGAAAATTAAACGCATAGATCTTGTCGGTCGATTTTAATAATAATAATAAAAAAAAACTTTAATGAATTCTTGCTGCCAAAGTATCTGTTGTATGTATGTGTACGTGGGTGTGCCACGCGCTCTTTCCTGTGCATATAGACGAATAACAATTCCAATAAAGAAGACCGTATACCGATAATGGTTTACTCCAGTGATAGGACAGGAATATTAGACTCTTGATAATTTGTTTCTGATAATGAGACGTGAATATACAGGATGCATCAGATATTTGAGAAAACACCGGTTCTAGAAAGATCTAGGTGTAATATTATAGAATTTAAATAAAAGAATATTTGAGCATAAAATTAATATTGCATAAAACTAGTTGTTCATCGTAAAAAATCTGACCGTAATATAACTTAAAACAAACGAACAAAATATATGAAGGCGATAATCCGAAAAATAGATGGAAAAATGATAGTATTACACACTATACTATATTATACTGGTCTGGTACTTCTATTACGTATTAGGTTGGTGCAAAAATAATGACGTAATAATGTCGTTTTTTGAAGTCAAAAAATGCGTCAAAAAACGACATTATTACGTCATTATTTTTGCACCAACCTAATATTTAGATAGTCTTAATAAAATATAAGAACAAATCTGTAAAGTTAACGGACCTGACATTTCGGCTTCAGTCACTTTCTAACTGCCGTAACTTAGCGTCTGTGTATCTTTTCATGGTAATTGTTCTCATGACCTGTCCATTTTGGTACCACGAATAAATAAATTAAATACGAATTTAAGGGCAATACTAGATTGTCAGTTAGGTCTCATCATTTTAGAGTTGAAATTGCCAAATATAACCAGAAGTTCTATGTTTAAAATTTATTCTGTCGCAAACGCTTGTAGAACCCTCCTACAGTTTCTTGCTTTCCAGTAAACGTTGAACTTCAAAGATTTAAATGCAATGTCAATCCTTAACTTCTTCCATCCTGTTCTCTCTCTCTCCTTAATAGTATAATTATTTTTCTCACAATCTTCCTCTCTCAGTAACCCGCTTACGTCTTAGTGGCTTTATTGCATTGCTTGGGCTGAAATTAATTTTAAAAAAGTACCAGAACTTTAGGCCGAAGAGCTGAGCGGGTGAAAGGTTTTTCAAGATAAAGATATAATTACTAAAAATGAAAGCCCAAAAACATATTTGTGTTATAAACAAGAAAAATGAACACTATTTACATTATTCGGACTATTGTCCTCATCTTGGTCGCCATATTTATTACAACGTTTCGGTCGTTGTACGCTCCGGCCTTCTTCAGATGGTTGCAATATCAAACTGAACCCTTCATTTCGCTCACTAGGGTAGACTGTTCTAATTCCTGTCATGCTTAATGGATGTTAGTTATTTGTTTTCTTCTGTTAATTCGACTCTGCAAGTTATCCACATAACATCCATATAGCATGAGAACAACCTTCAAAAGCTGGACGACACTATGCAAATATCTTTCTCGAGTAAGCTATAGAGGAGAACACGACTAAAGACTGTGTGTACGCTATTTAGTGCAGCTGCGGAAAGAAATATAAAGGGGAGACTGACCGCCCCGTTAAGGTACTGCTTCAAGAACACCAGAAAGCTGTAACACGAGGGAAAGTGAAAAAATCAGGCGTGGCTGACCATATAGTGAGAGAAAAGGGAGATCACCGCCCTCTGTGGAATCAGGTTGAAATCATAGACAAAGAACACGATTGGAAAATTCGTAAACTTAAGGAATCAGCACATATGTTAGGCCACAAAAATCTCCAGAGCTGACCAAGCATAGAAATGAATACAACGTGGGAACCAGTTATAAGGAGTGTCAGAGAAAAGCGATAATAACAAAAATTGCAAAATGAGCTCTGGTAAAAACATGAAATGATAACAGCAAATAATTGCAATATGAGCACTGGTAAAGTTGAGGACAATCGTCTGAATAATGTAAATAGTGTACATAATACCTCATCTCAGAAATATAGACAGTGAAGAAAAATGAAGATAAGAATCCGAAAAAAAACGTGCCAACTTAATTTACCAGGCCGTCTCGGCGCCGCTGATCACGACATTTTGTTTTAGCTATAAAAACACCGCTACATTACGGACTGTTGCCCCAGTTTCAGAACACACGTAGGTTTTGAATTCAATGCTGTCCTTTCCTTAGATTGGTTGTCAACCAAAATCTAGATAACCCAATCTTTTCCTGCTTTTAATACAGAGCTAAGATTGAGTCATACCAATCCCCAAACTTCAAATAACGCAATGAACTTCTTGTCAGAATAAATTTATTATAGATGTTGGGTTGTACAGCGCTTAAAGGATAATTAGAGATACTTCAGTTTGGATAGCGGACAATGTAGAAACCGTGTACATACATACCGGACAAATGGAAAAAAAAATTTATAACCTCTTGTAACATTTTGTGCTGCGTTTTAAATAAACTCTCGTAATATTCGCTTATTTCCCTTTTCAGGGTAGGAGAGAAGGCATGTAACATATTTATATATTTTTTTCGTATATTTTATTTGTTTAAAATAAAAATCTTCACAGTAAAGATACATGTCCGAAGAAGACATTTTTTTCTTCTCTTCTTATTTTTTATATTTCTACCAATGATTGCACCTCCGACAGGTAATGTTAAGGCCCCAAACTTATATCTAGCAAACTCAACAAGAATGAAATAAAATATATATATATATATATAATATATATATATATATTTGCGCTATTTACATTTTTCTGACTGTTGTCATCATCTTTGTCATATTCACGACGTTCCGACCGTCGTATACTCCAGCCATATTCAGATGATTGGAATTTCGAACCGAACCATTTATTTCGTCCACCTTGGATAGATTGTTCTAGTTTCACGTGCCATGCCTCTTCTGGCTATCTCAGTGTCAATTATCTCCCTTTTAACTCCCCTCTCGAAGTTTTTGTTCATCTCTGCTGTAGCCAGGTATTGAACTCAAAACAATTTGAGTTAAGTCACTGGATTCAACCAACGCTTTTATCAACTTGACTGTGTGGCCCGAAGGTGGCTGGAGCGTACAGAAATCAAAATGTCGTTTATATGGCAACAAAGATGAGGGAAACAGTTTGAACAATGTAAATAATTGCAGTACCTCATCTCAGATATATGGACTGTGAATATGGCAACAAAGGTGAGAACAACAGTCCGAACAACGTAAATAGTTACGATACCTCATCTCAGAAATGTAGACTGTGAATATGGCAGTAAAGATGAGGACAACAGTCCAAACAATGTAAATAATTGCAGTACCACTTCCCAGAAATATAGGTAGATATCGAAAGTGCATAGTATCATGAAAATACTTTACTTCGGAACTATCGAAAAAAAAAAAAAAGCATCTCGATTGCATTTCTTCCCTTTTCTTTTTTTTTTTTTTTTTTTTTTTTTAAGTATTTTTTACATTATTTAATTTATTTCTTGTAATATTTTCCTTTCAGACTCTCTTTGGTTTCCTTTCAGACTCTCTTTGGTTTCCTTTCTCTTCTATGTCTTTCTCTCATTCCAATGTTAGTCAATGTGTTTTATTTCCCTTACCGAATCGTCTTCCACCGGGTGATCTTTCCTTCCCTCTCTTCCATTTTTTCCCCCTATTTCGTGGCAATAAGATCGATTTTAACATGACCCCATCTGCCCAGAGTAGCTTCATCGCTTTGACACGACATCCTGTTGGCGGCTTTTCGACTCACCATTCCCTCTCGCTTTCTGCACAATTAATTCACGGAGGAATTCTTCAAGTATTTACCAAAAGTTGCCCTGGGTTGCACATCAAACTCTGATTGCAACCACTTCACGACCGGCGCGCGTACATAGGCAAGCAAGAATCTAATTACTGCCAGAGATGTACTTTGCTACAGTCTCACCTAGACCTCAAAACACCGACATTTTCAACGTCTTGTATTTTTTTCCCCTTGGTTTTTATCGTTTACTTCGTGGCGCTAAGGAATTTGGTCATTTTGGAGCTGAGATTTCTTCGATCCGATTTTTAGCTTGCTGCGTGTATTTGTGCTGTTCCCGTTATTTTTTTTTAAAGGAATTTCTTTATATTGTTTCTTTCTTTCTTTTCATCGTCCTCTTCCTTTCTTTCTTTTCATCGTCCTCTTCCTTTCTTTCTTTTCATCGTCCTCTTCCTTTCTTTCTTTTCATCGTGCTTTTCTTTCTCCCTTTTCATCGCTTTCTTTCTTCCTTTTTATGCTTTTCTTTCTTTCTATGCTTTTCTTTCTTTCTATGCTTTTCTTTCTTTCTATGCTTTTCTTTCTTTCTTTGCTTTTCTTTCTATGCTTTTCTTTCTTTCTTTGCTTTTCTTTCTATGCTTTTCTTTCTTTCTTTGCTTTTCTTTCTATGCTTTTCTTTCTTTCTATGCTTTTCTTTCTTTCTTTGCTTTTCTTTCTATGCTTTTCTTTCTTTCTATGCTTTTCTTTCTTTCTATGCTTTTCTTTCTTTCTTTTTATGCTTTTTTTCTTTTTATGCTTTTTATGCTTTTCTTTCTTTTTTCTTTCTTTTTATGTTTTTCTTTCTTTTTATCGTTCTCTGCCTTTCATTCGTCTTTTCTTGCTTTCTTTCATCTTTTCATCCCTCTTACTTTTCCTCCTTTCGCTCGTCCATTCTTCGTTTTCTTCCTTCCTTCCTTCCTTCATTTTGATTCGATTAAACATTTTTCATTTTATTTTTCCGAGTAAACTATTGCTTTCCTTGTCTTCGATACTTTTGCATTGTAACAGTCTGTTTTACTCTTCAATCATATCTTCTAAAGTCATATATGAGAGAGAGAGAGAAAAGGCAGCAAGAATTCTCTCAAACATGTTTTGTTAAATAATATGAACATGTCCTGTAGGCCAATTTTTTCTATGAAATCTTTCAAATTTCCGAATAAGTTGTTTTGGGTTAGCGGTAAATTTTCCAAAAATTTATATTAACTTTTATTTTAGATTATATTTTTGCCTGAGGACTTTCCAATGTTGCTACATTCGTTTTCAAGGATTGTTATGTGTGTGGTAACGCAACTGGTTTTTAATTCTGACGTTCTCACATTTCATGGAACTAATTTCAAGTCGCTCAAGGTGACGTCATATAAACGGTGAAACTGAATATTTTATTTTTAAATTGGTTCCTTCAAATGAAAATACTCGGGGAAAAATAATATAAAATAAAAGGTAATATGAATTTTGGCAAATTTATCGATAACACAAAACAACTTCTTCAGAAATTGGAAAGATTCAGCAAAAAAACATTTATTTAACAAAACATGTTTGATTTTATATATATATATATATATATATATATATATATATATATATATATAAATAATGTATTGAACAACACAAAATATTAAAAAGTTAAAATCTTCAGGCACACTGGTTTGTATATTAATATTCTTTCGTTTTTATTATTATTTCATTTAGATTCATCGACTAATTTCGGCCAACATGGCCATCATCATGAAAGAAAACATTCTGCTTGCTGGTAGAAGCGAACTACAGAAATGAATGTCTTGATGGAGAAAATATATAAGGCGTAAACACTAATAATCCCTGGTTATAATTTGTTACATTGGAATCGTAATCACAATCCAATTCATTAGACACACAAATTCAAAATGAAATCGGAAAATATATCTCCGGGTATTTGTAGGTCTGATGAATTGGATCGAGATTAGGATTCAAATATAATAAATTATAACCATGGAATGTGAGTGTTTGAGACTTTTATATTATATTCTTAATCTGTCCTGGACATTGAGTTCTACCTAGATTCTATACACTTGGGCATATATATATATATATATATAC
>OZ010596.1:18777736-18822736 GCA_963932145.1 Acanthosepion lycidas | reverse complement strand
TGTGTGTGTATGCATTATATATATATATATATATATATATATATATATATATATATATATATATGAAGAAAAATATACGGAAAAAACAAACAAAAATTCTTATATGCAATTATGCTGTTTTTTTAAAACATACTGTCGGATCTATATCCATATATTTACTTACATATATATATAATCCTAAAGAGCCAGTAACTACCTACACAGATTTCGCCTATATGGGTTTTTAAGTTCAGATGGCTTTACGCTACTTAACGTATTGAGTACTCTACGTTTTATTTTAGTTACTCGCTTGGTTTCTTTCTTCCTTCGGATTGAAAATTTAAGGCATTATACTATTTTTTTTCGCCCATTCCGAATGTTTCTAGTTCTTTCTTTCTTTCTTCATTTTTTTTTTTTTTTTTTTTTTTCAATTTTTTTCGACGGATACTAATTGTACCATCCGTTTTTTTTTACCAACCAAGTACAATTATTAGTATAATATATATTTATATATATGTGTGTGTGTGTGTGTGTGTGTGTGTGTAATAATCCGTTGGTATATCCAAGTAAATCCTATTAATACAATATTAAAACTGATTCACACATAGAGCCCAATGTTTTAATTAAACAGTGGAACATATTTAAATTATTCAAACTATTGTCCTCATCTTTGTTCCCATATTTATCACAACATTGTACGCTCCGGCATTCTTCAGGCGGTCGGAATGTCGAACTGAAAACTTTATTTAGTTCGCTGGATTCTTCTAGTTCGACGTATCATGTCTAATGGATGTTAGTTATCAGTTACCTACTGTTAATTCACCTCTCCAAGTTCTCAACTGCTTTAACCCGGTATTGAACTCACAATGCTTCACTGTCACTGGATCGAACCAACGCCTTTATCCACTGTGCCATGTGCCGATACGTTGTGCTATGTCAACAAAAATGAGAACAATAGTCCGAATAATGTGCATAGTAAGTATATATATATATATATATATATATATATATATATATATATATATATATATATATATATATATATATATATATATCTGTGTATTATGAAATGGACAAAGTCCGACAATTATTTTAAGACATTTTTGTTTATACATTCTTTTATTCTATAAAAAGAATGTATAAACATAAAAATGTCTCTGTTTCATGATGTGTGACGTCATTTGATTATATTTGATTCGCCATGAGCAGATATGAATGTACGTGAGAGATTCATGGAAGATTGAAGTTTAAATACTGTAAATTCGACCTTGCTAACCGAACGCTCCTTGGTGGCCAAATCGGTAAAGGCACGTCAAGCTAAATGACGGTTCCGTATAGGATACAGGTTCGATTCCTGTCGGAGGACGAATATTTTTTGTGAAAATTTCTCGGACATTGAGGCCGGTAAATGTCGTTTAATAATAAATATATTTATTATAAATAATACTATTTATTATAAACAGAGCATTTACTTAAATATTTTTATCTATAAAAAGAATGTATAAACGTAAAAATGTCTTTATATATATATATATATATATATATATATATATATATATATATATATATATATATATATATGAAAGTGAGCATAGAAGTCAACACTTAGAGGCGACAGTCTGCTTCATGCTAGATGCAATTGTCAGGCCACGAGTCTATCTCTGATATTGAGCACTTTATCCCATAAATATAATACATCCTAAGACTATATTTCTTTATATATATATATATATATATATATATATATATATATATATATACACGTTCGCAGCTATTGCTATACTTTTTTTAAATTTATTACTTTAAAATTTACTATCCAGAACTCAGGTTGTGGCTAATGTGAAAGAAATGAACATTTTTCTGTTGGTCTGCGAAATTCAACCCGAAGAACACATTTACTTAATAGAATAAACGCATTACTATAATTAATGTCTCTCTTAAACACATTGCTACCTTCTTACTTGAGCCAAATCAGAATCCAGTGGCCCTGAAGCATTACTTATTTCTTTTGCTTTCTTTCTCTTCTTTTTAAATGACAACATATCTTGCCAAACACCAGCTTGATCCTTTTTGGAACTCAAGTGCCTTTTGTTGTCTTTTGATAATTCTTTTATAGATTCTATAGTGGATCTTCGCCACGTTTCAGAGACAGTATTTTCCATTTAAGGATCTTGTGGAATTAAGAGTCTTTCAAAGATGTTAGTGAGGCTTTTTTTTTTTTGTTTCTTTTACGAATGATGCTGAAAAATTCTTGGCCCATTCTATCTTCCCAAATCTGAGCAAATGACTATAAAAACTTCTATTTATTTACTTTTTGGTCGAGCAAGTATTTCTTTCCACCATTTCTTTGCTTGTATAGGAGAAACTCTCGCCTGTTAATTCGCATACATCTTTGTCTAATTTTTGACCAGGAATCAACAGCTTCTTTTTTTAAACCATCAACAGATTGTCAGCTGAAACAGTCAATCAGTTTTATTGACTATTGCAGAAAGCACAAGAAAAGAGAGACCAACCTTATGTCTTTGGTGGGAAAATGCACCGAGATGATTTCATTCAATCACGTTTTGTACAAAATAGTACTTTACTTGAATTAGTCGCTCTTAAATATCGCCTTTAGCAGCTGCATTTACAGTATTAAAATAATAATTAATTATAAATATTAATTTTCACTAAGATTTAGTATTACTAATTAATGTATCATCAACAGTATGTGAAATTGTCTGGCTGAGTGCGGACGGCTTAAAGTAAACTACTCTGCAATTAGTAGTTAATAGACTAGAATTAATCTTCCGTATATATGTTTTTCAATTCATGCGGTATTAAGATCTTAAAAGCCATTGATCTAGAAATCCCTTAGTCTTCAATATAGAGCTTTAACAGTATTGCGCTAGTAAATATTTCGCTATGGTGTGCCATTTGTTACTGTTTTAAGAGAACAGATGCAAAAATGTGAAGAAAAACGTATCTTTGTAATAGTAAGTGTAGATCGCAACTGAAAACAAGAAATGTTTAAATATATGACGTAAGAACAAATATATCTTTGCTCTTTTAATCTACAGGTGTATTTAATGTAAGGCTCAACAAACCATCCAACTGTTGCTCCACGTGATTGCTCAGGAATGCTGAACAATTCGAGAAACTAAACTGCTTCCAAAAATTCCCTTCTTTCTTTTCTTTCACTTTAAACCTTTTGATTGATTATGGAGACATTTTATGCAAATCTTGCGTTATCGCTTAATCTCGCATTCCGGCGAAGATTTTCCTGTTTCTTTGCCTGGACGTTAAAAGGTTAGGGATGAATAGTAGCCACTCCAGAGTCCATCTGTTAAGCCTTAGTTCATGTTTGAATTTACCGTTGCTGGTTTTCCTGACCACGACTCAGAAACATTGCCTTATATATAGGATTGAACCATAATCAAGTATTACTGCTGTTTTAACTTAAGTGGCAAAGCGGGGAGCATAACCCCTCCCCCCACCACGGATTAAAGGTTCCATCCAGAATGTTTAGTTGAATTGATGCTTCGTGAAAGAACTTTGAAAAAAAAATGAAACTTGAGAGAACTTCTCATTTTCTAGCAAAATCCGCGTGAATTTTTCCTTCCATAGACTAGTCTTCGTTTTTTTTAATATTTCATTCTTGTGCTATACACATCCTTCTTTTTCTTTTCTTTTTACAAATCCTGCGGGAATAACTTTGCTTGTTATTAGGTTGGTGCAAAAATAATGACGTAATAATGTCGTTTTTTGACGTTAAAAATACGTCAAAAAACGACATTATTACGTCATTATTTTGGCACCAACCTAATAGAAAAACCAATTCTTGGATGGAACAGTCATCCAAGGGTACACATCATTATCTAACAGACAATTTAAAATCATAAATGTGGAGTAATGCAAACTATATTCTTATCATATCTCGCTCTCTCTCTCTCAATATATATATATATATATATATATGTGTGTGTGTGTGTCTGTGTGTGTGTGTGCAGATATGTGGAAAAATAGGAAAGAACGCGTTAGGTAAATAATCCGGAGTTCTTTAGTATTTTTGTTTTTATTTAAAAAAACAAAAACAAAACAGTGCTCCATACAGAGTTAGAGCTTAAATTATGATTTTTTTGTTTCATAATCTTTTTTTTTTTTTTTTTAAATAATTATAATATATATATATTATTTATTATAATTTTATCAAATAGACAAAAAAAGTTTAATCACTACAAAAAAACAAATTCGTTTCGGTGCATTTCAATTGCACGTCGACTGGTAAGCACCAAAAAATCTTTTTTGGTTCTCACCAGTCGCGGTGCAATCGAAATGCGCCGAAACGAAGTTGCATCGTTATAGTGAGTAAACTGTTTTCGTCTATATGATAAAATCATAATAAATAATTATCGTTGTACTATCGGTATCGAGCACTCTTTTAAATTAATGCTGTGAACGTTAGAATTTATATATTATTTTCGATCTCATTGCACCGAATATATATATATACACACACACACACACACACACATATATATAGTTTGCGTTTTGCTATATTTATGGTCTTTTTTGTTATTCTAAGTAACTTTTACTCATTAAATGCTCCTTTTTTTTTACTCTTGCATCCATGCTCACTCGTTGAATAGCTTACTCGCTATTTGCCCCTGCTTCTTTTCAGTATGTCATGACGTCCTCTTTACTCATTAGGCAACACTCAGTAACATTAACTATGAACACGGCCACAATGTGCTGATCGTGTTCGGAAAATCATACATTCCTATGACTTCAAACACATACATAGAAAACCATATATCTAGTTAAAAATAAAATTAGAATTTGCTAATGGATAAATGCATAGCTGAAAAGGCAATGCATATGCAGAAGTTTTTAACAGATTTTTTACAAACTTTGTTTCCAGAAAATAAACACAAGTATGAATACAAGAAAAATTAAATAAAAAACGTAATCGCAGTGCCTTGTCAGTTTTATATATATATATATATATATATATAAATAATGGGAAAGAACAAACAGATTTAGAATCCACAGTTCTTTCGCATTTACTTTGTTTTTTAAAGTGTTCAATACAACAGAGAGCATAATATTTTTAATGATATTTTTATTTTGAAATGTTTTACATTGAAACATGTAAATTTATATGTTTCTGGACTTAATTTTTTTTCTCTCGGCAAAAGTTACCGAACATTACCTGATGAGGGGATAAAAAAGTCTTAAGTCCCGAAACAGAAATTTCCGTATCTCAATCTAAAACACATTTTAAAATAAATAAAAAAATCATATATATATATATATATATATATATATATATATATATATATATAGAGAGAGAGAGAGAGAGTGAGAGAAAGAGAGAGTTAGTAGTTAGTTATTAGTAGTAATAGTCTTATAAGTATAAGAAATTAAACTCGTCCGGAAAACCTTCGGTGTCTTGATTTGCGAATAGTCAGTCAAACCAATACCAAAGGGGGAAAAAAAGGTATAAAAAAGAAAGAACAAAGAACATGGACGTCTGCCGAAAACAATCGTCCAGCATGCAAGTCCAAGGTCCAAAGAAAAAACCCCGATCAATGCGGTAAGTAGAGCAGGCCTAGTTAATATATATATATATATATATATATATATATATATATATATATATATATAATATGAGGTGCGTTGTTAAATATGTATTTGTTAAATAAATACTTGTCTTTCTTCGCTAAAGGAGATGTGTGGGTGGTGTAAAGAGAAATCGAAGAACAAACTTCGATTTTCTGTCGTGTTCGTTTTTAAACCCTTTATTCCCCCAGCTATGGGTTAAATAGCAGGACTTGTGTCAAGTAAAATCCTTGTTCTCAAAAAAGTGTTAATGCAATATTCAGTCGTATTCAAAAAACTTAACAATCCAGTATATTTTTCGGCTTTAAATAACCCATAGTTGAAATGCTCCGAAAAACATAATCGATATATCAATAAATCAGTCAACTGATTTATTGATCTATCGATTTTGACATTATTGACGGTTGATTCTCCTAAAACAGCATTTATTCTTTGAAAATCAGCATTCGAAAGCCTGGCTTTTACGTGGGTTTGAACTCTGAACTCCTGAATTTTTACATCTTTTTTCGAAAATTCTTACAAAATGTAGTTAAGAAAAAAAATAACTCAAATATGTGACAGCAAAAGAATGAAGGGAGGCATAAAGGTAGAGTGTAGGAGTGAAAGTGCTTTTTCTTCCTTTTGTTTCTTTTTCTTTCCTTTTGTTTCTTTTTCTTTCCTTTTGTTTCTTTTTCTTTCCTTTTGTTTCTTTTTCTTTCCTTTTGTTTCTTTTTCTTTCCTTTTTTTTTCGTTTTCTTTTCCTTTTTTTTTTTTCGTTTTCTTTTCTTTTTTTTTCGTTTTCTTTTCTTTTTTTTTCGTTTTCTTTCCTTTTTTTTTCGTTTTCTTTTCTTTTTTCGTTTTCTTTTCTTTTTTTTCGTTTTCTCCAAAACGAAGAAGACATACGTAAAGGAAGAGTGTAATAATGAAGCTTTTCTTCCTTTTTTTCTTTTTCTTCCTTTTTTTCTTTTTCTTCCTTTTTTTCTTTTTCTTCCTTTTTTTCTTTTTCTTCCTTTTTTTCTTTTTCTTCCTTTTTTTTCTTTTCGTTTTTCTTATCTTTTCATCCAAAGGATGAAGACATACATAAATGAAGATTGTAATAATAATTTTTTTCTTCTTTTGCTACATTTTTTCTTTTCCTCTTTTTTCTCTTCCTCTATTTTTTTCTTTCTTTCTTTCTTTTTTCTTTTTCTTTCTTTTTTTCCCAGGATGAAGAGATGCACAAACGGAAGATTGTATTAATAAATGTACTTTTGACCTTTTTTCTTTTTCTCTCTTTCGGTCAAAGGATGAAGACGTGCGTAAAGGAGGAGTATAGTAACGAAAGTCTTTTTTCTTCCTTTTTCTTTCCTTTTCATCCCTTTTTTTCCTTTTCTTTCTTTTTACTTTCCTTCCTTTTCTTTTCTAGCAAAATGAAATCAAGAGTGTAATAGTGAAACTCCTTTTACTTTTTCTTTTTCTTCCCACCTTTTTCATTTTTCTTCCCTTTTAACATTTCTTCTATTTTTTCTACCTATTTTTTATTTTTCTACTTTTTGTTATTTTTTTTTCTTTTTCAAACTTAAAAGCAGAAGAAATACAGTTGCAACTAGGTCGTTAATAATAACGCTACGTGGATAGTAACGAAATAGCTGTAGTAAGATCAAGTCTAAAAATAAATCTCATTTTCACTCATAGCCAAGACGATAGCTATGTATTCCTATATGAAGTTTGGTATACAGGAATGAAGAGATATCTTCATAGTAAGCAGTGACGTTTTTGCGGTACCTTAAGAATTGACCATCTCAAACTAGACTGATTTTTCACACGATGATCCTGCTGGCTATTGGCTCTAAATTCATTTCGCATTCTTTGTTACAATCCTTAGGCTTCGATCCCCCACCCACCAAAAAAATAAATACCGCTATATAGATCTAAGAAACCAAAAATGAAAATATATGCGAATCTTATTTTTTTTTGGTGACAGTTGTCTGGGAAATCTTTCATTTTATAATTAATTACTTTTTAATTCTTTTGAAGAAGAACTTCTCGTCCTAATTATTCGGTTACTAATCATTCAAGAACACTTGGGAAGTTAACTAATTGTTCTAGAAACATTAGTTTTCATTTTGCAGGGTTTTTTTTTATTCCCTTATTCTTTTTTTTTATTTTTAAGGGGAGAGAAAAGAAAATTGTATTAACGAGATTAACTACAACATTTTTGGAACAAATTGTGACGACAAAAACGCTGATAATCCATACCGAATTCTTCTCTTGTTACGGTCGAATTAATTTTTAAATTGCTCGAAATTAACAAGGATGAAAAGGTAATCAATTATAAATTAGAGTGTAATATACTTTATGTTATATAACAAGTATTTTTTCCGGCAGTTTTTTTCATTGTTTGAGAGAATTAATCATAATTACATGATTTATAGCGGTTATAATTGCCTTAGGTAACTACCACCAATTTTTATTCGGTTACTTGAAGAGATAACCACAGAACTTTTTCTATAGAGTGTTTCCAGTGTTAAATTCTTTCAAGATTTCGGCTTTGTGTACAGGAAACACAAATGAAACTTGCGAACATCTTGACTTACACATGAATCTGCAGAATCGATTAGATTCAGATGCAGAAAGCAGCAACCAGTTTTGCATAAGTTATTTTTCATTTGTCACTCATATATTCTGACATGAAAAAAATGTCTCTGAGTTGGACACCATTAAGAAAGGTGGAGATTCTGTTAGCTACCAAGTAGCATACCATTTCAAAATAATTCCGGTTCGCGAAATATTAACGAGTTTGCAGCGAAAAGGAAATCCGGTGATTAAATATATACACTTGATGAATTCTCTAACAAATGTACTTAGAAAAAAAAAAAAGAACAGTAAAAGAGTTTATTCTTGATAAGAATCCCGAATTGATTAAAGAAAATGCACGTGTGTAGAATGTGCTATCATTAAAGAAACTTACTTTGTCCATTGAAACCAACTATGAAAGACAAGGGATTCTGTCAGCCTTTACTCTTTTGGAATGCTTGAGGCTCACAATGGCGAGCGAAATGGTTGCTCTCATAAAAAAAATAATAATACTTAAATCCTTCAGATAGGGTGAGAGTAACAAGTCAAACTTTCACCACTCTTTGTCCCTCGTGCGTTGAATGTGAGGGTTGACTAAGCAGTACAAAGGGAGTCTTTCTCCTCGAATTCGAAACCAAGATTGGTGAACGAGTGAGAAGGAGGTTGACTATTCTAATAGCAGCCAAGCTCATTTCGTTCGCCAAAATTGGGATCTAAATTATCGAAAATAAAATTATCAAAAGACTAGCAGCATGGCTCGGCGTTGCCCGTGCTTGATTCAAAATTCGTACATCTCATACAGCAATCTCTATCACTTGACTTAAAATATTTTTGCCCTTCCTTGCCTTTAAAGAAGTGCCCTTTGCCGTGCTGATGTTGCTACATGCCTTACTTCTTGCCTATCTCACACTACGAATTTTTTCTAAGCTCTATACTAAACATTAAATGTGTTACGAAAAAAGAACTAAACAAAATGAACACAAAACGATCAGCTTTAAAAAAGGACTCGTAACTGGAAAAACCGAATGAAAAAAGAATGTTAAATAATTTTTCACACCCAACCCAGTTCTGCGGAATCGGAATCAACGTTGAGTTTAAGCAAGCGAATGAGCCAATTGGAGTAAAGTGCCATGCAGATTTAAATTTTTCCCACTTGTGATGAATGCAGCTATAGATTTTTTTTGTTTTTTGCATGCTAGTTAACATTCGTGTCAGTCAGCTGTTGGCTCTCACGCTGACCAATAGAATCTTCTTGCCTATTCGTGGCAGCCAGCTATAGGAAATGGCCGCAAACTACATGATAACTGCTGTAGAAGCATGAAAAATCGATTATTTCCACTATCGATGGGAGTTGGGAAATGCAAAGTCGGTCTTAGCTTTCCCGCTAACTTGGAGCATGTGCATGTAAATTTTGTTGCAAATCCGTCGAAAATTGCTGCCGTGCATTCGCTACACACACACACACACACACACATCCTGCCTTTTATAGATAGAGATTAATTTGCTTAGGGTGAAATCGATTAAAAAAGAAACTACGCCCTGGTCAATTTTCATTTATCCCCGTTAGTTGCTCCCACACGCTTATTCTATACCCGCCGTTTATTAGATTCTGATTTTTTTTTTTCAAATCTCACTTTTTATTCAAAACTCGAGTTTAAGTCGAGAACTTTGACAACTGTTAAAAAACGTTAGTAGTAGCTGTGAGATCTTGAATTTTAGAATTAATAGAGGGGATAGTATAGTTCTCATTGCTTCATAAATTTCGTTCGTTCTTATTATTAGGTTGGTGCAAAAATAATGTCGTTTTCTCACATAGTAACATATGTGAGAAAACGACATTATTTTTGCACCAACCTAATAGAATGAGACATATTTTGTTTGAATGAGATGAAAAGAAAATAAGTCGTCTCTTCGTTAATTAAGCTGCTCTAACGGTTTTAGTTATTACCTTCACCTATTAAAAAAAAAAACATACCATAAAAAATTATTATTCAGAAAATAAAAAAATGATGGAAAAAATGAGGTAAAGACAAATTCAATTTACAAGTCTCATTACATTCTCTTCAGTATTAATTTCTTTTGAAGTGAACGAAGTGGAGTCTGGCCCAAAGCCAACTAACGCCCATGTGCGATCTAACTTACACTGTCCAGAAGCAATATTAGACTCCCAGACATGACCTCTGCAGCCACCAATATAATCATCATACTTTGGAAGATCCCTTGAGTTGTAAAATAGATTACTTTCGTCTGTTGTCGTGAGCTGTGCCACTTTGTAACGGAAGATGTTGAGAACGCTCAAAGCGAACGAATTCCACTTTTTTAATCAATTCACCCCAAGCAAGGCAATAAAGCCACTAGGAAGCAAGGGGGTTACTGAGTGTGATAGAATATAAGAAAAAGAAAACAGCATTAAGAAGCAAAAACAATAAAAGAACAAGAATAAAGAAGGCGGAAGATAACGATTGACATTGCGTTTAGATTTTTGAAGATCAAATACAAATGGAAAGTAAGTAACCGGAAGAGAGTTTTACAAGTGAGAAATTTCGATAGAAGAAACTGTTAGCATAAAACTTACGGTTACATCTCGCCATTTCAACTGTAAAAGAATGATTCCAATTTAGTACTGCGATTAAATTCATAAAGTTTAGATAGCAAAGAGGAAAATTCATCAAAACAATTACCATGAAAATAATTACCGAAAAGACACACAAACGCTACGTTAAGACGATGGAAAAGTAACTGAAGCCGAATTGTCAGATCAGGATCAATAAAATTGCAGATACTTCTTTGTGCTTTTATCAATACCTCTAAATGCATAACAGAAGCTCTAGACCAGCTGCAAAAGAAATATTTAAGGAATTATAAAATTATAAATGTGTAAGATAGATCCTGACGAGAAAAACAGTCTGGCACAGCACAGGGAACCAACTTTCCTAGCAACAGACCTATCAGTTGATTCAGTATACTTTCCACTTCATGTCAGCGTAAAACGTTACCTGAGAAGGCTCTGTGAAGGTTAGCATCAGCCATGCCGATAAAAAGCGAAAAATGTTCTCTCAGACGGTTAAAGGAGGGAAGTTTCATTTTGAAGGCAATTAACAAGTTATTTGTTTCGCCAATTAACAAAATACTGAAAAGAAAGAAGAGGGATTTTACATATATCTTTATATTAAGAACAACGTATCTCACAAAGAAAATGAAAACAATCTCAATTACGTGTGTACAAAGAGTGAAAGAAAGGAAAGAAAACATTGATGTATTTAGCCGTACAGTGTATGAGTGTGTTTGTTGTCCACGTAGTTTGCTTGAAATAAAGTAGTCGGTTTCCCTTGGGAAAAATGTCTCCTGACATACTGTTCGCATATTGAAGTCGTAATGTTTCTTTCTTTTTAAAATGAACTTAACAATATGAATACCACTTGGGAATACCGGGTGCTGTAAGCTTATATGTGTGGATGGAGTAATGGATAACAGCTCGGAATTGAAACTTTGAACTCACGTTCAAGTCCCAGTCGGGTTCACTTACTTGTAAATATCGTTGTGAAATGTATGAATCTACGTCTTATCCCCCCGCCTCATCTATAAACTAATTAGTAGGACTTAATCAGAGGGAAATTAAAAAAATGTTCTTACAATCTAAATATATTTTTTGTCATTAAATAACCTTGAAAAGCCATAAAAAATAAATCAGTCAATTAAATGAGCAAAATTATTTCTTACATGTGACAATAGAATTAATTACGCAGATTAAATAATACTAAATAGCTTTCTGTGTAAATGGAATAGGGAATTATGATTTTATATATTTCCATTTTTCTATAACAATGTGCTTTGAGGGTCGAACACAATTTAAGCTTCAAGGCTGACACAATAATTAAATAATAAAAATGCTGAGAATATGCATATCACTAGTGCAAGGATTCTCAACTTGAGCGGTAATGTCCCCTTGGTGACGGTATAAACTATCAGTGTTGTAGATTGTGTTCAAGAGAGTGGATTCCATATTTTTAACAGGATAATGATTTAAATCTTTGATATATTATTCGCACGGCTTTATATACGAATGCGTTTCCCATTTTGCCTATATAAGAAAAATATATGGAAAAGATAGTGAAGTAGTTTCTTGCTACCTTCTCAGCTGTTCTAAAAGATGTTCTTCTTCTAGAATAGCTGCCAGACAAGGTGAGAGAGTCTAACCTGTACAAATGCGACAGGAAATAAAATGCGTCCTTTGAAATGTCAATAAAAAAATAAACTTAGTTGGTAAAAGATTTATTGTTTATAGATATACGATAAAAAGAATTGTCGGAGAAAGCCTGAAGAAAGTGTCTTTTTCAAAATCTTGAAATTTTCTTCGGGGTTAATTTTCTTGTCACATTTGGGGATCTTAGCGGAACAGTTAACGGAGTTAAAACAGATTAATAAAAGAAATTTTTAATGCCCATTTGTAAGAGAGACTTTGTAAATCACAAATACAATAATAGTAACGACTTCGAGCGATACTTGGTCAAACGCCATTCATTCCCATATTTCTATTTTCCCTTTACCAGTCACTTGATCTAATTATTTCAAGATGAGGTCGACTGTGCTTGCTCTCTGGTGATCCGTGTTCAAACCCAAGTGTCAGCTGCGACACTATTCCTATATGACAGTATGACAATAAATTACACCCTGTAACAAGGCTTCCGATCAGGAGATTGGAAATTTTGAGGAGTGTGGAATCACTTCTTAATTACTGTTGTCTCAGGGCCACCCTGACCTTGAGTGCTAGCACCTGTTAGGGTCCCAGATATGGGTAAATATTGAACTCACAATCAAAAAGGAAAACACTATTAAAGTACAAAAAATTATATTAAAATTGCTGGCAGTGCATTTTAATATTATAACATACCAACAATACCTATTTATAGTAAAATTACCAACAATACAATGCAAATGACCAATTTTTAAGTCAAAAGCTTTTCAGTCCTGGCTTTGGTTTGTAATGCCCGTTTGTAGGAGAGGCTTTGTAAATCACAAATTCAACAATAGTAACGACTTCGAGCGACACTCGGTCAAACGCCATTCATTCCCATATTTCTATTTTCCTTTTACCCGTCACTTGATCTGATTATTTCAAGATGAGGTCGACTGCGCTTGCTCTCTGGCGATCCGTGTTCAAACCCAAGTGTCAGCAATGGTACTTTATTCCTATATGACAAAAATATTTTCCCCCCTTCGTACTTCTCTACTCTCCTTTTTCTATTTCCTTTTCTCCCTCTCTATAATCCGTTTTTTGTTTTCTTTTTTCCACATTGATTCTGTTACCATGAAGTTTGTTTAAAACAAATGCATTCCTTTTCATTCAAATTCCTTCGATCTTTTTCCTTTCTAAATTTTTCAATATTCTTTTTTGTTCTCTTGTACTTTAAATTAATTTCAAAATGTGTTTCAAATTTTTTGCGCTAATCTATCTCCGTCTCGCTCTCTTGCGCTAATCTCTCTTCGTCTCTCGCTCGTGCTAATCTCTCTTACTTATGCTAATCATCTTTCTTGCACTTGTGCTAATATCTCTTTATCTTTCTCTCTCTCTTGTGCTAATATCTCTTTATCTTTCTCTCTCTCTCTCTCTCTCTCTCTCTCGTGCTAATATCTCTTTATCTTTCTCTCTCTCTCTCGTGCTAATATCTCTTTATCTTTCTCTCTCTCTCTCTCGTGCTAATATCTCTTTATCTTTCTCTCTCTCTCTCTCGTGCTAATATCTCTTTATCTTTCTCTCTCTCTCTCTCGTGCTAATATCTCTTTATCTTTCTCTCTCTCGCTCTCGTGCTAATATCTCTTTATCTTTCTCTCTCTCTCTCGTGCTAATATCTCTTTATCTTTCTCTCTCTCTCTCGTGCTAATATCTCTTTATCTTTCTCTCTCTCTCTCTCGTGCTAATATCTCTTTATCTTTCTCTCTCTCTCTCTCGTGCTAATATCTCTTTATCTTTCTCTCTCTCTCTCTCGTGCTAATATCTCTTTATCTCTCTCGTGCTAATATCTCTTTATCTTTCTCTCTCTCTCTCTCATGCTAATATCTCTTTATCTTTCTCTCTCTCTCACTCGTGCTAATATCTCTTTATCTTTCTCTCTCTCTCTCTCTCGTGCTAATATCTCTTTATCTTTCTCTCTCTCTCTCTCTCTCGTGCTAATATCTCTTTATCTTTCTCTCTCTCTCTCTCGTGCTAATATCTCTTTATCTTTCTCTCTCTCTCTCTCGTGCTAATATCTCTTTATCTTTCTCTCTCTCTCTCTCGTGCTAATATCTCTATCTTTCTCTCTCTCTCGCACAAATTTCTCTCAATCTTTCTCTCTCTCTCTCTCGCACTAATTTCTCTCAATCTTTCTCTCTCTCTCTCGCACTAATTTCTCTCAATCTTTCTCTCTCTCTCTCTCGCACAAATTTCAATCTTTCTCTCTCTCTCTCTCACTAATTTCTCTCAATCTTTCTCTCTCTCTCTCACTAATTTCTCTCAATCTTTCTCTCTCTCTCACTAATTTCTCTCAATCTTTCTCTCTCTCTCTCACTAATTTCTCTCAATCTTTCTCTCTCTCTCTCTCACTAATTTCTCTCAATCTTTCTCTCTCTCTCTCTCACTAATTTCTCTCAATCTTTCTCTCTCTCTCTCACTAATTTCTCTCAATCTTTCTCTCTCTCTCGCTAATTTCTCTCAATCTTTCTCTCTCTCTCACTAATTTCTCTCAATCTTTCTCTCTCTCTCTCTCGCACTAATTTCTCTCAATCTTTCTCTCTCTCTCTCTCGCACTAATTTCTCATCTTTCTCTCTCTCTCTCGCACTAATTTCTCATCTTTCTCTCTCTCTCTCGCACTAATTTCTCATCTTTCTCTCTCTCTCTCGCACTAATTTCTCATCTTTCTCTCTCTCTCTCGCACTAATTTCTCATCTTTCTCTCTCTCTCTCGCACTAATTTCTCAATCTTTCTCTCTCTCGCACTAATTTCTCAATCTTTCTCTCTCTCGCACTAATTTCTCAATCTTTCTCTCTCTCGCACTAATTTCTCAATCTTTCTCTCTCTCGCACTAATTTCTCAATCTTTCTCTCTCTCTCGCACTAATTTCTCAATCTTTCTCTCTCTCTCTCGCACTAATTTCTCAATCTTTCTCTCTCTCTCTCGCACTAATTTCTCAATCTTTCTCTCTCTCTCTCGCACTAATTTCTCAATCTTTCTCTCTCTCTCGCACTAATTTCTCAATCTTTCTCTCTCTCTCTCGCACTAATTTCTCAATTTTTCTCTCTCTCTCTCACTAATTTCTCTCAATCTTTCTCTCTCTCTCACTAATTTCTCTCAATCTTTCTCTCTCTCTCTGGCACTAATTTCTCATCTTTCTCTCTCTCTCTCGCACTAATTTCTCATCTTTCTCTCTCTCTCTCGCACTAATTTCTCAGTCTTTCTCTCTCTCTCGCACTAATTTCTCAGTCTTTCTCTCTCTCTCGCACTAATTTCTCAATCTTTCTCTCTCTCGCACTAATTTCTCAATCTTTCTCTCTCTCGCACTAATTTCTCAATCTTTCTCTCTCTCGCACTAATTTCTCAGTCTTTCTCTCTCTCGCACTAATTTCTCAATCTTTCTCTCTCTCGCACTAATTTCTCAATCTTTCTCTCTCTCGCACTAATTTCTCAATCTTTCTCTCTCTCGCACTAATTTCTCAATCTTTCTCTCTCTCGCACTAATTTCTCAATCTTTCTCTCTCTCGCACTAATTTCTCAATCTTTCTCTCTCTCGCACTAATTTCTCAATCTTTCTCTCTCTCGCACTAATTTCTCAATCTTTCTCTCTCTCGCACTAATTTCTCAATCTTTCTCTCTCTCGCACTAATTTCTCAATATTTCTCTCTCTCGCACTAATTTCTCAATCTTTCTCTCTCTCGCACTAATTTCTCTCAATCTTTCTTTCTCTCTCTCTCGCACTAATTTCTCTCAATCTTTCTTTCTCTCTCTCTCGCACTAATTTCTCTCAATCTTTCTCTCCCTCTCTCTCGCACTAATTTCTCTCAATCTTTCTCTCTCTCTCTCTCGCACTAATTTCTCTCAATCTTTCTCTCTCTCTCTCTCGCACTAATTTCTCTCAATCTTTCTCTCTCTCTCTCTCGCACTAATTTCTCTCAATCTTTCTCTCTCTCTCTCTCGCACTAATTTCTCTCAATCTTTCTCTCTTTCTCTCTCTCGCACTAATTTCTCTCAATCTTTCTCTCTCTCTCTCGCACTAATTTCTCTCAATCTTTCTCTCTCTCTCTCGCACTAATTTCTCTCAATCTTTCTCTCTCTCTCTCGCACTAATTTCTCTCAATCTTTTTCTCTCTCTCTCTCTCGCACTAATTTCTCTCAATCTTTCTCTCTCTCTCTCTCTCGCACTAATTTCTCTCAATCTTTCTCTCTTTGCGCTAATCTCACTCTCTCTCCCCATCTCATGCTAATGTCTCTCTTTCTTTTGCGCTAATCTCTCTCCATCTTTCTCTCTCTTGCGCTAATCCCACTCCAACTTTTTCTTACTTGTTCTAATCTCTCTTTGTCTCCGTCTTTCTCTCCCTCTATTTCTGTTTCCGTCTCTCTTGCGCTTATCTCTCTCCATCTCTCTCTCGCTAATCTCTTTCCATCTCTCTCTCGCTAATCTCTTTCCATCTCTCTCTCGCTAATCTCTTTCCATCTCTCTCTCTCGATTGCGCTAATCTCTCTCTTGTGCTAATCTCTCCGTCTCTCTCTCCTCCCTCTCTCTTGCACTAATCTTTCTCCATCTCTCTAATCAGTCTGAAAAACTGAAAAATATAGAAAAAAAAAAAAAGATGATTTTTTTTTTTTTTTTTTTAGACTCTTTCTGTTTCCGTATTTACTGGTTGAGGCTGAATTTTGGCGGGTATGGCCACTCTTTATTGTAACATACGAATCTGTCTGTATAAACATTCTTTTTTTAATCATCCTTAAGAATTACTTCCTGCCAACAAAATGATTATCCCTTGTTTTTTTACTCCTTTTTTCTCATCCTCCCTTCTTTACAAATATAATCTTATCTATCTATCTATCCTAGTCTGTTCATTATCTATCTATCTATCTATCACTGAAACCCCTAGCGCTTTCAGATTAAGTGAACTTCCATTCCCTGACCACTAAACTTTATACCAAACTGAGATCAGAGGGGCAAGGTGAATCCAACCATTGTCATCTTAATTTAGTGCTTGAATGATTCTAAAGGAATTGAAGTCGTTTCTTGTTTGTTTGGATACCATGGGAATTGGCTGGAAAATGTTTGGGGTTTAAGCCAATATACTCACAATACTTAAGATGTCAAATATCTTGTTATATTCTCAAAATTGAACATTGCTTCGTCATGTAAGTGTCCCAAGACTACCTTTTAACGAGAGTTCAGCGGCTGTCAAGATTATTAGTTACTGGTTAAGGATAGGTACTTTCAACAACTTTTTTTTTTTATTTAAGTAATAGAATTATTTCACGTGTTAAGTATAATTCATTTCACCCATTGAGGACTGGAGGCCAGGGTGTTTCGTAAGATGCTTCACCTTTACAGGAGTAGAATTACATGGAGTGCTACTACCATATCTGGACTGGAGCTATCCAGTCCTCAATTAATAGACTTGACGGAATTCAAAATCGTTCATATGGGCTTGCAGAGGATGACGTATCCCACCTCTTACAGCCCCATTTCCCCTCAAACACAAAGGTGAAACCCTATTGCCAATGGCAAATGTTCAGACAAACTACATTTCAAACCTTTAAAGCTGAACAGCCATGCTACATCCACAGAGTCAAATCATCTTCATTCTCCTCGTATTCCAGTTGTAACAAGGTCTCTGAGAGCTTCTTTCCGAGATATGCAAATTTGTAGAAGGGAAGTATCGTGTGGGACCTTCCCCAAACACTACAATATTGACCTCTTCAGGTCTAGGGTCATTCACTATCTATCCCACATATCGTCATAATACTCTTACTTTCTACGATTGCGTCCATATCACTTACATCATTGAGTAAAATTATACCTTGAGTGAAACTCTACATTGTATCGGGTGAACGTTTAAAAAAAAAAGACCTTACCAGATCTGATAAATAAGTTTGATGTTGCAGCTTTTGTCACATACGTTCACTTTACGCTATCACCAGACATCTTGGCAAAATGTCTTGTTACTGGCATGTCAAGATATTTAACGAAGAATGAAGAGAAAATTCATGAAAGTGTATTTGAGCAAAAAATCTCTTATAACTACCTATTAGGTAAGGTCAAGTAATTAATACTTCCAATTAATAATTTTAAAATGTATTGCAATAATTGTAATATTTTTTGAAGTTATAATTGTAAAATCAACATTACGTAGGTAATAAGTTATTTTCTATACGTAAAAAAAGTTTTTAATTTAATATTTTTTTCAAATAACCACATTAACTGTGTTATAGTGGAACACACCTATTCTATAGTTAATAGACTCTTCCACCTATAATAAGTAGGAGTAGTAGCAGTCGCTCAGGGAGTTGGTCAGTCAGTCGACTGGCTGATCGGTTGAACTCTCGGCGGGAGTAACCCGAAGGAGGCTACGCCGAAGGGCGGAGTCTCCTTCGTGGAGGTAGACCGGGTTCAATGGGCATATTTTTGGCCGAGCCCACGGGCTCGGAGATCCCACGTTAAACCGGCCTTGTACCACATGATGCCCTCGCTGAGGGTGAGGGGGTTGACTAAATATCGTTGGTCGGTTAGTCGAGGTGGGACCACAGTTAGCCGGATACTGATGTATCAGCGACCACAACTAGATTACTCTGCATTATACCTATTATATCAAGTTCCTAACGTTTTGTACGTCGAACCCATTTTAGGACCGACTTAATACAAATTCGAGCCTCCACTGTGAAATAACTCCATAACAAACTGAAATATTACGCCACACTCGTAACCTGTTAAAACCAGTCAAATGTTTGTTTTGTTTTGTTTTGTTTTAAGGCATGTCAAGCTCAATGGGTTATTTAATGCCGACAAGATTTTTATTGCTGGTAATATTTTGGGAGTAATTTGCTTTTTAAGCCCCGCGCTAAATATCTAATAACAATTTGCCAAATAGTTATATTTAGGTGTAAATTTACAGGCTTAATTCGATAATAACAAAGAAATTTTAATAAAATCTACCGTTTTGGTATTTTTGGTCGACAATAAAAGTTCGTACTCACTTGCGTTGCGTTACGGCACGGCAGCCATTACTGGCTATTCGCGGCTGGTTAGATTTGTGCGTAAGATTACCTTGTTATAACGCCTTTTTTACTGCTCTTATTTGTCTCTATTACTGCACAAGTGAGGACTCATTGCACGCGCAATCATCAAAACAAGTGAATGTTAAATCCGCAGCAAACACATGCAAACAACGCCAGTAATGGCAGTCGCGACGTGAGTGAGTCCGAACTTCTATTATTTTATGAGGAAGGATTCTAGATAGAACTGAGAAACAGTCACTATCACTCATATATATAATTTCTTTATTATTTCTGGAATGTCAAGGCCCGATAAACGTAATAAACAGTGTTTAATTAATAAACATGAGGCGGCTATTTTAAATACGAATTATCAATTTCAATAAATTTTGGAGAAGTAAAAATGTCAGATTAAAAAAAAATGCATTATGTTATATATATATATTATTTGTCAATATATATATATATATATATGTATATATATATATATATATATATATGATATTAGTGGGCAATATATATGTGTGTAAATATATGTATATGATGTAAGTGGTCAATATATATATGTGTAAATATATGTATATGATGTTAGTAGTCAATATATATATGTGTGTATATATATATATATATATATATATATATATATGATATTAGTGGTCAATATATATATATATATTTGCGTATATATATATATATATATATATATACATAGATAGTATTACTGGTTAATATATATATATATATATATATATATATATACATAGATAGTATTACTGGTTAATATATATATATATATATATATATATACATAGATAGTATTACTGGTTAATATATATATATATATATATATATGTATATATAGATAATATTACGTGTCAATATATATAAATATATATATATATATTTAGATAATATTACTGGTCAATGTATATGTAGATAATATCACTGGTCAATTTTATATATATATATATATATCGTGGTATATATATATATATATATATATATATATATATATTAAGTTGTTGCAAAAATAATGACGTAATAATGTCGTTTTTTGACGTTAAAAAAAACGTCAAAAAATGACATTATTACGTCATTATTTTTGCACCAACCTAATATATATGTATATAGATAATATTCGAGGTCTCTCTCTCTCTCTCTATATATATATATATATATATATGTGTGTGTGTATATATATATATATATATATATATATGTATTATTAGATGTCTATATATATATATATATATATATAATTCCCAAGAGGTTAGAATCCAGGTAGAGCTCAATGTCCAGGACAGAGCAAGAATATAATATAAAAGGCTCAAACACTAATATTCTATGGTTATAATTTATTACATTGGAATCGTAGTCACAATACAATTCATCAAACCTACAAATATATGTTTAATTAAGTTTGTAAGTAATTAAATAAACTAGGTAGTAAGTAATGAGCCATGTACTACCTAACTAGTTTTCACCACATGGGATCATCAGGGTGAACCGGATCACCCTGATGATCCATGTAGTGAAACGTAGGTAGATAGTACCTGGCTTATTAGGATTTATTTATTGTACCTTTACTCTACTTAGCGTATTTAACTTTTGACTTTTTTGTACCAGAGATGTAAGATACTGGGCGAATTTTTCGCCTTTTTTGAAGGTTTCTGTTTTTTTTTTTTGGAGGGGGGGGTTCCTCTGATGCCAGTATTTGTTTGAAAATTGTCCTATCCATGTTTTTTCAGCTACCCAGTTTAAATAGATCTACATTATAATTTTCTTTAATAGAAATATTGGTTTCCAAATACTAAATAAATAGTTTCTATAGAATATTTTGAAATTAAAGTCTTAGTAAAAATAAAAAAGATCTTCATAAAGACATTGCTAACAAATTGCAAATGTGTACATACACACGCACAAACATAACGAGATATATATATATATATATATATATATATATATATATATATATATATATATATATATACGTAAGTATTTATTAATATATAGCTCTGTTTAATTACATTGATCACTGTTTTGCTTACACCTTAAATTAAATAATTTTTTGCTCATCTGTATATTTACGTTATCGCACACACACATATATAGTTGATAATATCTCGTTATTTAGTTTCCCATGCGTGTGGGTGGGAGTCATTGTCCGGAGCAGTATTGTTATTTAGAAATAGGAGACCAATGGAGAACTGTTTAATTCATATAATTTTAACAATAGAGGAAAATTGAAACTATTTATTTACACCTTTAAATAGTATTTCCTTAATTCACGATTTTATATTCAAATGATCTCGGCTTCGACGCGGTGTAATGGTTAGCAAGCTTGTCTCGCTAGTGCAATTACGACCAACCAGTGACTTCGATCCTCATTGGGTACCCCATACTTTCGACCATGTTCCACATCTTAGAAAATCACAGGGCCCCTCGACGTCATGCAATGAACCACTACAACCATTACAACTGAATAGTAAATTGAATCCTCACTGGATGACCTATATCTTCTTCCTTGTGTCACATCTACGCTGCGATTATAAAATCCTTATTCCATGACGTCATAAATTCGCATTTAACATGCCGGGCTCTTCAAAATTGCTTATGCGGCAATAACCATCTAATCTCCAAGTAAGACTCTTAGAATGTGTTATATGCTATCAAAAGCAGAAAGTAACCATTGATCTGACTTACTGGGTGACATAATTTCATGGCATTCTTAAAGTTAAGGATACAAATTAAGCACAGAGTTTTAGCATGTGTGGGAATCCTGTTTGCAGACCCCATGTTTCATGTTTTTAACCATTTGATCAATTGCTCAAATGTATGTAGACAATGTGAGGTAAAACATGTACACCTCATGATCTGCAGGTTTGAAGGTTATTTCCTTAGAGACGACACGACTTTGCCCTTAAAATAAGATATGGAAGATATTTAATGTTAATAAAAACCACCATGAACACAATTCATCTAATTTGTTGACACTCGTTCAAACTGCACCTCTGTCCACTTTTTTTGAGACTCTTACAAACTGTCTACTCTTTTTGAGACTCTTGCAAACTGTTTTCCTTTTTTGAGACTCTTGCAAACTGTCTCCCTTTTTTGAGACTCTTGCAAACTGTCTCCCTTTTTTGAGACTCTTGCAAACTGTCTCCCTTTTTTGAGACTCTTGCAAACTACATTTTCGACACTTTTTCAGATTGTACCTGTGTCTACATTTTTATACTCGTGCCAACTTGACCTGTGTCTAAAGTTTCTTGACACTCACGCAAACTGCACCTACGTCTACGTTTCTATTTCTAATGAAAACGAGAGAATTTGGCATCAAATTACCTGGAAACAAAACAGACCACACCTACCTAACTTTTGGCAATATCATTTCAAATCCTTCGAAATCAGTCCCTGTTCTGGAAGTTTTTCAAAAATTTGAGCACTCCAAATTGTTGAACACGTGAAAAACTGCGGTGAATGGAAATCTCCGATTGACATTGCGGAGATCAAAGTAAGTTCTATGAATTCCACGAAAGTATCCAAGCGTTTTGGAATCACGCATTTTCTTTTGCTTTTTTTTTTCTTTTTTTTTTTTTCAAAACATCCGATTACCCAGACTTCCCAACTCGACTAACTTCCAGATTTAGCCTCTTTGCAACTTCTGTTTTTTTCCTATAGTTAATAAAATTGCATTTGAAACAACGTGGACGAGAATAAAGGGAACGCGGCATGGCAGCTGAAAATGTGCTTCACTTTACTGTTTTGAAAAAAATGAGGGGGCAAGTTTTTGAGGTTTCAAGGAGAATACACTGAAGAAGAAAGACGACGTAATTAATCAAAGTTGTCGTTTTTGTTTTTTAAATTGTTTTTTTTTTTTTTTTTTTTTTTTTTTTTTTTTTTTTTCGTTAACATTTAATGGCAATTGTTACCAGAACAGACACCCCGTATGCCATTTCTGCAGTGGTGATGTGTGCAACAATTTTACGTTTAATCTACATCATGATTTTCTTCTTTGAATTTTGCGTTTGCTACTCTTAACTCACTTTGAGACCGATTTAATTACAAGTTTTGATTTTAAAGCATTTTATTGCTAGGTTTTGGATTGGTTTGGTTTGGTTTATGGCATATCAACACCTCAATGGGTTATTTAATGTCGACACAATTTTTATTGCTGGTAATGTTTTTCTTCAAAAATCCTTTTCTGAGAATATTTTTCCTTGAAGAAATCAATAGCTGGTAATATTTTTTCCAAAGAATGTATAGCTGTTTGTATTGCTGGTACTTTTTAAAGTATTGCTGGTAATATTTTCTTTTATTTCAAAATATTTCTGGTATTAAAACCTATTTTTACACAAGTTTGGGTGTTAACTATTTGTCCATAGCTGGTACCCTAACAGGTGCTACCACCCCGAGTCAGGGTGGACCTGGGAACACCAGCAATTAAGAGGTGGTTCCACGCTCCTAAAAACCTACTGATCAGAGTCCTTGCTGTTGGACGTAGTTTATCGTCTTACCCAGGACGCGGATGTAGTTTATCGTCATACCCAGGACGGATTTTATTGCTGGGCTTTTATGAATTCAAATCAAGCTTCTTTTTTTTATTCGACCTTTTATCTCTTCCTTGAGCTTAAAAAAAATCTACGTCTCTTATATTTTCTTAATCTTCATTAACATCTTTATTAGTGTCCTATATTTTTAAAAAATCAGGCAGCGAATGTGTGGGGATATGAAGACGTATAAAGCTGTAAACATTTGATGGAAGGATCTAAAAAAGTTAGCAGAAGTATTAAAAATAAACGATTTTTATGGACAATATAAAAGGGGGCGACAGAAGGAAAGTGATTAACTTTTTAAGAGTAAAGAATGTAAATTTGTCTAGAAAAAGAGAATGTGGAAATTAAAATTGGCAAATACCTTCTGATTCTATTTATATGATCCCCCATAAATTAGGAATACACATAGAAACAAATTAGGCTTCATTTTTAATCAAGAAAGGAAGGCAGCTTAAAATTTTAACCGAAATGGAAGACAGTGAAATAACTTTGTCATATAGGAACTGAAATTTTTTTTTCTAAATCATTTCATCCCAAGCAAGGCGGTAAAACCTTGGCAAGGGTTCGCTGAGAGTGAAAGGATCTGAAAAGAAAAGAAAATGAAAGAGAAAACATTAAAAGAACAGGACTCTAGGAAACCGATGACAAGGATGGACGATGCATTTCAATTTCTGATGATCGTTAGGAAGAAAGCAAGAAACCGGAAGAAAATTCCACAAGGGAGAAGTCTGAGGGAAGAAATTATTATTTACACTGAGTAATTTAAACAGTAAAATGATGAGACCTATCTGCCAATCCAGTACTGAAGTCCTAGGTACCGACCGAAGAAAGCCCATCAAAACAAATATCATGAAAATATTTACAGAAACTGTTCAGAGAAACTAGGTTACGGTTGAGACGTGACATACCAGGTCAGGACCGATAACATTGCAGATTCTTTAAATTTTGTCAAAAATCTCTAGATTCATAGCAGGGACACCAAACCAGATGTAGCAGCAGTATTTAATACACAGAAATGAATGGCTACTTCCTAATTTAATAATAAACACCACACACACACACACACACACACACACACGTGTGTGTGTGTGTACGAAGGTTGTTTGGTAGTACTGTCACACACGTTCTTTGTATTAACATCTTCCCAAAAATGTAGATGCTTCTGCACATTCTTTCATCACTATAATCAAATTATGTGCACCCTTGGGCAAATTAATTGAAACAACTGCTTTAGTTTCCTTTGTTTCACCATTTGGTCAGTTTTAGACCCACTGGAGTGACAGGGTGTCATTTACAGTGGTGTACAGTAATATGAATCTATTTTCGGGGTGTATGATGAAATTTGTTTGCCCTTGAAAAATACTCCGTCATCCGTGATTGCATCAGATTTTCATTACGCGCAGACACTATTGACTTGACTGTTGATTAGCTGTCCTACGCCCATTGTCTGCAACGGACGTTACTCCAAAGAAGCGTACGAAAATTATAACGCTGCACGAAACCACAGGCAAGCCTTACCAGTGAGCAAATCAAAATATTATAGTCTGGGCCGGAAACTCTCCTAATTTTAATCCAATCTGTGGTTAATCTGTAAGGAACGACTTCCTGGAATGCATATACAAAGTACTAACATGTGCACTTGGTCATGTTTCATTAGAAGAATGCGAAAACAAAAGGAAATAATAATGTAATTATTCGTTTTGTTTCAATTAATTTTCACAAGGTGCAGGTGATCATGGGCCTCCATATCTTCCTGTATAATTTGCACAATGGTGTATCTTGTGATGTCCGGCTGTTTAATTCTAAGAACGGAGCTATTAACCCCGTCAAATACTAAGGGAGAATGCATCACATATATATATATATATATATATATATATATATATATATATATATATGAGATAGAGAGAGCCGGCCTTATCTCGTATCCAAGAATTTAATTTCTTTTTTTGATCGTTTCTTTAAGGGTGATTGACCAATTCTTGCATAGAAGAGCCGTGGTGGACGAGGAATTTTTTGTCAAGCTTTTCTTTCTTGTCTTTTGGCTTCTTCCTTTTCTCAACTGGTCACTTCGAAATTTCTCCTTCCGATGATCATGGAACATCGCTAGTTTGTTGGAACTTTTGCACGTGTTTCAAACAATTTAGGTTCAAGTCCAGTGACGTTCAGTTTTGTTTTGAGTTGCTCCTTGTATCTTTTGCACTTTTTTCCCCCTGAAGTGAGCTCACTGAATAAGCTTCGTACAATCTTGAACATCAAATGGAATTACACCAAAAATCCTGGAAAGTGTCATACAGTCAAAGCATCGAATCACCCACCCTTTTTATTATATATATTACGTTGGTGCAAAAATAATGTCGTTTTCTCACATATGTTACTATGTGAGAAAACGACATTATTTTTGCACCAACCTAATATAAATATATAATGTATATATCTTGCGCTAATCTCTATTTATCCCGATTTTTGCGTAAAACACTCTCCATTTCAATATTTCTCTTTTCTTAATCTCTCCACATTTCTTTTCATAACTCTTTCGTTTAGCGTCCCTCCATTTCGTTAATCTCTCTACATCTCTCTCTTGCGCAAATCTCTCTACATCTCTCTCTTGCGCAAATCTCTCTACATCTCTCTCTTGTGCAAATCTCTCTACATCTCTCTCTTGCGCAAATATCGCTCCATCTCTCTCTTGCGCAAATATCGCTCCATCTCTCTCTTGCGCAAATATCGCTCCATCTCTCTCTTGCGCAAATATCGCTCCATCTCTCTCTTGCGCAAATATCGCTCCATCTCTCTCTTGCGCAAATATCGCTCCATCTCTCTCTTGCGCAAATATCGCTCCATCTCTCTCTTGCGCAAATATCGCTCCATCTCTCTCTTGCGCAAATATCGCTCCATCTCTCTCTCGCGTTAATCTCGCTCCATCTTTCTCTTGCACTAACCTGTGTCTCTTGCTATAATCTCGCTTCATCTTTCCCTTTTCCCCGAATCTCGCTTCATCTCTCTCCCGCTAATCTCGCTTCTTCTCTCTCTCTTCCGCTAATCTCGCTTCTTCTTCTCTCTCTCTCTCTCTCTCTTCCGCTAATCTCGCTTCTTCTTCTCTCTCTCTCTCTCTCTTCCGCTAATCTCGCTTCTTCTTCACTCTCTCTCTTCCGCTAATCTCGCTTCTTCTTCACTCTCTCTCTTCCGCTAATCTCGCTTCTTTCTCTCTTCCGCTTATCTCGCTTCTTCTCTCTCTCTTCCGCTTATCTCGCTTCTTCTCTCTCTCTTCCGCTTATCTCGCTTCTTCTCTCTCTTCCGCTTATCTCGCTTCTTCTCTCTCTCTTCCGCTTATCTCGCTTCTTCTCTCTCTCTTCCGCTTATCTCGCTTCTTCTCTCTCTCTTCCGCTTATCTCGCTTCTTCTCTCTCTCTTCCGCTTATCTCGCTTCTTCTCTCTCTCTTCCGCTTATCTCGCTTCTTCTCTTTCTCTTCCTCTTATCTCGCTTCTTCTCTCTCTTCCGCTAATCTCGCATCTTCTCTCTCTCTCTTCCGCTTATCTCGCTTCTTCTCTTTCTCTTCCGCTTATCTCGCTTCTTCTCTCTCTTCCGCTAATCTCGCATCTTCTCTCTCTCTCTTCCGCTAATCTCGCATCTTCTCTCTCTCTCTTCCGCTTATCTCGCTTCTTCTCTTTCTCTTCCGCTTATCTCGCTTCTTCTCTTTCTCTTCCGCTTATCTCGCTTCTTCTCTCTCTCTTCCGCTTATCTCGCTTCTTCTCTCTCTCTTCCGCTTATCTCGCTTCTTCTCTCTCTCTTCCGCTTATCTCGCTTCTTCTCTCTCTCTTCCGCTTATCTCGCTTCTTCTCTCTCTCTTCCGCTTATCTCGCTTCTTCTCTCTCTCTTCCGCTTATCTCGCTTCTTCTCTCTCTTCCGCTAATCTCGCATCTTCTCTCTCTCTCTCTTCCGCTAATCTCGCTTCTTCTCTCTCTCTCTCCCGCTAATCTCGCTTCTTCTCTCTCTCTCTCTCTCTTCCGCTAATCTCGCTTCTTCTCTCTCTCTCTCCCGCTAATCTCGCTTCTTCTCTCTCTCTCTCTTCCGCTAATCTCGCTTCTTCTCTCTCTCTCTCTTCCGCTAATCTCGCTTCTTCTCTCTCTCTCTCTCTCTTCCGCTAATCTCGCTTCTTCTCTCTCTCTCTCTCTTGCAATAATCTCGCTTCTTCTCTCTCTCTCTCTTGCAATAATCTCGCTTCTTCTCTCTCTCTCTCTCTTGCAATAATCTCGCTTCTTCTCTCTCTCTCTCTCTTGCAATAATCTCGCTTCTTCTCTCTCTCTCTCTCTCTTGCAATAATCTCGCTTCTTCTCTCTCTCTCTTGCAATAATCTCGCTTCTTCTCTCTCTCTCTCTCTTGCAATAATCTCGCTTCTTCTCTCTCTCTCTCTCTTGCAATAATCTCGCTTCTTCTCTCTCTCTCTCTCTTCCGCTAATCTCGCTTCTTCTCTCTCCCGCTAATCTCGCTTCTTCTCTCTCTCTCTTCCGCTAATCTCGCTTCTTCTCTCTCTCTCTCTCTTCCGCTAATCTCGCTTCTTCCCGCTCTCTCTTCCGCCAATCTCGCTTCCTCTCTCTCGCTTCTTCTCTCTCTCTTCCGCTAATCTCGCTTCTTCTCTCTCTCTCTCTCTCTCTTCTGCTAATCTCGCTTCTTCTCTCCCTCTCTCTTCCGCTAATCTCGATTCTTCTCACTCTTCCGCTAATCTCCCTTCTTCTCTCTCTTCCGCTAATCTCGCTTCTTCTCTCTCTTCCGCTAATCTCGCTTCTTCTCTCTCTTCCGCTAATCTCGCTTCTTCTCTCTCTTCCGCTAATCTCGCTTCTTCTCTCTCTTCCGCTAATATCGCTTCTTCTCTCTCTCCCGCTAATCTCGCTTCTTCTCTCTCTCCTGCTAATCTCGCTTCTTCTCTCTCTCTCTTCTGCTAATCTCGCTTCTTCTCTCTCTCTCTCCTGCTAATCTCGCTCCTTCTCTCTCTCTCTTCTGCTAATCTCGCTTCTTCTCTCTCTCTCTTCTGCTAATCTCGCTTCTTCTCTCTCTCTTCTGCTAATCTCGCTTCTTCTCTCTCTCTCTTCTGCTAATCTCCCTTCTTCTCTCTCTCTCTTCCGCTAATCTCGCTTCTTCTCTCTCTCTCTTCCGCTAATCTCGCTTCTTCTCTCTCTTCCGCTAATCTCGCTTCTTCTCTCTCTTCCGCTAATCTCGCTTCTTCTCTCTCTTCCGCTAATCTCGCTTCTTCTCTCTCTCCCGCTAATCTCGCTTCTTCTCTCTCTCCCGCTAATCTCGCTTCTCTCTCTCTCCTGCTAATCTCGCTTCTTCTCTCTCTCTCTCCTGCTAATCTCGCTTCTTCTCTCTCTCTCTTCTGCTAATCTCGCTTCTTCTCTCTCTCTCTCTTCTGCTAATCTCGCTCCTTCTCTCTCTCTTCTGCTAATCTCGCTCCTTCTCTCTCTCTTCTGCTAATCTCGCTTCTTCTCTCTCTCTCTTCTGCTAATCTCGCTTCTTCTCTCTCTCTTCTGCTAATCTCGCTTCTTCTCTCTCTCTTCTGCTAATCTCGCTCCTTCTCTCTCTCTCCTGCTAATCTCGCTTCTTCTCTCTCTCTTCTGCTAATCTCGCTTCTTCTCTCTCTCTTCTGCTAATCTCGCTTCTTCTCTCTCTCTCTTCTGCTAATCTCGCTTCTTCTCTCTCTCTCTTCCGCTAATCTCGCTTCTTCTCTCTCTTCCGCTAATCTCGCTTCTTCTCTCTCTTCCGCTAATCTCGCTTCTTCTCTCTCTTCCGCTAATATCGCTTCTTCTCTCTCTCCCGCTAATCTCGCTTCTCTCTCTCTCTCCTGCTAATCTCGCTTCTTCTCTCTCTCTCTCTTCTGCTAATCTCGCTTCTTCTCTCTCTCTCTCTTCTGCTAATCTCGCTTCTTCATTCTCTTCCGCTAATCTCGCTTCTTCATTCTCTTCCGCTAATCTCGCTTCTTCATTCTCTTCCGCTAATCTCGCTTCTTCATTCACTACCGCTAATCTCGCTTCTTCTTTCTCTCTCCTTCTTCCTATAAACTCGCTTCTTCTCTCTCTTCCACTAATCTCGCTTCTCTGTCTCTCCCTCTCTCTTCCGATAATCTCTTTCTATATCTATATTCCACTAATCTGTCTCTCTCATTTTGTTCTGTTCGACCTTTCGTTCCTCGTCAGTTTTCTCAATTTTCGTTTGATTTTTCCTTTCATTTCTTTCTCTCCCCTCTCCGCTTTTTAACTGCGTGTCTTTCTCTCTATTTTTACGACATTCTATTTTGTTATTCTCCTTCCTTCTCTTACATTCCATTTGGATTTTCCTTCTCTCCCCACTTCACTCCTCCTCACGTCAATCTCTTTCTCCTTCCAAAGCATTTACGACAGGTTATGTTTCCATTTGAAAGAGAACATACAACGTAACTAATTAAAATCAAATCTCATGTAAAAGAAACAAGTGGAGGCAAAGGCATGAAAATGGTACTAAAATAAAATGGCTGGTCCACTGAACACTGTTGGCAAATTATTCTTTGTTCAATTGGATTCAATGAAATAACAATATCCTCGCATATAAAGTCCCTCCACCTGACCAGCCTATTCTCCACAAATACTGCTGTCACCTATTCCAAGTATTCGTCTCCTTTTTAAAGATTTTTCTTCATTTTTCTTATATGCACAAACCAGTGATCAGATCGTTCTTTCTGTGCTGTTAAAATTGCAGTTCAAAGACAATGCAACATGGATGTCAGGGTTGACTAATAATAATAACAAAAATAATAAAAAAAAGAAAACAACCAGGGGTTAATAACCCTCTCAAATTGGGTACAGTGTGAATGACAGTTATCTGTCTTGGATCAGGGAACTCTTCATGCTGAGGAGGCACATAAATTTAACCAGCTGTCTTGCTGTCCTTTGGAAAAAAAAACTTGCAGACGACTCGCTGGATGTGCTCAGGACGCAGGGTGTAAAAAGAAACACTGAGATATGGCGGTCGTGAAAAACAGGACTTTTGTTTTTTTGCTTTTTCTTTAACAGTACTATTTTGTGACAGTCTGATGGGCATTATCCTTTTTACAATAGCAAATAAACTAAAAAAAAAAGAGAGGAAGAAAAGTATAAGCTGTGGAACAGATATTGGGTGGATGAGAGAATCGAGCCTGCTTTTCCTTATGGATGAAGTTTTATTTTAGTTTATTTTTTATTAAAAAAAAAAAATATAAAAGCGGTGAAGGCGAACAATGATGGGGAGGAGTTTACAGAGATTAGCAAGGGTGGGCTGTGAAAAAGAAAACAGACAACTTAAAAAACTGAAAAAAAAAAAAAAGACTGATTTGGTTGCTCAGTTGGATACAAGTTTGTCAGACATTTTTCAACCCTGTTAATCTTTGTCTGAATTTCAAATACGAGTGGCGTTACTCTTATACACAAAATTTTCGGCCAGCTTTCACATTTATTTTTTAAAATTTTTTGTAAAGTTGAAGATGCTGTAATCTCTGGTGTTCTTTCTAAATTTTTGAGACGAGTTGGTACTTTATATATATATACATATACATATATATATATATATATATACATATATATATATACATATATATATATATATATATATAAATATATATATATATATATATATATATAACCTTCCGTTCTTCATCGGTTTTCTCAATTTTCGTTTGATTTTTCCTTTCTTTTCTATCTTTCTCTTCCCTTTCCGCTTTTTAACTGCATGTCTTTCTCTCTATTTTTACGACATTCTGTTTTGTTATTCTCCTTCCTTCTCTCACATTCCATGGGAACAAATTGAGTATAATTGCACTGTCTGTAACATTTAATTTAAAAGAAGGCTCAATACAGAGAAATATTGTTTTAGGATATTTAAGACAAAAATCATGTTAAAAATCGCTACACAATTACAAGTATGTATCAATGATACAAATGTGTCTCCTCAGGCAGTGGTGAACTACTGGCGAGTGAATCATTATTTATAATATGAAATAATCGTTCACTAGTAACCAGACACCTAAACACTCTGAAATGTTAGTATCGGGGATTCCGGTGCGAATGTTAAGGCTTTTCCAAATTTCTGACGAAATGGATTGCATCAGAGTGTTCTTTTTCTCATACACGGTGCCCAACAGAACCTACTATTCTATGCGGTTGACACAATCGAAAACAAGCACCGTGCATGCGCGAAATTAAAAATATAAAATGGTGACAATTTACCGATTACCATATATATATATATATATATATATATATATATATATATATATATATATAATGAAAAACAAACCATTTTCAGGTACCATTACGATAATTTATTTCACCTAAATCCTTTTTTAAGGATTCAGGATCATCAGGTAGAACTTCCAACAACGAATTGAGAGGAAAAATGGGATTAGTAATTGGTGAGTAGTGTAATTTTTGTAATTTAATAGAGGGGGTTGAGAGTGGTAGTTAAACAGACAATATAAAGTATAGGGAGGGGTTAATTTTATATCTCTCTTAAGTATGTTTTATATTGGAGTAGGAGGAGTGACAGAACCTTGACCTATTTAGATGGTTAATAAAACGGAAATGAAATGTAGAAAATGTATACAAGTGAGTCTTATGGTAAAGAGAGAGATAGGGGGGGAGGAATTTACAAAAATTACACTACCCACCAATTACTAATCCCATTTTTCCTCTCAATTCGTTGTTGGAAGTTTTACCTGATGATCCTGAATCCTTAAAAAAGGATTTAGGTGAAATAAATTATCGTAATGGTACCTTAAAGTGGTTTGTTTTTCATTACATATTAGCTCTCAGGATTTCATCCTCTTTGGATTTACCAATTCGGTTTACCAAGTTCCTTATAACTTAACTTATATATATATATATATATATATATATATATATATATATATATATATATATATATATATATATATATATTAGGGACCGTTTGTAAATAGCAATACAAAACGGATTCTATAGCCTTGGATGGTAGCGGGTCTACCGCAGAAAGAAATGGCAACCTACTGCGGGAAAAATCTGCCACGTCAGTCATGTATCGAAAAATACATGGTCGCCTAAGCGTGTATGACGCATGGTATATAACTGACTGATATATATACAATTTTGTATAGGACTGATAGTTTCTTGCGCGCTAATGCGCGCATTCATCAGAGGATGATATATTAATTCTATGTTGTATGTATAAGTGTGTGTTATTTTCTCATTTCGATCATCTCTTTTACCACAACTAAGGGGTTAAATTTTAGGAAATGTATTTGGTAAAAAAAAAAGAGGCTCCTTGCTTTGAACGTCTATTGGGATACAAGCTCTCCCCAGATCTCTAGTGGAACTCATATATCTGATCTAAGTTGCTGGAAAAATAAAGGTCTGTTCATCGGACCGCTCCAGTTATTATCTGACTCCTCTTGATATACTGTAACTTTACAAGAGACAGATAAGACCAGAAATGGAATACAACTGCTATATCTGGGCTGGAGCTGCCCGGTTCTTAATTTGCCTACGCAGCCCTGTAGGTGATGAATTATTTTCCACTCTGCAACCTCTTTCTCACAGACGAAGCGTGCAAAAATAATGTCGTTTTATCACATAGTAACATAGGTGAGAAAACGACATTATTTTTGCACCAACCTAATATCAATTTTTCCATCTCCGACTAGCTACATTACTAAGTCCCAGCATGCCTGAGCTTTTCAACTGGAGAACCGTACACTGGGGTGAACAACCGCTTCACTTTGTATTATGTTAATAAGAACTGCTGCTTTGTAGTACAAACACCCGTCAGGTTGTTTTCCCAGTCGCTAAAATCTTGACCACTTCAAGTCTATGGTTAACCGTTGTCTTTCCTATATAACCTAAATTTTACTTCTTGCCTTCTCTTACGCGAATACACCACACGGGGACACTTCGACGTGGTGTAATGATTAGCAAGCTTGTCTCACTAGATCAGTTACCAGTTATTAGTGAGTTCGATCTTCACTGGGTACTTCATGCTTTTGGCCGTGTGCCACAACTAAGCTAAGCTTAGTAAATCACCATACATCATCATACATTAAACATCTACCTTTTATAAAAAAAAAGCCGGAAAAAATCAATCACTCATTTTTTTTCAAGCCGTTTTCATTGCTTCTGATCTCTTCAGTTTGTCCAGTGTGTCTCTTCACGTTAACCGCTGACCAAATCGATCCGTATTCACAATCGTTTATCGGTTCCTTTATTCAATTCGAGCATTGATCTGTATTGGGATCACAGTGGCTTAATTTCAAATTTACTAAATCGTCGGACCCACACAACCACGGCTCTCGTCTTGTTGACTCGTATAACACAATCAATTTTTCCAAATCTCGAAGTTATTCGCAATCATTTTTGCTAGGGTTTTTCTGTGCTAAGCGCTTCGTTTCGAAATTGGACACGTTTTTGTGGACGTTAATTAAAATAATATTTTTTATTATTATCGAAATTATATCGATCTATTGTATTTTGCAATAACGATTGAAGTTGAGATTAGCAATGTTTACCTCAGCTGACCACCTGTTATCCGCTATATTTGCATTAAAACTTCTGCTGCGGAAGAGGATATAATCCTCTCAAAATGCCATTACCGTTAACTGTAGAAAGAGGATTTACTCGACGGCTTTGAAAAAACACGACTAATGCTGCGAGAAGCGGATTTTTTTTAAAAATTTTTTGGTAGATAATTAACATCATTACAGGAATGGTCATAAAATTTAATTACGCAGTCTAAGGATTAACTCCTTCCCCCGACATTGACGAGTTTCGGACTCGTCCAAAAAAAAATAATAAATTTCAAAAACCAGCTACACTATTTATACGTCGATCTTGATTCTTTTTATGCCCTTCTGAGATTGAAACCAGTCCAATACTCAGCTCACACGTTTGGTAGAGGTGTTAGCCACTGCTCGAGTACTTCAAGGTGTTTCAGTTTCTTAGTTACTATATTAAAAACAAATAAAAATAATTCGTCTGCAAATGAAACGTTTTTCCCCAAATAATTGGCGGGGTAGGGAATAAAGTAAAACAACTTTGAAATGACACCTGCCGCTGTATCCTGTCGACTTGGGATTGGAAATTTCGGGAAGTTTCGGCTGCTTTGGTCATTAGTAGCCACTGTCCCAAAACGATACGATCGGGGCATTAATATGCCATAGCTAAAAATCTATAAAGGATACGTTATTTTTCCCCGCCTAAAATAATAATACTGATTTTTTTTTTTTTTTTCGAAAAATAATTAACAGCGGATATTTAAGAAAGTTTTAATTAATATTGAATTTTAATTTGTCTAATTAATAATAGATCTTACAGGGTGAGGGTTATTGTGTTAGAATTAGGGAGAAAGGCGTCTTTTTGAAAAGTTTTTGGTGAACATTCACATTTTAAGTTTAATTCTTCGTCGATTTTTCCCGCAGCTATAGTAAGGTTACCAAAATATTGATGCAGGTTTCTAAAGAGATTTTATACCGATTAGATAGTTATATATAAAATATAACGAGATACTGTAAACTTATGCGTGCGTTTTAGGTAATAGATAATGGCCCGGATTTTTCCATCAAAGAGCTGAGTTCCAATTCCAGTTGGGTTCGTTATGTTCACTTACGCCCAAATACTTTTGCGAAAGGTATGAATCTTCCTCTTCATACCACCAGCTATGTATTAATTAGTAAGACTTATGTTGTAACCTAGGGAAGGTTACTGAATTGAATAAATCAAATAAAAAAAATGTAATTAAAAACAATAAACCATCTTATATGTGTATTATTATACATAAAATAGACTGAGTCCGACAAGTATCTATATGTATTATTATATATAGGTAATAAAAGGTTTGGTAATCAGTAATCCAGGACGGATATCATCCAGTGAGCTCATTGTAAAACCAGAGCGTATATTAATTTAATTAGAATTAAAAAAACAGACAAACTTAAGGGTCCATTGATTACATTTTATTTCCCCAGGAAAGCAGTTTTTCCTGGTTCCTCAGATCACATTTCCAAGCATATATATATATAATGTAAAATGAGAACGAATAGAGTACAATTCGTTCGTAACATTCAATTTAAAAGAGGGCTCAATACAAAAGTAGAGCAATATTCTTTATTTTAGGATGTCAAATCAAAAACATGTAAAAAAAAAAAAAAACGCTACACGAATGCAATCACGTTTCGAGGCGTATTAACACATCTCATCAGGCGTTAGTAAATAATTGGTGAGTAGACGACGCCTGATGAAATATGTTAATATGCATCGAAACATTATTGCATTTGTGCAGCGTTTTTTTACATGTTTTTTATGTAATATTGTAAAATAAAGTGTATATATATATATATATATATATATATATATATATAATTTTAGCTGTCTCTTTCCCATAATGATTGTTACATTTGCTTGCACTAAATATAACATCTACTAAGGGATAAAGGTAGCGGGAAAACAATTAGGTTATTTAATACGAATTCAAATTTAAAATATTTCTTCATTATTTTTATAGTTATAAATAAGTTACCTCATAAAAATTTATATTTCTTTTTTTCAATATGTTTTTCCTTTCGGAGCCCCTTTCATAGGTCTGGCAGACCACTTGCTACTGGCGAACCGAACTCTAAGAACCACCGTTTTATAATAGTCACCGAGTTCTGCAGTGTTCTCCTCTTTCGCTCTCTCAAGGTTCTCTGTAATATCAACCATCTTTGGTGAGATGTGCCATTATGAATGCTAATACCGAAACTCTTGTAAGACTGTGAATAGGCACAGCTAGACATGCATAAGTTAACTCAACCTGACTTTTGAGACAGCCGTGTCGCCAACCAGCCAGCCAAAGTTGGCTGGGGTGGAGTCCAGCTGTGAGTGATTGTAATGGAGGGAGCGAAGGGCAAACAGAATTGCACATCTTTAAGATCAGCGAAGGAAGCAATGGGAAGATCCACCCCACTGTTGCAACATCTGGAAAATTCAGGCCATAAAACAAAATTGGTTGCCATAAATCTAACTCAAGCCGGACAGCAAATAAAGATTTATTGTCAAAGCAGAGACAAGATAATTGACAATTTGTTGCAAGTTAGGATCAATGACCGTGATAACCACCGTATGGCAGACTCTGATTTTCGCTTTGCGCATTTCATTGAGAAAGTCCCTCCACTCCTCTAGGTCTTCAACTATGGACACGGTTGGGTTGGCCCGGTCGGGTGTAATAACTTTTCTGAATTGTGTTTTGTAATGCATTTTAACTGAATATTAGTCCATCTCAGGCTATTACTCTAATTTATGCTCTAACAAAGTGACTAACTACTAATTTATTGACTATATTATCTTAGAGTACTTGATAATGGAATGAAACCAATGACAGAGCAAAGGACTAAGACTTGATGTGGCAGGCTGCTGGTATAAACCCAAACTGGAAGCTGTTTCCAAACACTATTTTCCAAACTACGGTCTGTAAGCTAAAATATATTTTCCTAGACGCGGTAACGTGCGATGCTTATCCTGTTTTTTCATCTTCAGTTAATTGAATATTTTCGCAAACCATTTATAAATGTTTTATAGTTTGTCTCCGATAATATTCTTCGCTATAAGAACGGCATTTTTTTCCTATTTTCACAGTTTTATTATTTTTTGTTGTTGTTGCAAAGAATCATGTCCTATATGGCAGGAGGAGTTACAACGTTCGATTTATCACCAAGAAACCTGGGTTCGGGTCTCAACATGACCGATTGGTCTTTCTGATAGTGACTTTCTGATATGATTTGACTGTCGAGGCAAACCCAGCGCACGCCACCTTTGAGGAATGCCAGAAAACCGTACCAGAGGTTAACCCAAGCATTGTAAGTGAAATTGGGTCGCTGGAACTGATCAGAAACCGTCAATTATGGTTCTCGTGCGTCAGTCACCGAGAGTTTGGGCGTGCTGGCATTGTTCAAAAACTTGCTCACGCCAGATTATGTGCTCTCTCTCTCCCAGGAACTGTAACTAATTTCCGCTCAGCATAGTTGCAGTATAAACAAAAGAACACGCGTATGTAATAAGGTTTTCCTAGCGATTCTGGTTGACAGGTCTACCCTGAAACGATTATTAGTCGACTATTATTCACATTTCATGGTGATGAAAAAAAATAGAACTGATCCTATCGTAACAACACTGAAAATAATGCTTTGTACATTTGCATTAATCAGGGTTCACTAGCTTTGGATTGCGACTAATCTAAGAGAAGTCCAGCTCTGAATTCAAGACGTAGTGAAGGCATCAGGAAACCACACAATTATATTTTCCAAGACTGCATGGTAATTCATAGATAAGAAAGTAAACTGTGGAGAGAAACGAACGCCTGCGCCATGAATGCAAGCCTTAAACGGACATGGCATTTTAAAAATCTTTTCATTCTGCACTGAAAGGTTATCATCGTGTGGCCGAGTGATTAGAACGTTTGCTTTCTGCCAGGAGACGCGGGTTCGTATATTATTCGTGGCCGATTTTTCTGAGAAGTGTCTTCCTGATACACTATTTATAATATTCGGATTTTTATCCTCATCTTTTGCGTCATATTCATTACAACGTTTCGGCCGTTGTACGCTACGATCTTCTTAAGGTGGTTGGGACACACACACACACACATATATGCACATACATACATATATATATATATATATACACACACACACACACACACACACACATATATATATATATATATATATATATATATATAGGTGTGTGTGTGTATATATATATATATATATATATATATATATATATATGAAGAAATATAGTCTTAAGGTGTGCTATATTTATGAGATAAAGGGCTCAATATCAGAGATAGAGCGTGTGTAAATATATGGCCTGACGATTGCGCCTAGCATGAAACAGACATACATATATATATATATATATATATATATATGGAGAGAGAGAGATAGAAGTACACAACATTCCCAGGAATTTAAAACGATTGATCAATCTGTTCATTTGTAAAGTGTCTTGCGGTACGTTTCATTCGCCTCTTAATTCACTCGTTTTTTTTTTGTTTTTTTTTTGTTGTTGTTGTTTTTTTTTTTTAAGAAGTAAAAAAGACGTTTTTAAAATAAACATTTTCCAGCGTTCTTTTACCCAAATTTATGCGAATCTTACTTTCCTACACTCCAACATCATAAGTCGATTTGTAAATGACGTCCTAAAATTTGACTCGTTCACATCGATTTACGTTCTACTTCATGTGTTGTTTTTTTCCTGACTTTCGCTTCACAGATTTCTCTCATTCATCATTTTTTTAAGTTCTTAGATCTTCCAGAGCGTTCTTTGTACTTTAGCTCAAACTCTCCTTAAAGCACGAAATGGCTTCCTTAAAGGAAAAATTATAGAAAAGGAAGTCCTTCATTTCCTGCTGGGGTCATTTCGAGAGATGTGTGAAACATCCCACCAAACCATAGAATCGCGAGTTAACTTGACAGATGAACAGGCTGATTAATCTTTTTAAATTCCTCGGAATTTCAGCCAGTTCCTCGTACATATGTATATGGGCAGACCTGTATTATTCATTTAAATTGAATTGGCTAGATGTAAGCGTAAGTTTTGTGCAAACATTTTTTCTTTACTCTCACTTTAAACTCTCTTTCGGCTCCATGCCTTACGGTCAACTTTGATCTTCAAAAATTTAAATGCAATCTCAATCGTTATCTACGCACCTCCTGGTTACCCTTCCTCATCCTGCTCATTATTCATGTTTCTGTTCTTAATAATTTTTTTCTGTGTCTGTCTATATTTCTGAGATGAGGTATTCTGTACACTATTTATATTATTCGGACTATTGCCCTCATCATTGTCGCCATATTTATTACAATGTTTCGGCCCTTCAGTATCTGTCTATATTTCTGGGATGAGGTATTATGTACACTATTTACATTATTCGGACTATTGTCCTCATCTTTGACGCCATATTTATTACAACGTTTCAGCTTTTCAGTATCTGTCTATATTTCTGAGATGAGGTATCATGTTCACTATTTACATTATTCGGACTATTGACCTCATCTTTGACGCCATATTTCTTACAACGTTTCGGCCGTTGTACACTCCGGCCTTCTTCAGTTCAGTTCGACATTCCAACCACCTGAAGAAGGCAGGAGCGTACAACGGTCGAAACGTTGTGATAAATATGGCGACAAAGATGAGGACAATAGTCCGAATAATGTAAATAGTGTAATATTTTCTGTTTTCTAATTCTTTCACAACCTTTGTGCCTTAGTGGCTTTACTGCCTTGCTCGGGGTGTATTTGATTTACAAAAAAAAACAAAAAAAGAACGAACAAACCGGTAAACGAAATCATACTGTTAAATAGAGACATCTACTGAAACACATGTATAGACTAAATATAATCTCTATGGTAATATGCTACTGTTTCTCTAACAGAAGCCATTCTTACAACTGCGCCCATAAGAGAACAATGATGAATGTGGTTTGATGACCTGACCACTAATCATCACTTGCTAAGTGTCCAGATAGTTTTTCATATAGCTTTAATGACTGAGTGTCTGTTTCACTGTCGCTCAATTTGGAATTCCATCTGAATTTCTCTCTTGATAAGGTTAGTTCCAACAAATTCACGAGTGCCGAGAGGGGAGTAAGTTTTAGACTAAGTCCTTCTCCCTATCACTCAGTTCCATACTTTATACCAATCTGTAATACTTACAACTAATGGGAAGCAAAAGTGTCGTCTTCCTGGACCTTTGCCTATCCAGCCAAATAAATAGGGATCCCGACTCCACATTTCCCTAAGATCCTGTCATGTTTCGGCACTGAGAGAGTGAGAAAGAAATTGATTTTGAAAGGAGAAAAAGTTTGAATTCTATAAGCAAGCTGAAGGCCATTAAAACATACTTATGTTCCAAGAATCTTGAAGCTTGTCTTTCAACATGAACATTCTCAAATTTCACACTTATCCAGTCACCGTTTGCTGTTGACGATTGGAAGAGTAATGGCTGCGTCGTTGTGAAATACACCCGCTTTTATAAACCGTTTTCTTTTTCGTTGTCTCTTTCTCTTAGATACACACAGACACGAAAACGAGGCACGAAAGACTGACTTGTTCTTAAAGAAAAGAAAAATATATATAACGACTCCTAACCCCAACAAGGTCGTTAAGGGGTGTAACAGATATTGACGCTTAATCTGTCGACAAAGTACTAATAGGAGACTGGATGGTACAAGTTTTCCATCCACCCATTCTCCTCCACTTCAGCTATCGTGACATGCCAGTGTTTTTTTTTTCTTTTCTTTTTTGTCAAGTATTCAGCTACAAGAGAGTGAAAAGAGAGAAATGGATTTACGCCATCATAAAGGACCTTAGTCCCAAATGAATATATGCAGCGTCATCTAAAACTTGAAGTCCTTTTCATTACCTTTTCTTTAATAATATCCATGACGCTTCAACTTGCGCACACACACACACACAGATCAATCTATCTTTATACAGCATGTCCCAGAAGTCACCTCGGGATTTAAAAACCTTTCAGCATTTTTTTTTTATTATTCAAAAATACTTTGACACAAAATAAAAATGAAATCATTAGAAACATATTTCCTTTTAATTATGGAAAAAAAACAAAACAATTTAGCCCCCCATTTTTAACTTCACACAGACGCACTCTTTCAATAGCTTTTCTCCAAAAGAGTGTTCAGTTTGACTGAAGCCAGGAAATCTCTAAACAGATTTTATCCGTGTCTTGCTAAAATGCCTGTGATCTATAAACAACACAGTGTTTCTCAACCTTTTTAAGCAACAACCCACGTAGGAACAAATGAAAATATCAAGGCACACTTAGAAAATATTTTAAAGGGTATACATTTAAATGTTATGAAATAAACTATGAATAATAAAAAAAAAAATGAACACGCAAATATAAACTTATTTTACTGTTTCTATTCAAATATTTGTGCAACTTGTTTAGTGTGAAAGATTTTTTTTCGCGATTTCTTCAATGTTTGGTCGTGTGTGCAATAAGCAGACCCTCATTTCTTCTTCATTTGGGCGTAGTCTTTCCTGCTTCTTAATTTTTGATTTTATTTAGGGTTGAGAAGTCTTATTCACATAAATAAGAAGTAGAAAATTGCAATAAAACTGATATAGCCGTTTTAGCTAATGTGGGATATTCCTTTTGTATTGGAATCCAAAATGTATCAATATTTCACGGCACACTTAAGAGCATTGCGCGGCACACGGTGGATGACAACTACTGCCTTAAGGTACCCCACCAGTAAAAGATAACCAGGTATTATCAAGTCAGTTGAATGTGATAACCATAAAGTTTCTGAATTTCGTGAAATCAGATGGATTGTTTGAGTCCCATATAAAATTCCTTGATTTCCTTCTTTGTTCACTTGTGAATGTTTCTCTGTGTAAATATAAGTTCTGCAAAAAATGAAATCAAAAGTATAGAAAATCTGACATTTTATGGCATTTTTAAATGCCGATGTGATTTTTGTGATATATATATATATATATATATATATATATATATATATATATATATATTGTAGATTCTACATCATCACTTGATAAGACACCAGAGGTGTTAAACAAAATGGCTATTTTTGTAGTAATTTTATAACATATATACGTTATAATTTTTAAATAAATAATTTTATCTGCTCTACTCTGTATTGAGCACTCTTTTAAGAATAGTAATTGTTGGTTATTGGAATTTATTCCGTATACACCAATTATATATACATATATATATATACATATATATATATATATATATATATATATATTTGAATAAAAACAGACCACTTTAAGGTTCCATGTAATAAATTATTTCATCACAGCCCTTTTAAAGGGTTCTGGATCATCAGACTTTACTTCCAAAGGTTCATTTTTTTTTCAACCTTTGGAAGTAAAGTCTGATGATCCAGAGCCTTTTAAAAGGGCTGTGGTGAAATAATTTATTACATGGAACCTTAAAGTGGTCTGTTTTTATTCAAATTTATTTGTTCTGAATTTACATTGAGATATCATCCTCCTATACATACGGATTACCTAGTTTTGCATAAACTAACTAATATATATATATATATATATATATATATATATATATATATATATATATATATATATATATAATTTCACCCCAAGCAAACACTAAAGCCACTAGGATGCAAGGGGGTTAATGAGTGTTAGACAAAATGAGAAAAAAAAAACAATTAATAAAAGATGATAATAAAAAACAAGAATTAAGAAGACAGAAGATAACGATTGACCTTGTATTTAAATTTTTGAAAATCAAAGTTAGCAGAGAAGCAAGGTGTTTGGACAGAGTTCCACAGCCGAAAAGTGCGATAGAAAAAAACTGTCATCATAGAACTTAGCCATTTTAAATGTATAATGATGAAACCTTGTCGCCAATCTAGTACTGTGTATTAAATTCATAATATTTAAGTACCTTAGAGGGAAGTTCATCAGGAAAATTACCATGAAAACATTTGTAGAAAAGACACAGAGAAGCTACGTTATACATTGGATTTTATCAAAAACTCTCAAAATATCTAGCAGCAGCATCAGATTAGCTGTGGCAAAAGTATTCACAATAAGGAAGAACGGTAGACTTTATACATCTACATACATTATATATATGTAAATGGTGGTACTCGCTTGGAAAAACCTTGGGTATTTTGGCTTGTAGTAGAACAAACTTGTAGCCAAGGAAAAATGAGGAATAAAAGAAAGAAAGAACTAAGAACATGAAATTGAGGCGAAAACAATCGTCCAGAGTTCAAGCTCAGAGTGCAAAGAAAAAAAAGCCCCTCCAAAACCAACTACGTAACTTACAGCAAACCTACCTAAGTTTCACCTAAGCGGATCGTCATTTCCCTGACGATCCGTTCAGGTGAAACCTAGGTAGGTTTGCCTGGTTCTTTAGGTTTATATTACATACATCATCATATATATATATATATATATATATATATATATATAATTTTAACGGATGCTATATTTATAGGTTAAAGTGATCAATATTGGGAAAAGAACGTATGTAAATATAAAAGTGGACATTGAAGACACTACCAAGAGGCTGGGTGTTGACTTCAATGCCCAATTTATATAGAGAGATATTCCAAGCTTAGATGTGGCACAAGGCCGAAAGTATGGGGCATCCAGTGAGGATCGAACTCACTACTCAGTCGTAATAGTTCTAGCAAGACAAGCTTGCTAACCATCACACCGCTTCGAGGTGCCCTGTACAATTTATATATATATATATATATCCAAGTTTCGTTGAAAATCCAACCCCTTTCGGCTATACTTTTCACCATTCTCAAGGATGAAGTTTATTTTACTTTTAACTGAATATATGGATTATTTGGTGTATGTACCTAGAGTTATAAGAATCTTTAATTTTCCAAATACGGTCAGCACATTGTGACCGTGTTCATAGTTGATATTATTGAGTGTTGGCATTTTTTTTATATTAATATTGATTCTATTATTTTTTGCCTTTTTGTACATATGGATGATGTTATTTGTATTATCAACGAGTATGTCACGGAAATATTTTGGTAAGTTTCCGTGTGTATTTAAATGAGACCTAATTGAGCTAGGGTCAGAGAGATGTAATGTGAGTCTTCTTGTTAAGCATTTTTTAGTATGTCCAATATAATTATTTACAAATTTCGATTGGTTAGAAACACAGTTCCTTAAGGGATATGTCAATTCGTAAATTCTGTGTTCCTGACAAATCGAAATTTGTAAATAATTACGTGGAGTCTGTAAAACGTAATACAAAAAAATAAAACCGAGGATTATACATAAAAAAATAAAACATAACATTAAATATGTGTCAAATGCATCGCAAAACATTGTTGCTACACTCATCATAAATGTCGTTCAGTGTGGGTTGGTTTCCTTTCATATAGAAGGCCTCGAGTATTTGAAGATTTTTTTTTATTATTTTCATGCTGTAGTACACCTTTGTGCAAATTAATTGAAACAACCGCTTTAGTTTCCTTTCTTTCACAATACGGTCAGTTTTAGACCCACTAGAGTGACAGTGTGTAATAGATTTCTATTTTTTTCGTCA
>OZ010596.1:18770236-18772736 GCA_963932145.1 Acanthosepion lycidas | reverse complement strand
GAGCGGTAATTATAAAGTACGGAAGACCAACCAGAATACAATTTGGTTGCATTATTTGAGTTCAGCATTGTTCTCCGCTGTTAAGGCCTTTACTTTTGCGAAACACGTATGGAGAAGTTAATTTGATTTTTCAATTTCAACTGAGGAGGGTACCTATAAGTATCAGTATCATCTTATGAAATTTAACTACTGCTAAACTTTAATTTATATGATCTTATTTTTATATTAATCTCAGTTATGACATTTTTCCATAAATGAAATATCAAAATTAATAATAAAATGAATGGAAATAGAAATAACACATTAAAATGTAATAAATGTACATAAAATTATAGTATTTTATGTACACTTCTGATAAAATTTCATAAGAAAGGTACCTATAAATTAATTAGATACCTTTTTCTTATGAAATTTAATCTCACTCTTAACAGTCTTATTTTTTAATTTCTTTATATTTTCCATAAAGCATTGTAAACGTAAAGATGAAAGCTAAGTACAAAAAAAAAAAATTAGAGCGATGAAAGTTTTCCTTAAAAGTAACGAGGTAAATAATTTGTTCACTCAAATCTAAATAATTTCACTTCCTTCCATCCGTAGAAAGAATTATCCTCCCGTAAGTTATCTAAACGTCATGAATGTGTCTTTCGTCACCTGTCAAGCTACTCGAAAGGTTATGACCTGCTTTGTTTTATTTTCAAATTACATTTTTTCGGCGCAGAAGCTAAGTTAAGCTTGGTTCAAAATATTTTAAATAGACATTATAATTTCTGATTTTATTAAAATCAGTTTTGAAAAAATGATAATTGATTTTTAAAAGAATATCAAAGTCAGATTTTCATCTTTTTTATCAAATGATTGAAAATGATTGATTATCTGTCCTTTTTTTTTTTTTTTTGACAAAAAAAAACAAGATTTTTAACGAAAATTTCGGACGTGCTAGGAACGATTAAAAAATGTCAAAAAGATACCCCCAAAATACTTTGATCTTTCCTCTTTAATAATAATATGAACATTAGACGATAAAAACTTGTTTTCGTCAAGTTCGGCGTCTTTTTCATCATGCTATCTCTGTTTGTTTACATTTTCGTGGATGTACCTTATATATATATATATATATATATATATATATAATATTATGTTATATAGTGGACAAATGAATGGCTTAAGGGAAAACAATGTAGTTTTTTGTTTCGCTTCGGGAAGGATTTTTTTTTTTTTTCATACAACGGAGTGGAAGTCATGTGGGCGGCGGAGTACAACAAATGTGAGTTTACATCAAAACGTTAAAGATACGAGATGCTCAGCATTCAGTTTTGTTATCATTATGCTTCTTCTACATTGTATTTAACTTTTCTACGTAAAATACAATTGACGCCTGTCGTTTGTTTGTGTTTAGCCTCGGAAATTAGTAATCGAATTCCTGGTTTTCATCAGGGCTTGAAAACATTAGGCACCGGCGGGAAATAAGCAAACAGGCAATTATCTCGCCAATGGGAAGGCTCAAGTTAAGTGCCTTGTGAGGAAGGGTAATACTTCACATATAGCATTGCGCACAGGCAAAGAATGAAAATTATGTGAAATATTTCATTTTTTTTTCTATGAAACATATATCAGACGAGTAATGGTTCATTACTTCCTTACACGTGGTTAACTGAAACCATTCCAATTCTTACACTAATTTATATATGTCACACATTGAACATCTCTGTATTACAAGACAGAACGCTAAAGACCGCTCTAACATTGCTGCAGACTTCACAAGGTGTGCTGATCCCTGTCGTTGTGTGGGTCTCACGCTTGCATTAAAAGAAAAAAGAGGACACAAACGCAAATAGGTGCATCAATGACAGAACATTCAGTTGAACACCCATACTTTGAAAACGATAGGACTCCATTATCGTTGTAACCAAGGGATGGTTACTGAATAGAATAATCACACAAAGATTGGTAATGAACGATAATACTTATGACAAGAACAACACATATAAGATTCGCCAGCGGCGCGTAGAAGTAGTAGTCAACTGCTAGAAGTGAGTCAGTTGAATTCCACAATGAATCTCCAACCACCCAACACGGTCAGATGTGGCACAAGGCCGAATTTAATGTTGGGTAACCGAGCCCGTAGACTCGGCCAAAACTTCCACGTAGACACCGTATAAAACGGGGTCGGGTAGTTGTTTCCCGAGACGAGACTCTGCCCTTCCATATAGTCTCGTCTGAGGATCCCCTTTGCCCAGAGGTACAGAGTTTGACCAGCACAGTTGGAGATTCATCTCCATCTGCAGACCAACATACAGTATTTACTACTATATTTCCGTAGGTATGCTGAAACATATATATTTATTAATCTTCTCGAATTCACGATTATTTTCTTCGTGCTGTTACAAAACTGAGTAAAAAGACGCCCTAGTTTTGTTTATTTCTTTTGTTTTCCCAATTACTTTCAATCTCATCCAACATGATCTTCAGGGGTGGAACTACTAAGACAAAAACATAAATC
>OZ010596.1:18745236-18765236 GCA_963932145.1 Acanthosepion lycidas | reverse complement strand
CTCTTCTTTAATTCTTTCTCGCCCTTTCCTCTTCTTTAATTCTTTCTCGCCCTTTCCTCTTCTTTAATTCTTTCTCGCCCTTTCCTCTTCTTTAATTCTTTCTCGCCCTTTCCTCTTCTTTCATTCTTTCTCGCCCTTTCCTCTTCTTTCATTCTTTCTCGCCCTTTCCTCTTCTTTCATTCTTTCTCGCCCTTTCCTCTTCTTTAATTCTTTCTCGCCCTTTCCTCTTCTTTAATTCTTTCTCGCCCTTTCCTCTTCTTTAATTCTTTCTCGCCCTTTCCTCTTCTTTAATTCTTTCTCGCCCTTTCCTCTTCTTTCATTCTTTCTCGCCCTTTCCTCTTCTTTCATTCTTTCTCGCCCTTTCCTCTTCTTTCATTCTTTCTCGCCCTTTCCTCTTCTTTAATTCTTTCTCGCCCTTTCCTCTTCTTTAATTCTTTCTCGCCCTTTCCTCTTCTTTCATTCTTTCTCGCCCTTTCCTCTTCTTTAATTCTTTCTCGCCCTTTCCTCTTCTTTAATTCTTTCTCGCCCTTTCCTCTTCTTTAATTCTTTCTCGCCCTTTCCTCTTCTTTAATTCTTTCTCGCCCTTTCCTCTTCTTATTTCTTTCTCCCCCTTTCCTCTTCTTTCATTCTTTCTCCCCCTTTCCTCTTCTTTCATTCTTTCTCCCCCTTTCCTCTTCTTTCATTCTTTCTCCCCCTTTCCTCTTCTTTCATTCTTTCTCCCCCTTTCCTCTTCTTTCATTCTTTCTCCCCCTTTCCTCTTCTTTCATTCTTTCTCCCCCTTTCCTCTTCTTTCATTCTTTCTCCCCCTTTCCTCTTCTTTCATTCTTTCTCCCCCTTTCCTCTTCTTTCATTCTTTCTCCCCCTTTCCTCTTTTTTCTTTTACCGATTTTTTTCTTTTTCTCTTTTCTTATTTTTTTTTTCGTTTTTATCTTTTTTTATTTCTGCATCTCATTTTTCCATTCCCCCTCTTCTCTTTTCTTCTTTCTTCTTTTTTCCTCATCCTTCCCTTTCTCTCCCTCTTTGATTCTAACTATCGTATATCACTCTTTGAGTTTTTCTTGCCAAAATCATTTACATTCTCGATTCATGTCTCCCTGCCTTCTCTCTCGCAATCTTTCACCATCAAATAGAATTCCCACTAAACATACACAAACATTAATTGGATTTATATCTCCAATTATCCAGTTGATATAAAAGAGTTAATCTGCCTTATTCTGCTCAAGGGTTTCCCTAAAGACACCATGCCACAGGTAGTCGATTGGGAATTTCAGATATGTGTGGCAAACGAAGCGAAAAGAATAAGTGGTGGACAATACACTGAGGAGAAGAGGTTCGTTAGGAATATTTTTTCAAGACCTTGCCAGACAGCTTGCTTTCTTTACTTCCCTAAAGAGACACGGTTTCGAATCTCACTATGTCACATTTGTCTGGAGATGACTTCTTGGTGTTTATCAGCATGGGGGGGGGGCGATACCAGCTTGCGGAACCATCGAAACTATACCAATGGTTGACCCATTCCTTGTGAACGAAATTGGATAGACGGAACTATTACGTACGCTGTCGGTGGATTTTAGCAGAAAGTCACAAGTCATCGTGACCGAGGATTTGAATGTATTGTTAGTAACAATAGATGATGCACTCTCTCCCAGAAACTAAGGTCCTCTCAGCATAGCTACAGCATAATCCACAGGCAGGTACAAGTGCAAATCTGCAACAGGGAATGGCTATTGCGGACTTCAAAATCTGAATCTTGTTGAGGTCCCTAAGTTTAGCAACATATTAACCTCTGTCATTTAATACCGAAATGTAAATATTTACTTCATTTTTTTTTTAATTTTTAATTTTGGGACATAATAACAGTTTACTGATAAAAGTCTTAATATTTAACCCATATGTGGTGGAAGAAAAGTGTATTTGCGCGTAATAAATATAACGGACCCAACTGGAATTGGAACTCGGCTCTCCGATTAACAATTTCGAGCCATTATCCATTCACACATCCAAGCTTACAGCACATGATATTCCCAAGTGGTCTCTCATTTAGTTACCGTAACTAACGTCTGAAAAGAGGACCAGAAGTGGAAAAAGGAAGGTGAAGAGAGAAAAAGAGTACGAGAAGGAGGAGAGAGAAAAGGGGGACGAGAAGGAGAATACTGAAAAGAGGACGATAAGGGGAAAAAGGAAGGAGGAAGAGAGAAAAAGAGGAGGAGGAGGAGGGGAGAGAAAAAGGGGACGAGAAGGGGGAAAAAGGAAGGAAAAGAAAGAAAAAGTGAAGGAGAAGGGGGGAGAAAAAGAGAAGGAGAAGGGGGAGAGAAAAAGAGAAGGAGAAGGGAGAGAGAAAAAGAGGACTAGAAGAGGTGAGGGAGAGAAAAAGAGGGCGAGAAAAGGAAGAGAGAAAAAGTGAACGAAAAGAAGTAAAAGAAAAAGAAGCCCATCTTAATTGCCAAAAGAAAAAAAACAACTTCGAACAATCGTATGAATGCCTTGTACACATTTAATTCTGACGGATGCTCTTATATACACAATCTAAGGTACACATCCCAAATAACAAAATCACCTGGCGGCAGATTCCTCACAAAACTTTTTTTTTCCTTTTTCTCTCTCTTTTTCTCTCTCTTTTTCCGTTTTTTCTCGTCCTCATTTTCTCTCGTCTTCATTCTCGTCCTCTTTTACTCTCTTCTTCATTCTCTCTCTTCTTCATTCTCGTCCTCTTTTACTCTCTTCTTCATTCTCTCTCTTGTTCATTCTCGTCCTCTTTTTCTCTCTTGTTCATTCTCGTCCTCTTTTTCTCTCTTCTTCATTCTCGTCCTCTTTTTCTCTCTTCTTCATTGTCGTCCTCTTTTTCTCTCTTCTTCATTGTCGTCCTCATTTTCTCTCTTCCTCATTTATGTCCTCTTCTTCTCTCTTCTTCATTCTCGTCCTCTTTTTCACTCTTCTTCATTCTCGTCCTCATTTTCTCTCTTCTTCATTCTCGTCCTCATTTTCTCTCTTCTTCATTCTCGTCCTCATTTTCTCTCTTCTTCATTCTCGTCCTCATTTTCTCATTTCTTCATTCTCGTCCTCATTTTCTCATTTCTTCATTCTCGTCCTCATTTTCTCATTTCTTCATTCTCGTCCTCATTTTCTCATTTCTTCATTCTCGTCCTCATTTACTCTCTTCTTCATTCTCGTCCTCATTTACTCTCTTCTTCATTCTCGTCCTCATTTACTCTCTTCTTCATTCTCTCTCTTGTTCATTCTCGTCCTCTTTTTCTCTCTTCTTCATTTTCGTCCTCTTTTTCACTCTTCTTCATTCTCGTCCTCATTTTCTCTCTTCTTCATTCTCGTCCTCATTTTCTCTCTTCTTCATTCTCGTCCTCATTTTCACTCTTCTTCATTCTCGTCCTCATTTTCTCTCTTCTTCATTCTCGTCCTCATTTTCTCTCTTCTTCATTCTCGTCCTCATTTTCTCTTTCATTCTCGTCCTCTTTTTCTCTCTTCTTCATTCTCGTCCTCTTTTTCTCTCCTCTTCATTCTCGTCCTTATTTTCTCTCTTCTTCAATCTCGTCCTCTTTTACTTTCTTCTTCCTCTCGTCCTCTTTTTCTCTCTTCTTCCTCTCGTCCTCTTTTTCTCTCTTCTTCCTCTCGTCCTCTTTTTCTCTCTTCTTCCTCTCGTCCTCTTTTTCTCTCGTCGTCTTCTCGCACTCTCACTCTCTCTCTCCCGTCGTCTTCTCGCACTCTCTTTCTCTTCCTCTCGTCTTCTCTTTCTCTTCCCCTAGCACTCTCTTTGTCTTTCTCTCGTTTTCTCTGTCTCTTTTCTTCATCTTCATCTTATCTTTTCTTTCTTCTTCCCCATTACATCAAACCTCGCTTATTTCTTCCTATTTGATATTAACAATGACACAAATTCTCTGTCGCGGTAAGAGACGGTTGGGTGTTTGTCAGCGATGAAACATCCTGTAAACTCTAGATGACGAGATTTTCCCTTCTGAAATTTTTCTGCTTGTAACAAAACCCAACATAGGCAAGCGTGATTACCATAACACATTTTTCAAATCTCTTAAACATTGCACAGTAGGACATCGACTGTTGGTAGGGACCGAATATGGCGGTTGAAGAAGGTAATTTCCCTACTTCCTTACAGACAGTAAAAAAAAACAAAAAAAAACAACAAAATTTTGCTTTTTACCGCAAATCATTCAGTGCCGAACCGTTTTCTACATGATCATCTAATTAGTACATAAAAAATAAACGACTGCATTTCGAATAATACTATATATCCAGGGGAGGTGAACGTAGCCTCGTTTTAGTAAGAGCTCTTTGGGTCGAGGTCTAATTTTACAAGCGCATAATTGTAGTGATTGATATGTTTTTTTTTTCTTCTAAGCGTGGGTATGATCACCAGAGAAAATATTTTGTGATTTATTTCTCTCGAGGATCGTTTTTTTTTCCAGATTTTGAAGAACTTGACCTAGTTGGTTGGTTGTTGTTTAGCAGCATATCAACACCTTTATGGGTTATTTAATACCGAAATCTAAATATTTTATAAACAATTTTATTTTATTTTATTTTTAGATAATAAAGGGTTACTGATTGTTATATAGGAATAAAGTGTCACTGCCGACACTGAAGTTTGAACAGAAATCACCAGAGAGCAAACACAGGTGATCCTATTTTCTAGATCACATGATGGTAAAGGAAAAGTATATATGGGAATTAGCGTGGCGACTAAGTTATCACGATCCGGATTACTTCAGAAGTGTGCTTGTCAAACTCTCTGCCTCTGTGTGGAGATGAAACCAGACGAGGCTGTGCCGAAGGGCAGAGTCTCATCTGGGGTAGTAGACAGCTACCCGACTCCATTTTTACGGGATCTACGGGGAAATTTTGCCCGAGCTTACGAGCTCGGATACCCCACAATAAACTTGACCTTGTGTTGCATCCGACCACGTTGGGTGGTTAGTGAATATCATCACTATCCGGATTACTTCGGAAGTGTGCTTGTCAAACTCACTACCTTCGGGCAGAGAGGAACCCAGACGAGGCTGTGTCGAATGGCAGTCTCATCTTGGGTGGTAGACAGCTACCCGACCCCGTTTTTAAGCGGGTCTACGGGGAATTTTTGGCCGAGCCTACGGACTCTGATACATAATAAACTTGGCCATGTGCCGCATCCGACCGCGTGGAGCGGTTAGTGAATATCTCACTATACGGATTAGTATTCGGATCACTATTTGGTGGTTACATCGAGCAAGTACGAGTGACATTCGAAGGTGTCTGACACCAGTATCGTTCAACGGCGTTACTATAGTTGTAATCTGCGATTACAAAGTCTCTACTACAACGTGTATTACGAAAGTGACAACGAGTATTCGTTGACATTACAAAATTGACAAAAGTCTTATTATTAGGTTGGTGCAAAAATAATGACGTAATAATGTCGTTTTTTGACGTTACGTCAAAAAACGACATTATTACGTCATTATTTTTGCACCAACCTAATAACATATATATGGGGGAGAAGAGGTGGAGTCATACGTTTCTCAATATCTGCGAATAAGTGAATATAGCGAAACCAACTCGAATTGGAACTCGGCTCTCCAATTAACAAATCCAAGCCCTTATCCATTGCACAACCCGCACATCTAAGCTTACAGCACCTGGTATTCCCAAGTGCTCACCCATCTTGGTACTGACCAAGCTCGACGTTAATTTCACCTGGACTGGAAACCATGTGACGAACTCATTTGGCCGAGATGAGACAGCAGATTCCCATTGCAATAAGAAAGATAGAGTCAACCTGATGACTACAGCAAGGGAGATAGCAAATTCTGGAAAACCACCCTTTAAAATGTCATCTGTGGGTTAGAATTAACTATTAAGTAAAATAATCAAGTACTTAGTTCCCCCCCACAAACACCACCCCCAGTCCTGGGTAAGGAGATAAATTACATCCGGCAGCAAGGCCTCCGATCGGGAAATAGGAAGTTTTGAAGAGCGTAGGACCACCTCTTAATAGCTGTTGTTCCCAGGTCCTCCCTGATCCGGGTGGTAGCACCTGTTATGATCCCAGCTATGGGTAAGTAGTGAATCCACCCCAAAGGTGGCAGGGATTGTTCCCTGTGATGAGTAATAGAGAGTAGTTTTGTTTTATAGGCATTAAAGTTAACCAACCAATTCCTGTCCCAGTCTACAACCGATTGGAGGTCCTTTTTGAGACTAGGTTAGTTCTGTCAGATTTGCTATTGAGGCAGGAGTAAATAGTAGTGTCGTCAGCATAGATGCCTACTTGGGAAGTGATGACATCGGGGAAATCGTTAATGAAGATAAGGAACAGAGTGGCGCCCAGGATAGAGCCTTGTGGAACACCTGCGTTCGTCGGAAAGGAATTGGTGGAGAATCTGTTAAGGACGACCTTCATTACACGATTTGAGAGGAAGGATCGTATTGTCAAATAATCGACCTGAAATTCCGTATTCTTTAAGCTTACGAAAGAGGCCGGGCATACCAGACCCTATCGAACGCTTTAGAGATACCTAGAGCCACGAAACGAACTTCTCCGTTATTGTGGAGTGCTTGGTAAGCAATTTCAATTATGGCCGTGAGCACATCACCTGTAGAACGGGAAAAGCGAAAACCATGTTGTTTTTCAGAGAACAGATCATGGGATGTAAGGTGCTTAACCACTTCAGCGTTGATTAAACCTTCAATGACTTTGCCGAAGAGTGGTAGGAGACTGATAGGACGGTAGTTAGATGGGTCAGAAGGGTCTCCAGAGTTCTTAAAAACAGGTACAATAGATGAAGACTTCCAACAGGCTGGAAAGCAAGATTCATTGAGGCAGTAGTTATATAATTTGGAGACGGCAGGGTCCAGTTCAGGAGTACATTTCTTCAGGACAATGGCTGGTATCCCTTCCCCTAGCCTTATGGGAGTCTAATTTAGAGATGATGCCCAATACCAATGATGGCGTTATGTGCAAATCGCTCAACAGATACTCAGTTCTAGAGGGAATCGGGTGTGGGTACACTGGACGAGTCGAGCGTTGAGTTGGAAGAGAATTTCCGAGCAAAGCACTCGGCTTTATCAGACGAGGAGGTCAGGACCTCAAATTGGTTGAACAAAGTAGGTATAGAGGGTTTGCAATTGTTCAATACGCTCTTGCAGAGACGCCAATAATCTTTGGAGCCGAATTTGCGAGATGCAATACGTTGTTTCATTCTATCAGCAAATAATGACTTTGCTTCGTTGAGGACACGCTTGCACTCGTTACAGACTGAGACAAAGAGACATATGTTGCGATCTGACGTGTCGGAAGAAGTTATTCCTATGGGCAATGGCAGCTGAGCAAGCAGCAAAGGACCAAGGGAATGAGCGCGATTTATCCTTATATTTCCTAGTGGAGATGAAAGACCCGATTCCAGCTTTCCCCCAGAAGACACCTTGGAAGCGCATTCTTGAACAAGGAGCTTAAAGGCCAAATCCCATTTATTTTTTACTTTTATTTTATTTTTCTGTTTTTGATTTTTAAACAAATTTGTACTACGTTATTTAAAAATAAAAAATAAACAAACAAAATAACAATAAAATAAGCAAAATAAATTAATCCAAACAAATTACCAAATCACACCTGTTAGAATAGACGAAAGAGAATAAGAAGCAAAATCAATGAACCCAAATAAAGTAAATAATAAACAAATTAGAAAACCCTTATGACCAAAATATTAGTTAGACTATAAAAATCAAACCAAAAATCGGACGAAAAAAATAGCTATAACTGTTATATAACGATAATAGAAAAAAAATACTACCGAAAAGAGAAAATATACAGTATAACAAATAATAACAAGTAAAATAAATTGAGCTAAATTCATCCGAATAAATAAATAAACAAACAAACCGTTCCCGCCAAAATAATACCTAGAATAAGCTATAACGATCAACCCAAAAATTGAATAGATAGCTTTATCTTCCCAAACCAAAACAAAACTATTAAATAAGCGACATAAACAAATTTTTACTACGTTAATAAAAACACCCATTAAAATAAAAAAAATAAAAAAATAAAAAAATATATAAAATAAAAAAAAATGTAAATAAAAAATTAAAAAATTAAAAACAAGCAAAATAATTTAACCCAAATAAATAAATAAACGACTTCCGGTAAAATAACAGCCAAAATAGACTACCCACAATGCACCACTGACCCGTATATATAAATAGCTGAGAAAAATAACAGCACCCGTGGCCTGGCGATTTCATCTAGCATGAAAGAGACTGTCGCCTCTAAGTGCTGACTTCTATGTTCAGTTTTATATTTACACACGCTCTGTCTCTGATATTGAGCACTTTATCCCATAAATATAGCACATCTTAAGGCTATATTTCTTCATATATATATATATATATATATGACATTTTTTATGTTTATGCGTTCTTTTTATATATACAAATATTTAAGTAAATGCTCTGTTTATAATAAACTGTATTAACGACATTTACCTGTCTGAATGTCCGAGAAATTTTCATAGAAAATATGGGTCCTCCGACAGAAATGAAGGTCGATTTTACTGTTTTTAAACTTACAATTTTCCATGATTTTCTCTCGTACATTCATACCTGCTCGATGCGTATCCAAATGTAAACAAATGACGTCACACATTATGAAATGGACAAAGTCGGACAATTATTTTTAAGACATTTTTTTATGTTTATATATTAGTAATATGTATATATGTTTAGATATTTGTATCTGTAAAAAGAACGTATAAACATAAAAAATGTCTTAAAAATAATTGTCGGACTTTGTCCATTTCATAATATGTGACGTCATTTCAACACAAATCGATTTTTCGTTTAATGCAGTGGCGTAGAAATAATAAAAATGAGATATTGTTGAGCTTGTCATGATGTAAGTAACCTACATACCGAGTTTGAACGAAATCGGAGGAAAACAAGTTTAATTATCGACTTATCTCTTTCATTGTACAATGTATGTGCCAAGTTTGGTCAAAATCGGTTGGATGGATCTCGAGTGAAAAGGTATCAAACAGACGCACAGACATCCTCTGTTATATATATATATGAGAGGGAGAGAGTGATTGAGATGGGTGCCCACCGCTAGTGGTTTTTATTAAGATTGTCGCGCACGGGCAAATTCGTTTTTGCAATGTATACGTATCTTCCGACTGTAGCCTTGGATCGGAGGAAGTTATTTCGTAGATAATGGGTGTGCTTTCCTATGTGGCTGTTTGATGACGCTTAGAACAGATTATTCTGTTTTGAACAAGAAACCTAACTGCTCGACTGGTCTAGATTTGTTGATATGTCCGAATTTCGTTGATCCAAGTCGGTCAGTTTACATCCTGGACGCTTGCATAGTTCACAGTTGATCACCTCTTCTGCCCGGTCATGCGCATTGTCGCACTCATTCAAAATCCAGCTGAATGCATTCGTTTGGTATGGACATTTTTATCTCTTCAGCTCAGCACTTTCGACATTTTCTTCTGAGATTTCGTTTTTCTCACTCCTAATGTTGCCAGTTTTAATGCACTTTTGTTTACGGTTGCTGCTAATATGTTTCTCTTTTCAAGTGTTCTTTGCATAGCCATTTCCATGTCCTGTTATCGGCGTCTTGAATTTTCATGGTGGTTGTTGTTGTTTTTCTCTGCATTTCTATTTATTATTATTGTTATTAGTAGTAGTATTTGCAGAAGCAGCAGCTGGCTTCTGTTTTTTTGACAAGGGCAATCAGGACCTGTTAGCCTAACCACCTGCCCCTCACTGTTGACTAAATAAATGAAAGCGAATAATTCCAAACAGGTTTTTATATGATTAATTCGTCTGACCCTCTTGGAAATCATTTGGTATTCACTTACAAGCTGTTCTCGCTCAGCAAATCTTTAATTATCTCCGGGAACGATGATGAACCGAACAGACGAAATACGTGTTTCAGATTCATACCCGGAAAACATTTCTAACCGTTCGTAAGTTGTTCTTTTCTTCTTTTTTTTCCTGGGGCCATGACTCTGGGTGAAGCGCGTTAGTGTGAGTCCCTGCTTTCTTTCTTCTCTGCCTGTACCACCGTTCAGCTATTGCCACAAAAAAAGAAGGGTACAGTTACCAAGTGGAGATCAAGATGGGAAGACCGTCAGTTTCTTTTTCACGATTCTTATCCTTTTTGAATTCTTTTATTTTATATTATTTTTTTTTGCTGGGTATGATGTGGGTGTGTTTATCCTCTTGGGGCGGTGCATAGTTGATGGGGTGCTGAAGGTGCTCATTTTGTTGAAAGAGAAAAGGAAGAAAAATAAAATGGAAAAATAGGAATCTCTATCTTTTCCCTTTTTCCGTTTTCTTTTTTCCAATTGTTTTTCTTTTTCCTTTTGTTTTTCTTTTTTCTTTTTCCCTTTTTCCGTTATATTATTTTCCCTTTTCCTCTTCCTTTTTCTTTCTTTTTTCTTTCTTTTTTCTTTTTTTCTTTCTTTTTTCTTTCTTTTTTCTTTCTTTTTTCTTCGTTTTTCCTTTTTCTTTCTTTTTTCTTCGTTTTACTTTTTTCTTTCTTTTTTCTTCGTTTTTCTTTTTTCTTTCTTTTTTCTTCGTTTTTCTTTCTTTTTTCTTCGTTTTTCTTTTTTCTTTCTTTCTTTTTTTCTTCGTTTTCCTTTTTTCTTTTTTTTTCTTCGTTTTGCTTTTTTCTTTCTTCGTTTTGCTTTTTTCTTTCTTTTTTTTCGTTTTCCATTTTTCTTTCCTTTTTTCTTCGTTTTCCTTTTTTCTTCGTTTTTCTTTTTTCTTCGTTTTTCTTTTTTCTTCGTTTTTCTTTTTTCTTCGTTTTTCTTTTTTTTCTCCTTCGTTTCTTTTCTTTCTTCATTTCTCTTCTCTTTTCTCTTTCTTTTCGCTTGCTTCTCTTTGTCTTTTTTTCAATTTTTTTCCCCCCTTTTTTCTTCCTAAAAACAAATGCATGGTATTGCTTCCAATTCATTAAAAACAAAAAACAACGAGGTAGAATTTCAGGGAAAAAAATGGCCAGGGAGAGGGATATTATATGATTCAGGAGATCTTTACTTTTGGACAGTTTATAAAGCTACCTTAACACCCACCGCTCACCATGATCTTTCTCGACCCTCGCCAAATCTCCCTGGCCTCAGCGCAAACATATATCGCTTCTTGTGCTTTACACCTAATTTATCATATTTTTTTTCTTTACTTTTGTTGAAACTGGATATTTAGCTACAGAGATGAAATATTTCTCATCTGTTTCTCTGACCTACGACGGAAATAGCCATGCATCTTGTTCAGGCGAAGAGGCCTGACTTGAAACCTTGTTTTAATTAGCTAATTATACCGCGAGGTAATTTGTTGCATTTCTTTCTTTTATTTTATTTTCCCTTTTTTTTTTTTTTTTTTTTTTTTTTGTAATGACAGAAAGGGGGAAAATAGAAAGGGGCCCCGCCGTTAGTGTGTACCTAGGTTTTTATTCATTTCCGGGAACCCTGGACATCTATACAAACCCTGAAGTGCAGAAATACGAATAAAAACAGTTTTAAATAAAACATTTAAAGATCAGCGTCCATTGTTTCTCAGCTCGCCTACTTCCATCATACTTTCCCCGACTCGTCTCTGAACACGTGATTTCTTTCACAAAAAAAAAAAATACTTGGGCTAAGGAAAAGTCCGTTCCGACGATTTTATTGACAGTGCAAAAAAGGAGAAAAATCCCTGAAACCTGACAATAATCATTTTGTGTGTGAGAGAGAGAGGAGTTCTGGTGGCGGGGACAGAATTAATAAAATCTGCATTATCGTCCATGTTTTAATTTCTTCAATTTCTTCATCAAAGGTGGGGTTTTTTTAAATAACATTTTGTTCCAACTGGACGACAACGTCACATCACCTCTCTTTATTAAAACAAAAACAATATTACATTTTTTTTAAATGTATTTTTTTTTTTAATTTATTTTGCCATTTTTTAGTTAAAGTATTTGTATTCGACGTGTAACGCCTTAGTTTCCCCACACAGCCGCTTAATTTCTTTTAAATCCTCAATTAGTTTTAAAATCTTTATTTTGCTTTTCTATTTGAAAGTATTTTATTTGATGATTACAGTCAACTCGTTCACACTTTGTTTTATCAAATTGAAAAACTATCTTATTAAAAAAGAAAAAAAATGATAGTTACAAGCTGAAGTTTAAAAAATAAATCACCAATAAGTTAAAATTTATTAAAATTTCAGATATCACCTTTCGTGTTTTAGCTTCTCAAACCATGATTCACCATTTTTTTTTCTCCAAAGAATATTGGCTTGAACAGTCATTCGAAAGTCAATTTTAAATGCACAACGTGACATTTTGATTTCTATTAAAACAAAAAGATTAATATTTTTTTTATTGAGTTACACTATCTATTATTTAGACTTTTGTCCTCATCTTCGTTGCCTTATTCACGACATTTCAGCCGCTTAGGGTGATTGAAATTTTGAACTGAATCCTTCGTCCACCGGAGTAGATTGTTCTAGCTTCACGTGCCATGCCTCTTCCGGATGTCTCAGTTTATCTCAACTGTCCAAGTTTTTGTTCACCACTGCAGTAGCCAGGTATTGAACTCACAACTGTTTGGGTCAAATCACTGGATCCAACCAACGCTTATGTGTTCCAATGCAGTGCAGACAGTGAAAACAGAGCGAGCAATAACTGATCAGAAGTATATAAATAACAAATGAAATATACTGAAACATGGACAGCAGAACGCGAACAATCTACTCCCATAGATTAAATAAAGGGTTCAGTTCCAAATTGGCGAAGGTTACGCGATGGGTTACCTGAGAAGACAGGACAGTGATAATTACGACAAAGGTGAGGACAGTATTTCGAATGAAAACAATATAAATAAAATCTCCCGTGTTCAACACTCCCTCAAGCTTAGCGGATACAACAGGCGCATTACAACTGACGAAAATGTTCTGACTGCAACAACAAATATGACGATACTAGTTCAGTATATAATAAGCTAAGCATCTAATTTGAATAATGGCATGTTGATAGCTAGGTTGCCTGGACGTTTCTTACCGGCATTTATTGCCAATCTCTGAGGCCAGCCAAATGCAAGAATTTCGCGAGGTAATTGTCAAAGCAGGCTTTATTGGGATCACAGAGTAGCACTTTTTAACACTGAGCAAGTTTTACGAAACAGCGATAAATATGGCAAACGCATTGAAGAAAGTGAGAAAGAAATTTGCAAGCAGTATCTCACAGCACACATATAAATTGAGATTTTTACGGCTTATCAACCCTTTGTGTTTTTTTTATTTTCATTTTTATTTTTTTAGTCAAAACAGACTTACAGCTATATCATATTGAAACATCGGTTCTCGTACGATCACCGAAAGTTAAGCAACGTCAATCCTGTTTAGTACTTAGATGGGTGACCACTTGGAAATGCCAAGTACTGTAAGCTTGTATATGTGTGTGGTGTGCTAGATAACGGATCGGAATTAGAAATCGGTTGGCTGTCTTGCAGTTCCAGTCGGGTTATCGCAAATATCCTTGAGAAAGGCATGAAACCGCATCTTCTCGTCCCCTCCTAGATATAAGTTAATTGGTAGGATTAGTATCAGAAAATCATTATTATTTCAAATAAATCTTAAATTCCAAAAACATTTTCTGGCTTTAAATAACCTGCAAAACGTTGATGAGCCGTCAAAAATAATCATTTCAAGCCGAAACATACATGAAACTGCAAGAATAATTCATTTTTATTTTGTAAATGAATATTGCATTAAGAATCTTTTCCTAAGATAACTAAGATTGTTCCAGATACAAATTTTACTATTTAACCCATAGCTGGGGGCGGAGATAAATTTATACCTTACCCAACAGTATTTGCTCATATGTGAATGCTATAAACCCGACTAGCATTCCAACTCGGCTCTCCGATTTCACAATCCAAGCCGCTATCAGTTACACCACCTGCATTCCCAACACATAAAAATGTAGTGGTGGAATAATGGTTAACCAAACTTGTCTCGCTAGATCAATTACGACTGAATAGTGAATTCGATCCTCCATATTTTCGGCCTTGAGCCACATTTTAACTAAGCTAAGTAAATCGCTATAAGTGTTAACAACCTGATGTTAAAAGTCCCCTCATTATTGAGTTTGATCCTCACGGTACGCAGCGTTAATGACTTTTATCCAGAATTGCTTTAGAGTTCAAGTGAATTATATTTGGCTCTAATTGCGGCATCAAATTAACGAAGATTGCAATTCGTAAGATTCTATTCTGCTTGCATATTGCTCCCTCTAGCGGTAGTAGCCAGCAAAACAGTAACTGGCACGGCGGGATGCGATCGAAGAACGACATGTCTCTTCATCTGTGGGTCGCAAGTACATTCACCTTCCGGCAAAATTATCTCTCACCTGAAGGCTGTATGCTATCAGGTAAAAACATGATTTCAGAAATTCTAATTAAAATCTGATACACGTCTTTCATTCATTCATTTAATGAAACAATTATACTGTTTGTTTGTTTTTTTTTTTTGTTGTTTTTTTTTCTCTTTTATTCTTTCTTTCGGGGGAAAGCCATTGCCCATACGTAAAAGAATGTTTCCCCCCACTCTTATTTCTGTTTAATTTATTTATTTATTTATTTATTTATTTTTGTTGAGTGAAAATAAACAAGACAATATCGGAGTAAAATTAAAGATAAACAGATAAAAAATAAGAAATAAAAATTTAAATTTAAATTTTTTTTAATTTTTTTTTGTTCATTTTTGTGGAAAAGAGTAATGTCTGAGAATCATTCCTTTCTCCCTGGAGCCTATCTTTCTTGATTGGGAGGGAATTTAATTGCAATCATAGTTTTGAACACTTTGCCGAGAACAGATCAGTTTGAAAAGAAACAAAATAAGTGTTTAAAATAAGTAAAAGATGATTTCGTCAGACCGCGTGCTCACTTGTACGTAATCACCTTTCTCTATGAAAACGGATACTTTATATATATATATATATATATATATATATATATATATATATAATATTAGTGGTCAATGTAGTCGTCTCTTCTACGCACCACTCGCCTGTGGAACTCCCTCCTCTCTTCCTGTTTCCCTGATAGCTATAATCTCCAACTATTCAAATGTAATGTCAATCGATATCTCTAGTTGCCTTGATCTATCTCCTATCCTTCTCTTCATCTTTTCCTCTATCACTCCTATTTGCTCTAGCTCCAACTCTCTTTAACCCCTTGCATGCTAGTGGCTTCCCGCCTTCCAGATAGAGCTCAATGTCTAGGACAGAGCAAGAATATAATTTAAAAAGCTCAAACACTAATATTCCATAGTTATAATGTATTATAATGAAATCGTAATCATGATCCAATTGATCAGACATCCAAATTCAAAAAGAAATCAGAAATTTCGATGTCAATATAATAAATTATAACATAGTGTTTGAGTCGTATATATATTAATCCTCTTCTCCCCCCCCCCAGCTATTGGTAAATAGCAGGATAGACTGGGTCCTATAGTCTTGGAACTTAGGAAATGAGCCGCTTGACCCTCATACGTCCAATACGTCCACCATACATACATACATACATACATACATACATACATACATATATATATATATATATATATATATATATATATATAGGAATGGTATTAATCATCATCTTCCGCTATGGGTAAATGGCATGACAGATTGGGTTCTATAGCCTTGGATGGCAACTGGTCTAGAAGGAGGACAACTCGGAATTCAAAACCTGTAGAGGGTCGTTTGCGGACCCTGTGGCACGTAGTACACCAGGTCTCTGTATTCGGCCCTTGAAAAATTGTGGTTGGTTCAGCACAAAGCTTTCACCACTATAATCAAACCATATGGGCTACTGTCTGGGCTGTCGGTTTTCGCATGACCCTCATACGTCGAATATCTGATTTTTATATAGGTACCACCACTAATTTACTGTACCTTAGTTTAAAATTAATTTTATAAATGAAAAAAAATTTCTTGTTGCTTTCTTTAGTTTTAATTGAAAGCTAAAGGATTAAATTACTATTTCCAGTAAGCAAAATATTCTGCTTCGTTTGAAGCAGAAATTATATTGATTGAAATGGCTATTTTTTTTTTTTTTTAAATAGCTGAATAGAGCTCTTTTTTAGCCGTCTTTCATAGCAGTGTAATTCTATCATCAAAAGTATAGCCACAGACCGCGTGAAGATATCTTTTGTGGAAGACAACAATTGACATTGCATTTAAATTTTTGAAGATTAAAGTTACCTGGAAAGTATGAAAACGGAAGAGAGTTGCACACGTGAGATGTACGAGAGAAGGAACTGTTAGCATAGCACTTTCTATTACATCTATTCAGCTCAACTCTATATTGATGAGACCTTGTAGACATTTCAACTGTAAAATAATCAGACATTACCGCCAATCTACTACTGTTCTTGAATTCATAAAGTCTGAGTACCATAGCGAAGAGCGATATTTATTCTGCTCGGTACTGAAATCTGGCACGAAGCCGGAACGGGAAAAAGGACGGTCTTGTTCTGTCTTAACGTTAAACTTAGCTAACCACAAACACTGACCCAAACATACAACAATATTCCTTACACCACAACAACGCATTCTTACTTACTTTTCTTACTGCATCCACCGTAATATCTCATTGTCTCTATGAAAGTCATAACTAGTTCCCATATGTACAATTCATTGTCTATGGCGGGAGGGGAATAAAGCAGCAAATTTAAAATTCTAACCCCAATGAATATAAATGTACAAAACTGTTTACAAGAAACTAAACAAAATAATGTACCATAGCGAAGAGCTCGGAATTACCATGAAAGTAAAAATTGCACAGGAAGCTACATTATGGCGGTAGGAAAATGACTGAAGCCGAGACGCCAGGTGAATACCAATAATATTGCGGATTCTTTTTTGGGTTTTATCAAGAATCTCTAAACCTCCAGTGGTGGTAATATTCAATGCATGGAGGAATGGGTAGAACTTTTTCAAAACATCAGGAATTAGAATATTTTTCAGTCAAAGGTAAGAAATATTGAAGCACTTATAAAAAAAACAAAGGACTTGAGTTTAAAACGACCTCGTGTTTCAGACGCTAAGCACAGGGAATTGATTACATTTATTTTTTGGAGTTGAACTACACTATCCATTAAAATCTTAATGTTGTATTCACATAAATTATCGTAATATTTTGCAATTTAAAATTACATGTACCAATGAACACTATTTATCTTGCGATATAAATATATCGGTGTCGTTTACGTATCTCTTTTGTATAAATTGTCGAATCGTTTGAAGTTTTCGAACTGTATACTTTGTCAACAAATGGAAGAATATGAAATAACAACCTCACAGCATAGGAAATACCATCTCTCTATTTTTAAGAGGGGCAAAAAAACGTACATAATTTCTCCAACCCCTCTTTCCTCATCTGTCCTAAAAATGTCATCTGTCTCTTTCTGGTTCTACATATAATTATATTGTTTGATTCGTTTTTCCTTAAAACTTCCTCGTTATTCACATGTTTAGTCCATGTTATTTTTGGCATGTTCTTGTAGAACTACATTTCTGTAGCTTCAATTCTTTCCTGCATATGTGAGGAGATTGTCCCACATTCATTGCTATATATTATGAACAATATTATATAATAGTTCAACACTTTTTTTTCTTTGTTTCTAACTACATTTTCCTGTATCTTAATACTTGACTTAGCTTTTGAAAGGCAATTTTCACTATTCGAATGTGACTTCGGATTTCAGTGTCACATTTTCACACTTCTGTTAAAACGCTTCCCAGATATTTACCGTATTTTCTTGTGAAATGACTTGAGTATAATATTCCCTGCTAAAAACAAGAAATAAATTAAATCCTTGATTGTAATACGACCTTGTGTTACAACTTTTTCCCTATAGTTTTTTTTTTAAAGATTTACAATATTATCCATTAAAATCACATAAACCATGATATTCTGCAATTTAAAATTACAAGTACCAGTGTATACTATTTATATAGTAATATAATTATGTTGGGTTGTTCATGTACCTGATTTGAACTGTTTTTTTTTTCTTTGTTTGAAGTTTTCCAATTGTATACTTTGTCAACAAACGGAAGAATATGAAACAACCACCTCACAGCATGGGAATTCTCGCTTCATTTTCATGCCTTTTGGCTTGGACGAAGGTGTAGTGTCTGTTCTCTCCTTGTTTTAAGCAGAACAAGGTGTCCGACTACAGAGATACTAGCACTGCGACAGCACCTTCCTCGTTACATTAATGGAGTTTAACTAGATGTAATATCGGTGTCACGGTGACAGTAGTCATGGGGACCAGGAAATATTTTGTCCTTGTTCCGTATGCATATTCGTGTGTATGGGCACCCCACATTAAAAAGGACCTTGTATCCCATATTGTCTTAGTGGAGAGACCGGGGGAATAAGTGCCCCATTTTTCAACCAGAAAAAATATAATTTATACAATAATTGGGCCTTTGTTGCAATATTATTAAATCATGACAGATTTTGTGTATTTCCTTTATTATTTTAATTAATTTAGGTGACTTTCCTTTCTTTGAGACAAACGAGGTTCAATTAGATTGATTCCCCACCAAAAATTTAGCCAAAATATGAAATACCTTTTGTATCCAATTGTTATCAACAATTGCCGAATATTTTTAATAAAACAATATTATCTGTTGGGCTGAGAGTATTTCGGATTTTGGTGTTTTAAATAAGTTCTTTTTTAAACTATCTGAAAATTTCTGAAAATCTTTCCTTGGGTATATTACGAGCCCCCTTTTTGGCTTGAATTTTCGTTCAAAATTTCTCCTTTTATGCACGAGAACATAGGGTAAATCAATATTAGTAAAAAAAAAACTTTAGAACTCTCCACTATGTGAGGTAAGAAATTTGGACATATCACTAAAATCATCACTCTCCTACTTCTACCAGACAAATGAATAAGGTAAATTTCTTCACCCTCGTTACGGATTGTACAGAAGCGAGTTAGCCCATCAGAATATACAACTTGTATCATTAATGATTGCAAGTGACGTGAAATTGCATATTTCATTGGCTAACATTAACCTGTAGTTGCAAACGACCATGTCACCTATAGCATAACTGTAAGAAAATGTGTGCGCACACACACACACATATATATATATATATATATATATATATATAATTGAGTTCTCTTGTGCTTGTTTGTTTGTTGAAATGGTTTGTTTTTCTAGTAATTTATCGATGATGGATTTTGCTGCAGGCAATGCAGACTGAAAATTATTATAAGAAATCAACTCAAGCTTGATTGTTTTTTCTTTTTCAGTTTATTTTTTTTCTATTTCTGTCTAAATTCTCATAATTCTTTCTGCCTCAGCTTCTCCGTCTCACTTGCGTTTATTTTCATTATCACTCCGTCTGTTTAATCTATATTTTCCCGTCTTTTTCTAACCGACTCCCTCTGTTAAAATCTCTCTTTTCTTTTCAGTTTATTTCGCAGTGATTAAAACGGTGTTTCTCCTCTTTCGGGGTACCCCAACTGATCGATAAAAAAAAAAGACTTTATTCCTCTCTCTAAACATTCCTAATTCACTGTTTTTCTTTTTATCAAGCCCCCTTTCCCATTTACTTTAGGCTTTACCTTTTCCGATTTTTCTTTCTCTATTGAAAATATATTTATTGCTGCCTTCTCTTATGTCCTTTGTTTCGCTTCCCGCCCTTCCACTGTATATCCTCCATTTTGATTTTTCATTCCAAGTTTGCCTTTATTTATTTATTGCGTCTTTTTAGTCATTTCTTTCTTGCTTCTCGCTCCGTCTACCGTTTATCATTAGAACTCTTTCGTTAATTTACTTTTTTTTATATATTTCTTTATTCCTTTTTTGGTCTTTTCGTTTTCTTTGTTCGTTTTAAAAGAAGTTTCTTTTTAATATAATTTATATTTTTCATTCAGTTTTTTTTTTTTTTTTCTTTGTCTGTAATCATGCCAATCACGTTCTTCCTTTTCTA
>OZ010596.1:18722736-18740236 GCA_963932145.1 Acanthosepion lycidas | reverse complement strand
TCGGAAATAATGTCGAATTAAATACACAGAATAGCATGATTAGTTTCAAAGACAAAACTAAGTTAAATATATAATTTTGTTATTAATATAAACATATTTCGTGAGAAGTCACTGTTCTATTAAGAGCGAAATTGATGTCTACAGATTTATAGACTGAAGGTTTTAAAAATAAAAATGTACATCGCAGCAATATTCGAACCTGTATTCCAGTTTTAATCTGAGAACAAGACACAATCACAGATATTACATTTCCTGGATAGTATTAAAAATGTACCAAACACGCGAGTTACTAAAAGTTTCATAATCCGATCGTCAGACGCTAAGAATAGATTTTATTCTTAGCGCATATATATATATATATATATATATATAGAGAGAGAGAGAGATGTAGCCTAAAAAGAGGTTACTGAATGAGGAATCACCAAAACAGGGGTTGGAAATGAGATGGTAATCTTTATAACATCAACAAAATACAATACTCGCCAGCGGCGTGAAATAGGTAAACCACTGCTAGTGGTGGACTACTTAGACAACATATTATCCCCACTTACAATACATACACATAAGTGTTCATAGGCACGATATATATATATATATATATATATATATATATATATATATATATATATATATATATATATATATATATAAATTGATCACGCTACCTTGGTTTCTACCTTTTAGTATCTTCAGGAGATCTGGGCTAAATAATTTCCTAATGATTTATTATTTAAAAATAAATAAATAAACACACAAGGCGAAGCGTAATAGGAGAGGAGAAAAGCAAGAGTATTGAAATAAAAAACTATACAATTTCAATATCCTTGCTTTTCACCTTTTGGCCCAGTGGATAAAGATGTTGGTTAGATCCAGTTGTGAGTTCAATACCAGGCCATAGCAGTGGTGAACCAAAACTTGGAGAGTTGAGTTAACTGGAAACAACTGAGACATGGCACGTGGAATTAGAACAATCTACACCCTGAAGAAGGCCGTAGCGTACAACGGACGAAACGTTGTGATTATGGCAGTGAAGATGAGGATAACAGTCCGAATAATGTAAATAATGCAAGTAATCATAATACCTTATCCCAGAGATATAGATATATGTTTGAGTCTAGTCACTGGATCTAATCAACATCTTTATCCAACAGCCGAAATACTGTGAATATGGCAATGAAGATGAGGATAACGGTCCGAAAAATGTAAATAATGCAACTAATCATAATACCTTATCTCAGAGATATAGACAGTTTGCGTGTTTATATTCTCCCTGCTTTCCTCTGCATATATAATTATATCAACAAAAATATTACATTTTCCTGAAGTACAAGCAAAGTTTTTTTTTTTCCATTTTGTTCTTAATTTTCCTAATTACTGGGTTTCATACTTTCTTTAGGTTGACTGCTACCAAGCTATTTAAACTATTCAACTCATTAGTGCGTACAGATTTTTAAGAGTGGGTTGCCTAAAATTAAAGATCTGCTAGACCTAAGATTACTATTATATTAGCCAGCAAGGTAACTTAGGCTAAAATAGCTAAAACTTTAAGGAAATTTTATGCAGTAATTGATTAATTACGTTTTTATTATTATTGAATATATGCAAGCCCTCCGAGAAGAGAAAGTCTCGCTGGCCCGATGTTAGCTAGTGAATGAGTTTCAAAAAAAGTCACGCCACATTCAATTTTTAGGCGGTTTTTCGAAATCAAGAAGGTGGCTTCAAATGTTTGGTGTATATTATGTAATGCTCAACATCTGGTGTCTTTCGGTGATCGTAGCTCTTCTGGGCGTTTTCGAGGGCTGGTCCCCTTTTTTTATATCTACCTTCAGTTTTAAAGTATCATATTCGACAACGTGGTATCATGTCAGCTTAAAAATTAATTAAAACTTATTTCAAGTAAATTTAGTTTAGCTATTCATACTCTTCAGTGTATGTCTTATACAGAGGTCAACTTATCACTTAAGGTAAATCATCATTTGGCGTTTTCGGCTTTTAAAAATTCGCCATATATGTAACTGTCTTAATATTTATTACTAATTTGCGCCTTCATAAGTAAGCATGTTATTCCAATGAAGACATTTCTTGTTTTGAAAGCCTTAGCGTAGGGGTTAAAGTTTGATAAGATACGGAACTAAATGATGAAGGCATTTCTGGTTCTGAAAGCATGATCATTTTTAGCGTAGCGGTTAAAGCTTGATAAGATACGGAACTAAATGATGATGGCATTTCTGGTTCTGAAAGCAGTGACCATTTTAGCGTAGGGGTTAAAGCTTGATATGATACGGAACTAAATGATTTACAAAGGAAAGTGACCACGTTCCTGTTTTTAACAGTGTATTTTGAAAGTCGAACATTCACAAAATAGTAAGGTTCGTAACACTAGGATGTGTTTTCTACACAGATTTATTCAATCTTTACAGCGAGGGTATCCTATAATAGCTGGAGAACTTCCCAGGATTTATTTTTCGGCGGACGTCATCTTAACAATATAAGATTCGCAGATGACAGTGTGTCGATGACTGACACGGAATAGAAATTATAGGTCCTCCTTAGACAGAGTAGTAAAAGAATGTGGTGGTGGTCGGGGTGGGGGGCTAGTCATCAACTGTAAGAAGACAAAAAGTATGGGTTATCAGCAAGAGGCAAAGCCCAAGATGTAAGTTACGAATTTTTGGATGTCAGCTTCAAGCAAGTGTAGACGTTTAAACATCTGGGAAGTGTTTAACACCGGAATCCGAACATGCAATGGACTAGCGGCATTCCAAAAGTTAAGCAAAATGCTGAAAGACATGAAAATTTCGTTAAAAACCAAAAAAAAAAAAAAAAAAAAGAATGCTGTATTACTATGTGATATCAATCTTCTTAAGTAGCAGTGAATGCTGGACAATTTCCATACTGATTAAGAAGCAACAGAAACTTAGTTTTGCAGAATGATCCTAATAATTCCATGGGCAGAGCAAGGTAATCAGCAAGGAAGTCTTTCAGAAAAAAAATTTTTTTTCAAAATAATATTCTTAGAATCAGAAAGAGAGAGCCGAAATTCTTTGCACACAAAATAAGGAAAGTGGGCACTGTTTACATTATTCGGACTATCGTCCTCATCATTGTCACCATATTCATTACAACATTTCGGTCGTTATACGCTCCGGCCTTTTTCAGGTGGTTGGAATGATTAACTGAACACTTTATTTCGCTCTTGAGCCCCTTCTATTTGTCTCAAGGTCCTTGATAAAATCCAAAGACGGATATGCTATGTAATTGGCCCTGATCTGGCATCTCGTCTACAGCCGCTCTCTCGCAGACGTGCCGTTGCCTCCCTGTGTCTTTTTTACAAATACCTTCACGGTAACTGCTCCGATGAGCTGCTTTCGCTGGTTCCGAGACTTCATGAATTTAAGCACTCAACTAGGCTGGCATCTCGCTCTCACCCTTTCAATGTCGAAACTGTTAAATGTAGCCGTCTCTTCTACTCCAATAGCTTCATGTCTCGCACTAGCTATCACGAAAACAAAAAATGGGGAGGGAGTTCCACAGGCGAGAAGTGCGAGACATGAAGCTATTGGAGTAGAAGAGATGGCTACATTTAACAGTTTCGACAGTGAAAGGGTGAGAGCGAGATGCCAGCCTAGTTGAGCGCTTAAATTTATGAAGTCTGAGAACCAGCGAAAGCGAATGTCAATCGACGCCTCCAGATGCCCTGATCTATCCCCTAACCTTCTCTTTATCCTTTCCTCTATCACTCCTCTTTGTCCTCGCTCCAACTCTCTGTAACCCCTTGCGTGATAGTGGCTTCCCGCCTTCCTTGCTTAAAAAAAAATTACATTTACCGACCTGAATATTCCATTAAATACTGTCAGAAAATATGCATCCTCCGCCAAGATTCGAGCCTGCATATCCTATGGGGCATGCTACACCGATTCGGCCACTTACGACTTTCCGAAATAGTGCAGTGTTTAATCGGAAGTCCTACGTCCTCGGGCGTAAAAAAGCTATCCAAAAGTTCTGCACATCCGAGCGCTTTCGGCTATTCTTTTAGTCATTATCAAAGGCGATTTTTATCTTTTATTTTTAACTGTGTGTGTGATTTTTTTTTTATGTATATATCTGAATTTTCATTTTCCAAACACGGTCAGCAGGTCGTGGCCTGTTCATAATTAATGTTATGCATTTTTTTTTTTATTATTAGTGCTTTCGTTATTTAAATCTTTTTTTACATGTCGCTGAGACTTTTGTTTTCTGCTAGTATGTTGCGGATGGACTTCGGTAGATTTCTGTGTGTGTTTAAATGAGTCCTAATTAAACTATGGACAGACAAGTGTACGTAAGTCGTCTAGATAGGCGTGCGGTTGTACGACCAATATAATTATTTATGACTTTGGCTTGATCAGGAAAGCAATTCCTTAAGGGACATACATACATACATACATACATACATACATATATATATATATATACATATATATGCGCACAAGAGAGGAAATGTAAATTTAAGAGAATAATGAAAATGCATGAAAGGCTTCAATTTACATGTAACAACGCTTCCCTACCCTGTTGAAAAAATATTAAGAAAACTAAACTCCATATGTGTTCAGCACGCTTATTCTAATTTCTTGTTAGGAAGTAGACTGCCATGTTTTCCTTTTATTGTATTTTTGTATCCGTGTTTCTTTTTCGTTTGTTCGACTCGTATTTTCTTCTTTTTTTTTTTTTTTTTCTTCTTTTACCATCATCCATTTTTATGTTTGTTTTCACATCGGGCCTTACCCAAACAACTGGCTGAACGATTTCGATGTGTTAATATCTTCATTCATATTAATCAAATGTTTTTCCTGCGCAAATGTCGCAACCAACGATGTATTGGTGCGCTAACATCTGGGGTTGTAGATTTTATATTCACGATGCATTAATACATGCGAACTGAATATATACCAATTTAAAATTACCTCATCTTTCTCTCTCTATCGCTATATATATATATATATATATATATATATATATACGCATGCGGTGCCGGAAGTAGATGTGCGCATATAGAGAAAAGGTTTTACTAAACATATGTTGTCATGATTACCTATGCATATAATAAAGTTCCTACACTCACTTTATCTTTGTGTGTGATATAAAAGTGAAATATATCTGTGCATGCATGCATATATGTATGTATGTATGTATGTATGTAGTTAGGGGTGTGTGTGTGTGTGTGTATATATATATATATATATATATATATATATATATATATATATATATATACATATAATGCTCATACAGTAATATTCCATGGTTATAATTTATTACATTGGAATAGTAATCACGATACAATTCATCAGACCTGCAAATTCAGAGATCTGATGAATTGGATCGTGATTACGATTCCAGTTTAATGAATTATAACCATGGAATATTAATGTTTGAGCCTTTTATATTATATTCTTACTCTGTCCTGGACATTGAGTTCTACCTGGATTCTATCCTCTTGGAAATTTATATATATATATATATAGACCACTAATATTATAAATATCAATATATGTATATATATATATATATATATAGACCACTAATATTATCAATATCAATATATATATATATATATATATACCACTAATATTATCAATATATGTATATATATATATATATAGAGAGAGAGAGAGAGACCAGTAATATTATCAATATATATATATATATATATAGACGACTAATATTATAAAAATATATAAATATATATGTACATACATACATATATATATATATATTTATATATACCACTAATATTATCAATATACATATATATATAGACCACTAATATTATCAATATATATATATATATATATATATATATAGACCACTAATATTATCAATATACATATATATATAGACTACTAATATTATCAATATATATATATATATATATATAGACCACTAATATTATCAATATATATATATATATATATAGACCACTAATATTATCAATATATATATATATATATATATATATATATATATATATATATATATATATGGCCGAATGGTCAGAACGATCGCTTTCTGACCATGAAACCACGGTCCGAATATCGGAATGGTCAGTTTCTCAGAAAATGCCTGAAAATCATGCCACGAGTTGACCCAAACCTTGTGAGTTAAATTGCGTAAACGGGTCATTTGGGGGCCATCAATGGCAATGCCAGCACGAAATACAAGTCATCGTGACCGTGGGTTTGAGCGTGCTATACTTGTTTAAACGGTTGATCACGTTAGATAACATAATTCTCTCCCAGGAACCCTAACTAAGGTCTGCTCAGCATGGTTGCAGTATAAACCACAGGTGGAGCCTGTGGGTGTTGAACAACCACAAAATAAGCTTGAGCAAGCGTCTGCAATAATTGCGCCTAGCACGAAAAAGTCTGTCGCCACTGAGTGTTGACTTCAATGTTCATTTTTATATTTACATACGCTCTATCTCTGAAATCGAGCACTTTATCCCATATATCACGCCTTAAAACTATATTTCTCTATATATTTGCCTTGTTTGATATTGAGCACATATATTGATATATATATATATATATATATATATATATATATATATATATATATAAGCTTGCCTTCAAAAGTATATTTTAATTTTATCATTACATATATATATATATATATAGTCAGCTTGCCTTCAAAAATATATTTTAATTTTATCATAATATATATATATATATATATATATATATATATAGTCAGCTTGCCTTCAAAAGTATGTTTTAATTTTATCATAATATATATATATATATATATATATATATATATAATCTGTATGTATGTTTATATATTAATGTAGTAATGAATCTGCCATTCTTATGTACATATATGATTACAAATATCTTTCGTATGCATTATATATATATATATATATATATATATATATATATATATATAAGTTTCTTACTCATATTTGTAAATAATCTTGTGTATACTCGGTTTTATGTCCGTGTCTTGTGGGCCCGTATTTTTCTTATTCGCATTCTTATTTTTTAATTTTTTGCAACAAAGCACACGACAAAATGATTTTGACGTGTTCTGACATCTTCTCACTGTAATCAACGGGCCGACCTCGTTGATAGCAAATAGCGCGCTGGAATTGCCGCCAACGCTTTAGCTGTTTTTCTCGTATATTTTTTTTTATTTATTTTTAATATGAACAGCACTTGTCAAAAAAAGATTAAAAAAAAAAATAAAAATATACAAGAAATGTAAGAAAGCAACAAAAAAATCTTTAAAATTTACTAAAAATGTTTAACACGGCAAAGTTCATTTCGACATTGAGCAATTTTATTCGCCATATGCCATCCTTTTGTAGTAGTCGATGTGAAGAAAGATTTCAAATGAAGTATGTTTATACAGATATAGATATAGACATAGATATATAGTGTGTATGTAAGCGCGTGAATCCACTGTAGGGAAACTTTTAAACATACTTTTCTTTCCTTTACATTAATAAAAAAAATAATCTTGGAAACTTTCGCAAATACCTAATAAAAAAAAAATGTCAGGTTTTGCTTTGAGAAAAGACTGCGCAATGACAATCTGTTCATCATTAAAATCTATTCTTTTCCGTCTGTCTTCAGAACTTTCATAATGACTTCGTCTTTCTGGACTCGTTACGAATATTGAAGCATATTCTTCATCTGTATGCCATGTCCCTGTAGAACGTTGTCGATCATGGTTCTCCACAATATCCTATCCTTTGTCACTCTTAGTATGGTTTGTCTTGTCACCATCGGACCTATGCCCGTTCTATCGCCCATTTACATCAGCTCGTTACGTATGATACCCGCTGTTTTCGTCTGTCCCTCTTGCCTTTAATCTGCCCCGTGAGTGTCAAATTCTCCAAGCCCTTTTACCTAATTATGTGTCCTTAAGATTCCAATTCTATCATTTACCGCAAGGAAAGTTGATTCTCTGTGTCACGCCAGAAAGTTTTTTTTTTCACACGAGTCCATCCTTCAAATCTATAAATCAACCATTCGCCCTTGTATGGAATACTGCTGCCATATATGGTCTGGAGCCCCCCGCTGTTCGTCTTAAGGTCGTCGACAAAAATCCAGAGATAGATATGCAATGTGATTGGCCCTGGTCTGGCATCTAGTTTACAGTCGCTCTCTAACAGACGTGCCGTCGCTTCCCTCTGTCTTTTCAACAAATACTTTCACGGTAACTGCTCCGACGAGCTACTTTTGCTAGTTCCCAATCTGCATCATTTTAAGCGTGTTACTAGGTTGGCATCTAAGTCCCACCCTTTAACTTTCAGAATGGTTAAAGGTAAACGTCTATTCTCTTCATGTCTCGCACTTCTCGTCTGTGGAACTCACTCCCTCTTACTTGCTCCCCCGATAGCTATAATCTCCAACTATTCAAATGCAATGTCAATCGACATCTTCAGATGCCTTCATCTAATTCCCTGGGTGGTGGAGATAAGTAGAGGGTATTGGCATGTAAGTGAATGTAATGGATTTGACTGGAATTTGAACTCGTCTCTCGGATTTATCAGTCGGATCCGCTAACCATTACTCCACCTTCTGTATACTGCGGGCATTAAAAGCAAATACAATGAACAAATCAGAATGGAAATTAAAATCGAGGCGCATTAAAAGAAGCTTGAGTGAAATAAGCAAACATGATTATCGCAAGGAAAACTAGACAAGGAGAAAAAGAAGTGGGTGACATGAAATTCTAGACACGATGAAAAGGAAACGGTAAAGTTCTTTTAAAACTCCAGGAGAGGAAATCTTTGCGCATTCTTGGTCTCAAGTTTTTTTAGTTACATGAAGTGGAGCTATTATGCTGAATCAGTCGCTCGGTTTGGTGCTAAGAAGATTGGTTCACTGTGCCGTTCCAGATATTTTTTTTCTCTCCAGAATCCATATTGCACAATTATAGATCCAACATTCGTCCATGCATTGAATATTACCTCCTTATCTGGTCTACAGCTCTGGCTATATTTATATCGGAATTCTCGAAAAAATCCAATGTTATCGGTCCTCTCCTGGCATCCCGACTTCACTCACTTTACCACACCATGACGTGGCCGCCTCTTCTATAACAATTTTCATGGTAGTTGTTTTAATGACTTTCACTCATTGGTATCTTGACCGCATGATGAATTTAACAGTACGACTAGATTGCCTACTAAGTATCATCGTTTTACGATTGAAATACTCCTGCATATATATTAATATATACATTGTTATACGTTTATATATGTATGACGTAACACACTACGAAATGGACAAAGTCCGACAATTATTTTAATGTGTTTTATTGTTATACTTTATTTATATAGACACAAATATTAGGTTGGTGCAAAACTAATGTCGGTTTTTGACGTTAAAAAATACGTCAAAAAACCTAATATTTAAGAAAATTCTCTGTTTATAATCAACAGTATTATAGTTACCAGCCTGAACGTCCGAGAAATTTTCATAGAAAATAAGTCCTCCAACAGGAATTGAAACTATCCTACACGGAACCGTGGTAGACAAGTTAAGCTGCAGAGGAGCGTCTGGTTAGCAAGGTTCGATCTTAGTGCTTTCAAATAAGAATTTTTCATGATTTTCCTCAAACGTCCATATCTGCTCGAAAGCGTATGTAAACGATAAACAAATGACGTCACACATTACGAAATGGACAAAGTTCGACAATTATTTAAATATATTTTATTGTTATACGTTATTTATATAGACACAAATATTTAAGTAAATGCTCTGTTTATAATAAATGTAAATATAATTGATACTGTTTAGTACAAACATAGCTTATACTTAAATATCTGTGTCTATATAAATAACGTATAATAATAAAATATATTAAAATATATGTTGGACGTTGTCGATTTCATAGTGTGTGACGTCATACACACACACTCAGATGCGACAGATTGTTTCATGCTAAACGCAATTGTGGCTTGACGATTGCGTCTAGCATGAAACAGCCTGTCGCCTCTGAGTATAGACTTCAATATTCACTTTTACATTTATATTTACATACGCACTATCTCTGATATTGAGCACTTTATCCCATTAATATAGAACAACTTAAAACTATATTTCTTTATATATATATATATATATATATATATATATATATATATAAATTATAACATATATATATATATATATATATAAATTATAACATATATATATATATATATAAATTATAACATATATATATATATATATATAAATTATAACATATATATATATATATATATATATAAATTATAACATATATATATATATATATATATAAATTATAACATATATATATATATAAATTATAACATATATATATATATATAAATTATAACATATATATATATATATATATAAATTATAACATATATATATATATAAATTATAACATATATATATATATATATATAAATTATAACATATGTATATATATATAAATTATAACATATGTATATATATATAAATTATAACATATATATATATATATAAATTATAACATATACATATATATATATATAAATTATAACATATATACATATATAAATTATAATATATATATATATATAAATTATAACATATATATATATAAATTATAACATATATATATATATAAATTATAACATATAAATTATAACATATACATATATATATAAATTATAACATATATATATATATATAAATTATAACATATATATATATATATATAAATTATAACATATATATATATATAAATTATAACATATATATATATATATATATATATATATAAATTATAACATATATATATATAAATTATAACATATATATATATATAAATTATAACATATATATATATAAATTATAACATATATATATATATATAAATTATAACATATATATATATAAATTATAAAATATATATATATATATATATATATATATATATATATAAATTATAAAATATATATATATATATATATATAAATTATAAAATATATATATATATATATATATATATATATAAATTATAAAATATATATATATATATATATATAAATTATAACATATATATATATATATATAAATTATAACATATATATATATATAAATTATAACATATATATATATATATATATAAATTATAACAATTATATATATATATATTTTTTTTTCTTACTTATATTCGTAAATAATCTTGTGTATATTTAGTTTTATGTTCGTGTCTTTTGGACCCGTACGTTTTTTATTCGCATTCTTATTTTTTTTAAATTTTGCAACAAAGCACACGACAAAATAATTTTAACTTATTCTGACATCTCACTGTAATTATGATATGTAACCGTTAGTTTTATTCTAATAATTTATTTTCTCGTACGTCTCACCTCTGGTAATGCCTTCCGGATTCTTGCTTCCCTGCCAACTACAATCTTCAAAAATGTAAATATAACGTCAATCACCATTTTTGATCCTCTGATATCTGTTCTTTTATTGTTCTTTCACTTCACTAAAGCCTTCTCATTCTGTTCAACTCCTAGTAACCCCTTGAGACTTCGTGACTTTATCTCTTTGCTTGGAGGTAAAATGATTTTAAAAATATATATATATATATCGTATTCTTCATTGTTTTAAATATTTAATCAACTAATAGTTATTGTTCGTTCTCAAGTTAGAACCATATGGGATAGAACCAATAGGTTTAGCCCGTCTTATGGGGTCCTCTTGTTGCAGTTCGATATTGCAACTTTACGTTAACGCTCGATTTTATTAACTTTCTTTTATTATGTATTTATTATATTACATTTGGTCTTTGGTACTCACTTTTAGTCGCTGTGTTCATCTTTCGTCCTCGATTGAGCTCTGGGCCGGAAAAACCGGTTAAGCCGTCTTCTGTGATAATCGTGTTCAGTTTTGATATTATTACGTTTTAATCACTTTCGTAAAATGTTCTACCTTCGCAAAAACATTTCCAGACTTGTGGACGAGATACACTGTGGATTTAATTCTTAATTTTCTTTATATTTCCGATTCTGTTTAAAAACTTCTTCACATGCTACATGCTTTGTGCATGGTATTCTGGCTTTACGCTTTTTCTTAAATAAAACTGTCCCGGATTCACTACATAGTTTACAGCACTCTTTCTAATATTACTTTTTTTTTGTTCCTTTAATACGTTGTTTAGTTTTCTGGGCGGCATCTTCTACTGTCTGTGTAAAAAAGATTCACTCGATTCCGAAATCGTGGAAACCCCACTAGACTGCAGATGATGGATATCGGTCTGAAAACGAATTCCGGTCGACTTCATTGCATTTACGTTCGCACAAATAGTATGGAGAAAATATCTATCTATCTATCTATCTATCTATCTATCTATCTATCTATCTATCTATCTATCTTAGTCCAATCATATCTATGTATCTTAGTCCAATCATATCTATCTATCTATCTTAGTCCAATCATATCTATCTATCTATCTTAGTCCAATCATATCTATCTATCTATCTTAGTCCAATCATATCTATCTATCTATCTATCTATCGGATAAATAGGCTGGGCTCTCTAGACGTCGTTGTCAAACAAGCTTGAAAAGAAAAGTCTAAATTCTAAACTGATCATGTAGCCCCGGTGAGCCGCATATTAGATAGCCATTGAAAAGATTACTGAGTTGACAATTTTTATGATGTCAACGAATACTCGTTGTCACTTTCGTAACACTCCTTGTAGTAGAGACTTTGTAATCGCAGATACAACTATAGTAACGCTGTTGAACAATACTGGTGTCAGACGCCTTCGAATAACACTCATACTAATAGTACTTGCTCGATAATACTCGCTCGAAAGTGACCACCGTATTGATCCGAATAGGGAATAGTGTAGAAAAGAGAATAACGGTCCGTATTGTGATAGAGAAGTTATAGCGATCAATTAGACACACGCTACTTCCTATATATGCATTTCCTCTATGGTCAATAATGGGATCTCCTGTGTTTGCTCACTAGCGATCTATGTTCAAACTCAAGTTTCGGCAGTGAAACTTTATTCCTGTATAACACAATTAATGTAGGCGCGCGGGGCGGTGGTTGGATTTTTGGATCTCGCCCGGTCGAGTTTTTCTTCTGTCTGGTTGCAATTCTATACATTACAAGATGTTTGCAAGTAAAGAAAAAAGCAAAACCAGGTCCAGTAAATCACCGAAGGAACGGACATAATTAAAATGGGTCAAAGGGAAAGCAACTGCGGCTGTTGGCAATTCGAAATAGAGAAGAAACCATAAAAAAGCTAAGTAAAATGAGCTACCCGTTATCGCTGCTCAATCAACAGAACACGATCGAGGAAAGTAAAAAAATGTTTGAGGCATCACTGTCCAGCATCATTAATGTATTGACTGAGTCAAGATGTGGCTTGTAAAATTTAAAACTGCATTCTATTAATCATATTAAAGAAACTGCATTTTGCTCTACATCAGCATGAGAGAAACTCATATTGCCTTCTTGCTCACTGACTGTAAGCGCGACACTGAAATCCGTAGACTGGGATGGCCAAGGACGCATTCCAAAAGCTGGGCAGAGTATTGTCGATTTCTTTGGTAACAAAGAAAAGAGTACCGAGCTGATACGTCATATCTGCCCTCCTTTACGATATCGATTGTTAGACGGTCTCCTCAAAGATGAAAAAGAGACTCGGGGCCACGGAGATATGGTTGTACGGAAGGATGCTGAGGATATCATGGAGCGATCGCGTGAGCAACGATGAGGTCACGGAGAGGTTTCAAACAAGGAGGAGGTTTATACTTAACATCAGGAAAAGGCAGCTGAAATTTCTGGGACATGTAATGAGAAAGGAGGGCCTGGGGAATCTGGTTTGTTGTTGCTGTGATTTACGTCAGATCAACCTCAATGGGTTATTTAATGTCGACAACTTTTTTTCCTGATGATATTTTGTTTTGTCAAAAATCTATTTCTGGTAATATTTTTTTCCTCAAAAATGTATAGCTGGTAATATTATTTAAAAAAAATGTATTGCTGGTAATATTTTTTTCAAAAACGTATTGCTAGTAATATTTTTTTTCAAAAATATATGGCTGGTAATAATGTTTTACAAAACATTCTGGTATTAAAACCTATTTTTACCCTTATATAGTGCTTTTAACCTCAGTTTTGGGGTTAACTTTTTGCCCATAGCTGGGACCCTAACAGGTGCTACCACCCCGAGTCAGGGTGAACCTGAGAACACCAGCAATTAAGAGGTTCCACGCTCCTCAAAACTTCCTGATCAGAGGCCTTGCTGTCGGACGTACTTTATTGTCTTACCCTGGACGCGGATGTAGTTCATCAACATACCCAGGATGGCTGGGGAATCTGATACTCACAGGTCGAATAGCGGGAACGAGACAAGGGAAAGCAACGCTTAACATACCTGGTTGGCTTAAGCAAATGCAGGACAAGACGTGATCTAGGGGATATGGCAGAGGGAGGAAAGTTATTGAGAGCTACAAGAGATAGGGTAAAGTGGAGGGTTATGATCTCCTACGACCTGAAAGAACACGGCACATAAAAAGAACAGAATCAGTTACTAGATCGTAACCTAGAGAGATTTTCTCACCAGAACATATCTTGCATATTTATAAGTCGTCCACGCGTTCTCACAATGAACACTGCTGCCACATCTGTTTTGCTGTTTGTGCTAAGTTTATAGCGATCCAGTGACTAGACCCAAAGAGTTGTACGTTCAATACCCAGGCCACAGCAGTGGTAATCCCAATCTTGGAGAGTTGAGTTAAAGGGAGATAACTGAGACATCCGAAAGAGGCATAGCATATAAAACTAGAACAATCTACCACGGTGGACGAAATGAAGTATTCGACTAGAAATTGCATTCACCTGAAGAAGACCGAAGCGCATAACGGCCGAAACGTTGTGAATATAGCAATGGAGATGAGGATAACAGTTCGAATAATGTAAATAGTTTAAGTAATACCTTCTTCTTTTCTAATTGTCGCTTGTGGTACTCTCTTCTTGCTTCCCTTTTAACTAACTTCTTCAAAGATCTAAATGCAGTAGCTATTGTCCTCCCTGTTACTTTTAATCTCAGTCACTCCTTACATTTTATTGTTTTATTTATCGCCTTACTTCTGGTGTATTATATGATTAATTAAAACGAGACGGCTATATTTGTATAAATAAATCACATTCAGCCGTACTTTTCTACTTTCATATTTTACTTTCATCGATCGAGTTCGGATGAGTGCGGAGCGATAACCGGCTAGCTTATTCTGTTGTCCTCTTTTATCATTATTTAATTTCTTTCTCTTTCTTTTCTTTTTTTTTTTTTTTTTGTATTGTTAACTACTGTAGTCGTATCTTTTTGTTTCTTTTTATAATGTCAGTCAGTTATGTGCCATGCTTAGGCGATCATGTATCTTTCGATACATGACTGACGAGGCAGATTTTTTTTCTCGCAGGATGTTGCCATTTCTTTCTGCGGTAGACCAGTTGCCATCCAAAGCTGTTCTACTATTTACCTATAGCGAGGGCGGAGGAGAAGGCATTCATATCTTTCCCAAGGGAATTAGCACGTAAATGAATGTCATAGATTCGACTGGAATTCGAACTCGGCTCGCTGATTCCTCAACCCGAACCGCTACCCATTTTGAGTGTAGTATTCTCAATTCAGGATTCGATCGATTATGGCTCTCCACAGTTTCCATTTTTTGTTCAATGCAATGACTTGAATTCGAACTCGGCTCACCGATTCCTCAATCCGAGCCGCTATCCATTACGTTCTTCTTTGCTATAATTGAAATTGCGTACTTCTAATAAGAACTTAAGAAATAGTTTTTTCTGCTGCTGTCTGGTTCTTATTGTTCGATTATTGGTACTGGTCTCGCAGACCATAGTTTCATTCTCAACAGTTCTATATGATCAGGACCATATACCAGATGAAACTTTAAGCTTAAAGAATTAACTCTACACAACAACTCTCCACTATCTACAATCAAAACAATTCTTTCAAACAGTTTTGGTTTAATGATAACGTCTGCTAGTTCTTCTGCTTGAGGTGGAAGTGTAAATATCTTCTCAATAGGGAGGAATTATGTTCCTACTTCAATTTAATTGGAATATGAGGGGACGCATGTTATAGATCTACCGGGTAACCTGCTCAGTGTGGAGCCCTGTTTTCAATGTGGCGTGACGTCGCAAGAATATCACATCACCGATGAGTGATGGCCTGCCAAAGTTACTCTTCGGAATCTTTTTACGGCGCCTCAGAAGACCAAAGAGTGGGACGCAAATATTTTTTGTACGTATCATACATACTGATTGAGCACCTCTGTGTCTCGCTTTCTTTCTTTTTCCTTTCTCTCCCTTTCTGTCAAACACACACACACATACACACACACGCACACGTATACAGACATATCCATAAAGGCGTATTTACATCTGGACGAATAGATCTTTCTATATATGATTGTCGGAGCTCATGAATTTTCTACATCCATATACGTATTTTTTATGACTTAAACCTTATTTTTAGTGGATACTCGTATTTGAGTAGACGCTCCGTTTATTTTTTTAAATAATATATTTATTTATTTACTTATTTTTGTCTCTCGGGCTAAATGTTCTAGAATTATTATTAAAGAAAAATTTACGCTCCCTGGCAGGATTCGATCCTGCGTCTCTCTTCTTTTTTTTTTATTCGGTTTCTTTTCAAATCTGAATACGGAAATGTGCAGATACGAAAAATCTCGGAAGATCTCTGGCGAGAGAAATTTCACTTCAAGGTTCAATTTGTCCTTGCCTGACTAATTGGTCCTTTGTAGCCCTGTTGGTCAAAGCGTATTTGGATTTAAACATAGCTACCTCTGCCCAGAGACGCAGGTTCGACACTTGCCAGAGAGCGTATTTTTTTTTCTCTTATATGATTTCTTGAACTTTCAGGTCGTAGGCGGAAAAAAAATAAATATACTGTTCAATAAATAAACGCATCCACTCAAAATAGAAATACCCACTAAAAATAACGTTTAAGGTGATAAAAAAAATCTGTTGATTTTTCTACTGCTTTTTCTATACACATGAATATAAAACAAAGGATATAGCTATAGATGTCATATATATATATATATATATATATATATATATATATATATTCGCGGTACTTATTGGAAAGCGATCAATATCAGTGAAACCTAGGGTTGCAAACTCATATCGACACGACTGAATATATATATATATATATATATATATATATATATATATATATTCAGCATCACAACTCCAGAGTTTCGCAGACAGACCGGTCCGTCAACTCTTCACGGGTAGTAACAATTTACTTTATATATATATATATATATATATATATATATATATATAAAGTAAATATATATATATATATATATATATATATATATATATATATGCACGTGGCCGAGTGAACATGAACATGAGACTCGGGTTCGAATCTTATCATGGTCGATTTCTCAGAAAGGGATTTCCTGATGTCGG
>OZ010596.1:18645236-18717736 GCA_963932145.1 Acanthosepion lycidas | reverse complement strand
CAAAATATATGTCTCATATGTAGACGATATTTTTATTATTAAACACGAAATTAATAATCACAAAGCGACATTCGAGGAAAAAACTTTGTCCCGAACTTTACCTATGAACTTAGTCAAAAAAATAAAGTCCATCTACTTACTGTATCGAGCACTTTATTTAGTTAATTTGCCTACTCGTATCGGGTTTTTTTTTCTTTGGGCTTTGGACTTGCATGCTAGAGGATGATTTTCGGCTAACGTACATGTTCTTGGTTCTTTTTTTTATATACCTTTTTTTTCGTTTTGGTATTGGTTTGATTATTTGCAAATCAAACCACTAAAGGTTTTCCGAACGAGTATAATTTCTTATACTGATAAGATTACTACTAATAGTATATATATGCGTGTGTGTGTGTGTATTTTGAACAATAAAAAATATTAAAAAATAAAATCTTCAGATACACTGGGTTGTATATTAATATTATTTCGTTTTTATTATTATTTCATTTAGATTCCTCGACGAGTTTCGGCCAGCATGGCCATCATCAGGAGAAATAAAAATTCTACTTGTTAGCAGTGAACTGCAGAAATCATTGTCTTGATGGAGAAAATGAACTTTTGTCTGTAGTTTTCATTTATTTTTTTAGTTTTTTAACATGAATTTTGGTCAGTCTTGTGTTGGTCAAACAGTCTCTTTTAAGTTGTTATTTAAGATAAGAGCTGGATGGATTCATGCTGCTCTGAATTCCCTTGGTCATTTTGACAGTTTAATTGGTTCCTGGAAAGGGCATGTGTCTCTTAAGTGTGTATGTTATTTGGTTCTTAGGGAGTGATAAATATATATATATATATATATATATATATATATATATATATATATATATAAAAGTGAACATAGAAGTCAACACTTAGAGGCGACAGTCTGTTTCATGCTAGATGCAATATATATATATATATATATATATATATATATATATATATATATATATATATATACACACACACATACACAGTCTGTTTCATGCTAGATGCAATATATATATATATATATATAAGGTTGGCGCAAAAATAATGACGTAATAATGTCGTTTTTTGACGTATTTTTAACGTCAAAAACGACATTATTACGTCATTATTTTTGCACCAAGCTAATATGTGTGTGTGTTTTGATGATTCAAGAGATGTTATTTTACTATTGCACCCGTCTCATCCCCAATTATTATTTTATGCTCTTTAAATAGTCAACTGGCCGATAACGGCGTAGTAAGGGCAGAATTGAAGAGAGATGGGTGTAATAGTAAAGATTTACCATTCAAGACTACCAGATGTAACGGTCTGCCGAAAATTCGTGCACAGTCTACAATGAGCAGTCGTCAGACAAGAGCTTTTGCTTACGTTTAAATTAAAGTTCACCATTAATACAAAAATTCCAACAATACAAGATTCGTGAGCCAATCAAGGTAGAGGCTTACTGAATGTAGAGTGTGATATGATTGAAAGAGCCGACTTTTCTTTTTGTTGCAAATAATTCACGGATGTGTTTCTCAAAATGGCGTTAACTAAATTTACTTGCGATGTGTATTCGAACTTATTCTTTGATTTTGTTTCAGTTTTCTTCTTTGTTTTCATTAGTTCAGTAGAAAGTCAAAACAAATATTTATTAAAACAAGGTTCAATTATTCGTCATAAAATGCATTGTCTTTTTTCTATAGAATTGGAAAAGATTCACGAAACAACAAGTGACTCACAATTTTTATTCTTGTTTTCTTTTTATTATTTCCCTCTCAATGCATTTGCAATTTTGCAAACTCATTTTTTGTCTATAAGTATTAGATTTTCTTTAAAACTGTCAAAAAATTACAAAAAGGATAAGAGAAACGGTAGAAAGTTATTAAAAGTTTAATACACGCCCGAAAGAATTTGGTGTCAAAGGGCACAGTAAATTCTTTCACATTGTTCTATACATGATTGATTAGCTGTCAAAATTGAGAAAATATTTTTTGTTTGCTTTCCATCTATGATTTACCTCCCTTGTTTCCAAGACCTCAAACACGCCCAGTCCGCCGTTCCATATCCGGTTTGGACCAATCAAACATCGCGTCGACTCGCTGAAGTGTTACGTGTATTTCCTTTTATTGCAGTTAATCAAACTAATTTATTTGGCAGCTTGAAAATACGGTAATAAAAATTAAAAGCGAAATCAATGGCGGAGAAGGAAAGAACGCAAGTTAAAATGAATAAGCAAAGAATAAAAAAAGTCACAAAAAGCCTTCATTTAAATAAATAATCTCATGAAATGGTCGGATTGTTTTTTCCTATCCTCAACGCTTCATCAAGTTTCGACGAAATATTGTTGGATTGATTGGCGTCCTGACGGGAAAACCAGGGATAATTCTATTTTGTTTAGTTGTAAATTTTGAATTGTTTCATACAGAATTTAATGTAATAACAGTTTTTGTCCATCTATGTCGCTATGTGTGGCCAGGACAGCGTGAAATTGTGCTGGAGATATGGCAACAGGCGAATTAATCTTTGCAAACAACGCTTTACATTCCAGCAGATGTCAGACATTTTTTAATTAAATCCACTGGGTTACTCTTCGACGAAGAAACTTAAGTTAAACCTTAGAATTTAAAACAAATATTGAATATTTCCACTGTATCCTGTATATTTAAATATTATCCCAGTCGAGACTCACATTCACTTCGGACAAACACTCTTGGAAAAGACATGAATAGTCGCGGACCTACATTTTTGGGGCCCTGAAGCTTGAACAGATATGGAGGTCCCCTGAAGCTTGATGTGAGGAGGGGAGGGGCTTGAATAGATGTGGGGGGCGTTAACAAACAACAATAGGTTCGAGGTGTAAGAAATACTGTGGTATGTTTGTGTCTGTAATTGTGATTCGCAAAGTTTAATATAGACAGAGTGATGACAAGCCTTCCCTTACTCACCACTTTTGGCTTTGTGCCACATATTTGTATATTCAAAATAAATATTACTTTCTGGTTGATTCCTAGACTTCAATCATTTAAGAGCAGTACTAGATTGGCAGTTAGGTCTTATAATTACACTGCTGAGATTGAGAGTTCTCATCAATTATTCTCGCTTGTGGAGCTCTCTTCCAGCTTCCTGCTTTCGTGTCAATTTTGATCTCCAAAAAGTTAAAAGAATCTTCCCTTTCCTTGAATCCTGTACTTTTATGTTTTTTTTTTGGGGGGGGGGGTTGTTTTGTTTTTTGTTTTGTTTTGTTTTTTTGTTATCGAGCTTAAAGAAAATGATATACAATGCATTTCGCCTCTATAAAATTGATAAGGAAATGGATAATGAAGCCATTATAGGCGAAATCATTATCGGATATTATTTTCGAAACATACTTTCATGAACGTTTTTCCAAATGTCAATTTGGTTCAATTCAGTTATTTGCTATTCGTGATACACGTTTAGACGATCTTGTATCTTTCGATACATAAAATGACGAGGCAATTTTTCCCCGCAGTAGGTTGCCATTTCTTTCTGCGGTAGACCAGTTGACATCCAAGGCTATAGAACGTGATCTGTCCTGCTATTTACCAATAGCTAGAGAGAGAAGAGGATTCATACCTTTCCCTAGGGTATTCAGTCAGTTGTGTGCCATGCGTAGTACACGCTTAGGTGATCATGTATCTTTCGATACATGAATGACGAGGCAATTTTTTCCCCGCAGTAGGTTGCCATTTCTTTCTGCGGTAGACCAGTTGCCATCCTAGGTTATAGAACCCGGTCTATCTTGCTGCTTACCCATAGTAGCTGTTGGGAGTAAACGAGGATTCATATATTTCCCAAGGGCATCAGAACGTAAGTGAATGTAATGGATTCGAACTCGGCTCTCCGATTTCTCAATCCCAGCCATTATCCATTATCCACCATGCCTCCTTACATACCCAAATTTATTACATACTGTCGAAAAGGAGAACGCATGGATAAAAACAATTTCTTTCATTTATTGTATACCCACTTCTGAAGGATTTTCCATTTCAAAACTCGGACTTAAGGCGAAGAATATAAAATGTTAAACGATTTTTTAAAAAGTCATGCAATTTCTTTCCTTTTTAATTTCGAGCAACGCCTGCTTGGGAAAATGATAGATTTAATTATTTTAAACACACACAAATGCATACACACACACATCACATCTTTTCGAGATATATATATATATATATATATATAAGTGAACATTGAAGTCAACACTCAGAGGCAACCGGCTGTTTCATGCTGGACGCAATCGTCAGGTCTGACGGTTTCATGTTCATTTTTATATTTATATTTACATACGTTCTATCTCTGATATTGACCACTTTATCCCATAATTATAGCACACCTTAAATATATAATTCATCAGATATATATATTATAAATTAATTGATTTAAAATATGGGTTTTCCGCTAAAAGCTTCAAATTTAATTTTGTAATTAAATTAAAGACATCAGTTCCATTTCATCCTCAAATGAATTTTTGAAACATCAAATTTAAATCAATTAATTTATAATATTAATGCCCTGTAAATTTTCATTGATCACTATTTTGTAAAAATAAAAATATCTATAAGAACACCGGATTATATATCTTACTGTTCTTTCTTATATATATATATATATATATATATATATATATATATATATATGTGTGTATATATATATATTATAGAATCGAACAATTAGACTTACAGAGAGCTGGTGCACATAATTTACCACAAGGTCATCGAACGACCCTCCTAATGTTTTGAATTTAGACTTTTCCTAGACTGGTTGCCAGCCAAGGCTATAAGACACTGCGTTGCTATTTATTCCTAACTGGGAAGACAAAAGATATATCCATGCCTTTCCCAATATGTATTTTGCACGATAGTGAACGTAACGAACTGAAATTCAAACGCGCCTCTCGCTCTCTATTACACCCACCGAATTTGTATTCGATTCTTCCGTAAAGCGTGGCAATTTCTGCACATATCTTCATCCCTATAATCAAATCATATGTGCCGGTAGTCTGGCTGTTCAGTTTTAAGAACTGAACTCCTGGATTCTCATGCATCGAAAACGAAAGGAGCGTCCAGTACGTACGTACACACACACACACACACTGTTATATAGGAATGAAGTGTCGCTGCCGACACTTAAGTTTGAACATAGATCGCCAGTGAGCAAACGCAGGCGATCCCATTATTGAATTAAGTGGATCACGTGACCATGGGAGAAAAGCATAAGTCGGTAGTAGCGTGACGCCTAAATGATCACCATTTCTACATTACGTTCATAAATATATTAAAAAAAAATCATTTTTTACATCATGTAGTGTTTTGTAGGTCTTTTGTGAATATGTGGTATTGTGGTACATGTAGGATTGGGGGTGGGTGATGGAAAAGTTCTTGTGGTGATTGAGTATATTGTATTGAATAAATAAGTCGGGATTGTGATTAACTCGGACTAGGCTAAACAGTGAAAGTCAGCCTTTCCCAACTACCCCTTCGGCCTCATGCCATAATTTTGTATTTTACAAAATAACTATATTTCTACTCTGTCCTCTATTGCTCTACGGGTCACTATATCTCCTCTATCTTCTGTTACTATACGTACTGCTATTCTCTACTCTATTCGCTCTACTATTTCTGTAATCTGATCACTATTCGGTGCTTACTTTCCGAGCGAATATTATTGAGAAAATACTATTAGTGTTATTCGAAGGCGTCTGACACCAGTATTGTTCTACGGCGTTAATATAATTGTATCTGCGATTACAAAGTCTCTACTACAACAAGCATTACGAAAGTGACGACGAGTGTTCGTTGGTATCACAAAAGTTGCAACGAATGTTTGTTGATATCACAAAAATTTGATTAAGGGTGGAATGCGTCATGACAGACAGTATGTAATTTCTTGTTAGAAGGATGTGTGGCTATTGGAATGGCCAATCACATCAAGCCATAGAGGAAACGCGTATATGTAGGAAGTAGCTGACGACTAACGGTCGCTATTTCTACTCTATCCTCCATTGCTATACGGACCGCTATTCTCTACTCTATTCACTATACTATTTCCCTATTCAGATCAGAAAAAGGATTACTGTTCGAATGATTATTATCGAGCAAGTACTATTAGTGCAATTGATATTCTGACACCAGCATTGTTCAACGGCGATTACAAAGTCTCTACTAACATGTCATCTCGGCTTCAGTTACTTTCCTACTCCCGTAATTTTCCTTTGAAATTTCTATAAATATTTTCATGCTAACTCTTCAACGGCGTTGTATCTACGATTACAAAGTCTCTACTGCATCATAAAAGTGGCAACGAGTGTTCGTTGTCATCATAAAACACATATTCGCACAGAAAGATATTTCGTTAAATATTACGGAGAAAGAAGATTTTTTTTTATTTAGTTTCTTTTCCAGTGCTCTTAGGTTCCCGTTTGGTGGTAGTGAAGGAGTACAAAAACTGTCCAAAGCATTCCATTGTCCCAAGGCCTTTCGGTCACTTCGTTAGACATATATATATATATATATAGAGAGAGAGAGAGATAGAAAGAGAGTGTCATCACAGACAACTGTTTCGCTATTTTACAGCTCTTCAGTCGGCTAGACTTCCGGTTGCTTCAATCCGGGATCGAAACTCGACATTGACAACAGTCAGATATCTTACCCCCATATATATATATATATATATATATATATATATATATATATGAGTTTGTGGCCCTGGATTTCGCACTTTTACAATCATCAAAAAGGTTTATTGTTTTTAAAATTGAATCTATTTATGGTTGTGGTGTTTGATTATGTTTTTTGTGTTTGATTATGTTTTTTGTGTTTGATTATGTTTTTTGTGTTTGATTATGTTTTTTGCTGGGAGGCGCGAATTCTCCTCTCGGTCCGTTTTGCGATGACACTCTTATTCACAAAGACACTCATATCCATACAAACGAATATGTTAACTCTATCATTAATATTGAGCACTTTCCAATAAGTAACGCGCATATATATATATATATATATATATATATATATATATATATATTCGTGTGTATGTTTTCATCGCAACACAGAAATTACTATGTTATAATATTATGCTATATTTTGTATCGAGCAAGTTTAAAAAAATTAAATAACTGGATGATTAATCTGACAGTTATTTCTTTTTATTTAATATATATATATATATATATATATATATGGTACAGGTAATCGATCCGTTGGTATATAATCGAGGTAGATCCTAATAATATTAATAAAACTGATTCACATAGAGATTGATTTTTTTTTTATTTTAACAGAGCATATGTATTTTTACAGCAAGACACCAAAAATTACCTGAACATAGGTATAGTCTATTTCAAACCGCTCTTCAAAAGGTTGACGTTAGCTGTGTGAAGAACGGTTAGAAATAGACTATACCTATGTTGAGGTAATTTGGGGGGTTTTGCTGTCATACATACATACATACATACATATATATATATATATATATATATATATATATATATATATATATATACACATACACACGAGAGAGATTTACTAAGCGAAGCACAAGGTCTAAAGTATGGAGCACCTAGTGATGATCGAATTGACTAATCAGTCATAATTGATCTAGCGAGAGTAGCTTGTTAACCATTACTATGTCGAAGCTCTTTCTCTCTCGAATGATTTCGGTGCCTGTTGTGATTTTTGTGGTACTTGGTTATTTTCTTACGGCGCCAGTTTCCGTGTTCGAGCCCCGGTACAAAGTCAAGATTTCCATTGTTGATTTTCAAGGCAGTGAATCAATTTCCACTTAGGAAGATGATGCTAGACCAGTCTTCTGTTTTAATGCCCTTTCACTTTGGACTTGTGCCATACTAACGTGAAATTAATAAATCCTAATATGAAAAAAAAATGGGCTCCTTCTTCAAGAATATTAAAAGAAAAACTAGAACCAATTACTAAACTCCGGCGTTCTTCTAGTATGACAGAATTACCAATTCTCCAATTAGAACTTTCTTTCTTCGTTCCTTTCTGAAATATTTTTTTCTATTTTATCGGCGTCTTATTGGGTTTTCTTTTTCTTTTGAGAGAAATCAAACATTCTATTTAATAATAACTTGTCTCCCAACTTTCTCTCTTCGCCTCAAATGAAATGAAACAAACATTGGTTGCCATTTTTTGTACAATAAAATCTCCATAAATAGCTGTCGCACGTATCCACCAGCGATCATGACAAGATCGATCACAAACGAAGCAGAAGAAAAAAAACGGTCGAATTCCTGGCAATTTTAATATTAAAAGGAGTTCAGATCTCGTTCGAAATAATACGGAGTACTATCATCATGTTGAATAGATCTGTCTGCTCTTGAGGAATGGTTGATTTTAAAAGCAGAAAAATGTAAGATTCTGTCGGAGAACAAATTCATAACTCTTCGACAACTATCTTGAACATTTCAATCTTTACTCTTGTCTAAGATCTATTTGAATCAACTTTAGAATTTGCAATATAAAACTACACTTCGCTTTAGATAAATAAGATGAAATTTATAAACACATTCGCTGCTACTTTTGACATTTGAACCCTTACGTAATGCCCTCTATATTTTTCTCGGCTTTCGTGCGATTATCGAAGTTAAGAAACCTCGAGCCGGGACAGTAAGGTGACCGTTCCCGAATGTCAGTTGCTGTGAGATTGGATGTGCGGGTGGTGTAATGGATAACGGCTCAGAAATGGAATTCGAGAGCCGAGTTCCAATTCCAGTCGGGTTTATTATATTCACTCATGTGAAAATTCCCTGTGGAAAATTATAAATTCACTTTTTCTCTCTCCGACTATGGATTAATTAGTAGAACTTGTATTGCTAAAGTATTATTATCTCAGAAAAAATTCTTACCATCTAAAAATATTTTCTGGTTTTAAAAATACCTGCCTGTAATAAATGATGTCTTATTCATTCTCAGGCCAGTCATAATTTTTCCCATATTTGTGCCATATAATTATATAATAATGACCCAGGAACACATTATTTGAACATTCGTAGTATTATTCATTTATATCAGAAAAATATATTTAATATAATAAAATCTGCATCAGTTTTTTTTTTTTTTTATTTATTTAATATTGATTTTCTATAAATATATGTCCATCAAAAGGGCCTATTCATTTTCTTAGGCGTGGTTCCCCAAACAGTCACATGTCACATCATGAAGATGCTATTGTCATACGTATTTTAGTTCACTCTTTCGCTGTTCAGTATACCGCATTCGTTATTTGTATAACAATGGTTTTTTTTATATGAGTGAGTTATTGAAAAGTGTAACCATTATCAATATAATGCGAAAATGAAAATATTAGGTTGTTGCAAAAATAATGACGTAATAATGTCGTTTTTTGACGTTAAAAAATACGTCAAAAACGACATTATTACGTCATTATTTTTGCACCAACCTAATAGTTTTTTTTACTGTCAGCTATCCCGGCAGTCTCCCGGGGTATGGATTGTGATTACTGTTTTTTGTTTCTTGGAAAATTTCTGCATACCGGTAGACGGTGGTTCGGGTACTGGCACCGGTACACGTACCACACTTTCAGTAGCACTGTTTTAGATAACAATAAAACAAAAACTCTGTATTTTGAATTCGATACCATAAGAATTGGGTTATGGAACAACACAACACCGCCAATTGAACACCAAGACAATTCAGCACCAGAAAAACATAATTTTTATAACCAAATAAAATTTAATTTATTAAGGATTAAAACCTTAATTAGTTAATACTTTTATTTTATTAAAAAATAAATTTCTTTACTTTATAAAAATAATTAAAAATATGTTAATTCATTCAGGTATTAATCTTTAATAAATTACTTTTATTCAGTTACTCGGCTAGTCGTGACCCGATTGATCACTGACCGTTCAGGTAATAAAGTATTGAAGTTGATTTCAACAGTAAAAAAAAAAATGTCTATTTCAAGAAAGTTGAAATAAAAATAGTTATTGTAAAAAAAACTCGTATTTTTTAATGTTCGAATGTTTTTAAATCAGATTAACTTGAAAATATTTCTTAATATGCCAAAAAATATTTTAAAGTCATATTCACTTGAAAATATATTTAAATATGTAAAATATTGTTTGTTCAAAGAAAGCTGAAATATAAATAAGCGCGCACGCAATCACAGAGGTGGAAAGAGAGGTGGAAAGAGTTGAAAAGAGAGGTGGAAAGAGGGGATTGGAAAGAGTGAGGTGGAAAGAGTTGAAAAGAGAGGTGGAAAGAGGGGATTGGAAAGAGTGAGGTGGAAAGAGTTGAAAAGAGAGGTGGAAAGAGGGGATTGGAAAGAGTGAGGTGGAAAGAGTTGAAAAGAGAGGTGGAAAGAGGGGATTGGAAAGAGTGAGATGGAAAGAGTTGAAAAGAGAGGTGGAAAGAGGGGATTGGAAAGAGTGAGGTGGAAAGAGTTGAAAAGAGAGGTGGAAAGAGGGGATTGGAAAGAGTGAGGTGGAAAGAGTGGATTGGAAAGAGTGAGGTGGAAAGAGAGTTTTGGAAAGGGTGAGTTGGAAAGAGTTGGAAAGAGAGAAGTGGAAAAAGTGAGGTGGAAAGAGGGGATTGGAAGGAGTGAGGTGGAAAGAGAGTTTTGGAAAGAGTTTTGGAAAGAAAGAGTTGGAAAGAGAGAGGCGGAAAGAGAGGATTGGAAAGTGTGAGGTGGAAAGAGAGGATTGGAAAGAGAGTTTTGGAAAGAAAGAATTGGGAAGAGTGAGGTAGAAAGAAACTTAAATCATTATGCACCCAACCACCGACAAACGCATTATTCACAGATTTTTAGTATTATATAGAAGATAAAAAAAAGTTAAGTTTTTTTGGTACTTAGTTGTCTCGGTCCTCAGCCTGCGGTGATGAGTTGTCCCTTCCCAAGGTAATTGTAAGTTCAAACGCTGAACCGTCCTGGGTATGACGATAAACTGCGTCTAACAGCAAGGTCTCTGATCAGGAGGTTTTGAGAAGCGTGGAACCATCTCATAATTGCTGGTGTTCTCCGGTCCACCTTGACCCGTGGTGGTAATACCTGTTAGCGTCCTAGCTATGGGAAAATAGTTAACCACTAAACTTGGGGTCAAAAGACTATGAAAATGTAAAAATATGTTTTAATACCAGAAATACTTTGACGTCCTGGGTATGACGGTAAACTACATCCGCGTCCTGGGTACGGCGATAAACTGCATCCAACAGCAAGGTCTCAGATAATGTTTTCAGAAAAATAATGTTGCCAGCTCTAAGTTTTTGAAACAATAATGTTGCTAGCTATACATTTTTTTTGTAAGGGAAAGTAATGTTGCCAGCTATACGTATTTTTTGTAAAAGAATGTTGCCAGCTATGCGTTTTTTGTTTCGTTTTGTTTTTGTTTTTTTTTGTTTTTTGATTTTTTGAAAAAATGTTGCCAGCTATACATTTTTTATTCCATACAAAATAGGCATTTAAATTTCATATAAACTGGATTTGGCATTAAATAACCCACAGTGGTTGATATGCCATAAAACCCAAACAAACAAACAAACAGAAATACTTTGTTATTGTTGGTAATCATTTTTTTACAATCTTGTTGGCATTAAATAACCCACTGAGGTTGATATGCCGTAAACCAAAACAAACCAATTCCTGGACGTCGTAGTAAAGAGTCAGTGGAAGCATGACTAGCAAGAACTGAAAAGTACGAAAGAAGGTCAAAGTGAGATAGACAGCGGAACGAAGACTATACATTCGTAGATTAAATAGAAGTTTCAGTTCGAAATTCCTTGAAAGTTAACTGAATCGACAAACACCTGATGATGAAGGGCGAAACGCTGGGATAATAACAAAGATTAACACAATAGTCTAAATGAGGGTAAATAATGTGTGAAACAGCGATTGCTTGTATCGAATTTAAGAAATGTTAGAAATTTAATAATAAAGATGATTTCTCATTTTAAGGGCAAATTCGCTAGTAAAAAAAATTGACTGATTCTTATTGTATCTAGCAATTATAAATCGCATTCATGTCTTGCGACCTTGTCGGGGGTTTTGATCACCAGAGACTCGTTGTACGGCGTGCATAGATCGTAAGTTAATCTTTTCGTAGATTGGCAATCGATTCCAACTGTTTCTGGGATACCTGTCGTGAATCTGTGGGCCGGGGGATGATGCGGTGAAACGTGCTCGCTTTATGATTTCATTTGTTTCAATCAAACCAAATTCCGAAAAACAGAAGCTGCTACTGCTGCTCAATGTAATCTCTCCGGAATAGTGTCTTTTATATAACAATAGGATAAACGCGTTGCTTTATGAATTTGGTAGTTTAGTAATTATGATTTCAATCCCTGGGCTGGGTAATGAAGAATCAGTGGAAACAGAACTAGAAAGAACTTAACAGTACTAAAGAAGATAGACATGGACATCAGAACGAATAATATTCCTTGAAGATTACTTGTATTAGCGATTACCTGATGAAAGCCGGAGGGTACATTAATCGAAACGTTGTGATAACAACAACAAATATGAGGATAATAAACTGAATGTAAATAATATTTGAAACAGCGATTGCTTGTATCGAATTCAAGAAAAATATTAGAATTTTAATAATAAAGATGATTTGACATTTTAAGGTGAAATCCGCTAGTAAACATGTCGACCGGCAGTGATGAAAAGTGGTTAGTTGTCAGTAAATGCACTTAAGAGCGTATTGTTATGCAACTGTGTAAATAAACAGTAAAGGGCTTTCGCCAAGTTTATGAAAAGTTTTCAAGTGGAGTGGAATCGACAATCGGTGCTCGTAAATATAAGCAATCCGAGGTTAATACATCAGAGAAGAAAGGCGGGAAAAAGTATATCGGAGAGAAAACAGAGCAGGGGAAGAGACAGAGGAAAGATGGGAATAGAAAGAAATATAGAAGATCTGGAAAGAAAAGGAAGGAAAATAAAGAGATTGAAAGGAAATAGAAAGAGGAAAGACTTAAAGAGTGAACGTTATTTTTCATAACTGAAATGGATAGAGCGGTCAAATGAATAGACTGAGAAAGAGAATATAGTGATAAAGGGAGAGTGAGAAATAGCGAGAAAGGTAAAGAGAAAGCAATGGGAGAGAGAGGGGTAAGATAAAGAGAAAGCAGTGAGCAAGAGAGAGAGATACTGATAGTTATATTTAGAATGCGATTGTAAGAAAGTCAAAGAGAGAGTGTGAGAAAGATACTAATTGGATATAGAGAGTGAGATAAATAATGGGGAAAGAAGAAGAGAAGATCCTGAGAAAGCAGTGAGAAAGAGATAAGAAACACAGGGAGAAAACAGAGAGAGATAGTGAGAAAGAGAATGCAACGATAGTGAGAGAGTTAGTATGGTAGATCAAAGAGAAAGGTGGTGAGAAAGCAGTGAGAGAGGGAAAAGAAATACAAAGTAAGCTATGAGAGAGCGAGACAATTAGAAAGCAGCGAGAGATTAAAAGACAAAGTAAACTATGAGAGAGAAAGAGAAAGCGGCGAGAGAGAAAGAAATCATACGCCATGAGAGAGAGAGAGAGATGGAAGCAATTAGAAAGCAACGAGAGAGAAACATACAAAGTAATCTATGAGAGAGGCCATTAAAAAGTAGAGAGAGAGAGAGAGACTGAAAAAGCTTGTTTGAGAGAGAAAGAGAAAGACAGAGTAAGCTATAAGACAGAGAGAGAGAGAGAGAGAGAGAAAGTTATGAGTGAGAGAAAGGTAGAATAAGCTATATAAGAGGTAGTAAGAAAGAGTGATAGTGAGAAAGACAAAAAGAAAATTGTGAGATCGAGTGGGTGGGAGAGAAGGTATATTACTTTGTTAAGTGACTGTAAATGTTCAGCTCGAGGACACTTTATGGAAAGCAACTCTTTACTTGACCCGTCAAACCAAAAATTCTCTCTCCGTTTCTGCCTTTTTATTGTTCGCTTCGGATTAGCTGTGGGTAAGACATAAAATATCTATGAAAATATTTATTACTCCGAATCCATTTTCTTGATTAAAGTTTTATCTAGTCTCTGGAGCCTTGATCGATACGAGCAGCGCCTCTTTAAAACACACACACACATATATATAAGGTTGGTGCAAAAATAATGACGTAATAATGTCGTTTTTTGACATATTTTTAACGTCAAAAAACGACATTATTACGTCATTATTTTTGCACCAACCTTATATATATATATATATATATATATATATATATATATATATATATATCAATTTAGAGAAAATAATTTTCAAGTTCACCTTTAGACTTCTAGTTTATTGTATTTTTCGCTCCTATTAAAGCACATTTATAGAGGCAACCTTTCCCTTTTACTAATAATTCTTGTCGATTTTCTCCTTCCCCAACAGGGATTTTTTTCAGTTAGCTGCTTTATCTGAATTAACAAGAAATATGTTAATCAATACACATAGAAATTTCACTTGTCTTTCCTCAGGCTTCAATATATTTTTTGCCTGATTGCTAAGTACAGTGTGTCTGAGGAACGCACATTGTCAATTCCCTCACTTTAAAACCCATTGTCATATCAAATTGTCATGTCTAAGACCAGACAGTTTGATACTTATGAAAACAGAACAAGATTTTGTTTCGAACAATTTGTGTTGTTGATGATGGAGCCGTCTTCAGTGCATTTTTATCCGTTAATGATCAGCCATTTTCTGGTGCCATTTTGTTTTTTAAAAAATAAGATTTAAAAAGAAGACACTTTCCTTTCTTCGGAGATTATATACTTACACATGGCCATAGAATAGATAGGCCAAAATGTTGTAGTAAAAATGTTTAGTAACAACACACAGGATTACAAATTACAACAAAGTTCAAAGTAAGACTCAAAATTTTGGAGGCTGTTATAATAAAAGAAAAGCAGCCAATACGGTTTCTTTCTCACGTGATTTTGTTTGTATGTCTTGAAGATTGAGAGATGCTTTTTTAGAGATCTCATAAAATAAAAAGATTTTAAGGGTTTGATATTCTTTAATTAATAATAATTTTGCTCTGTCTTTTTACATAGAGCTCTCCCTAGATCTATATCCTCTTTGAAATTCCATACGAATTACTATATTGTATCATTACTATATATATATATATATATATATATATATATATAACGACGTTTCTGTAATAATACAGAAACTGTTGTTGTCTGTAAATGAAAAAAGCTTAAAACTACGAATTCTAGCTGTCAGGATCAAACAAATACAGAAGTGTGAATATCTGGAAAGCTTTTTAACAGAGGTCAGAAAATGTGTCACCGAAACTCACAAATTTTATTAGCGAAATATACATTCAAAAAGGCCAAGCAGAGTATTAAAAAATAGTAAAATTTCGTTACAAATAAAGGAAATAGTGTGGAACTGTTATTTAATTAAGAAATGTCGTTCTACAGAAGAATACTGAGAATTCCATGGACGGAACCTGTAAGCAAGTAGAGTTCTTTGAATTCTTTTGGCAATTAGAATTCTTTGAGATAATTTGGCAATTTGAATTCTTTGAATTATTTTGGCATTTAGAATTCTTTGAATTATTTTGGCAATTAGAATTCTTTTAGAAAGTAGAATTCTTTGAATTCTTTTGGCAAGTAGAATTCTTAAGGAAAATTGAAAGAAAAATAGCAGCCAGAATCAAAAATACACAGCAGAGTTTTGTTTGGCATATGAGGAAGTAGAGTTTGGAGTATATGACACTCACAAGGCATGTTGTGCGTAAACGTGACAAGGAATGATAGTGAGGACTCTACCTGGCGAAATTGTGTGAATGTTTGGTAGAACTGAAGGTACGAGTTTGGTCAAAGATGCAAAATCCAGAGACGAATATGTAATGTGATAGGCCCTGATCTGGCATCTCGTCTACAGTCACTTTCTTACAGATATGCTGTGGCTTCCCTCCGTCTCTTCTACAAGTATTTTCACGGCAACTGTTCCGACGAGCTAGTTTCGCTGGTTCCCAGACTGCATGAATTTAAGCCAGCTACTAGGCTGGCATCACGGTCCCACCATTTCACTGTCGAAACGGTTAAATGTGTCTTCTACTCAAACAGCTTCTTCTCACGCACTTCCCGTCTGTGGAACTTTCTTCATGTTTGCTTCCATGATAACTATAATCTTTAAATATTCAAGTGTAATCTCAGCCGACATCCTCTCATACCTTGATCTTGTTCCCCGTCTTTCTCTTTATCCTTTCCGCATACACGACTCTTTACTCTTGTTTTCAATCCTCTGTAACCCCTTTCGGGCTAGTGGCACTCCCTCTTGCTTGGTGTGAATTGCTTAAAAAAAGGTGGGGCTACAAGTAACGTGGAGAGCCATGATAACCCACCTCCTGAAAGAACACGACACCGACAAGAAGTTCTTTCTCTTCGACCCTCTTCGCATCTATCTAGCTCTATCTAACCTTCTTGTAAACTCGAAATCACGTCTCGTTTTTAGAAAGCTTACTGATATCCAGGTTTTTATTTTGTACATTGATAACAGAAGGATGTCTTGGGCAATTTTCTTTCTCAGCAATAATTTCGAACATTAATCAAGACTCATTGAACAATTACCAGTCGTCCTAGTCCTCATTAGAAAGCATTTATCTCGCCAAAACGATGAGACCACATAAAATGGGGGCTAATTAGTGATACGAGCAGACATTTTTTTTTTCAGTATTTTTCTTGTTCTTTCTCGTTGCTTCTTTTCTTTGTCTCTTATTGTTTTGTTTTACTTTTTACGGCGAATTACTGTTCTTTTTAGCGAAGCAATCATTTTGCCCCCCCTCCCAGTCTTTCTATTGTCTTTTAATTAAACACGCATAAAATGTACGTATCCCATCAGCAAGAGAAAAGCAAAAATACAAGAACAAATGAACATGACAGTTGTGAGAAGGAATACATTGACCTAGAAAAAGAAGGAAAAAAAAAACCCCAGAATCATGACAAATCTGCCGTTTATACATAATTCGAAGCACATTAAAGGTCTCTCTAGTTTAGAGCTTCAAAATGATTTTACACGTGAACCGTAACCTGATAAGAAAAATAAATAAATAAATAAAATAAAAAATCACGAATCCCTGAATAATCTACGAAATACTACCCAAAACCTGCCTATATTTCTGAGATGAGATATTATGTACACTATTTACATTATTCAGATTATTGTCCTCATCTTTGTTGCCATATTTATTACAACGTTTCGGCCTTTCAGTATCTGTCTATATTTCTGAGATGAGGTATTATGTACACTATTTACATTATTCAGATTATTGTCCTCATCTTTGTTGCCATATTTATTACAACGTTTCGGCCTTTCAGTATCTGTCTATATTTCTGAGATGAGATATTATGTACACTATTTACATTATTCTGACTATTGTCCTCATCTTTGTCGCCATATTTATTACAACGTTTCGGCCTTTCAGTATCTGTCTATATTTCTGAGATGAGGTATTATGTACACTATTTACATTATTCGGACTATTGTTCTCATCTTTATCGCCATATTTATTAGAACGTTTTGTTGTACGCTCCGGCCTTCTTCAGGTGGTTGGAATGTCGAACTGAACCCTTTATTTCGCTGACTGGGGCAGACTGTTCTAGTTAAAGATGTCAAGTGGAACTAGAACAGTCTACCCAAGTGAGCGAAATAAAGGGTTCAGTTCGACTTTCCAACCACCTGAAGAAGGCCGGAACGTACAACGACCGAAACGTAATAAATATGGCGACAAAAATGAGGACAATAGTCCGAATAATGTAAATAGTGTACCCAAAACCTCTGTAAATTTTTCCTTTCTCTTGCCTGACATTTCGGCTTACGGCCACGTTACGTTGAGACACCAGTTAAGCAGCGTCGAGCTCGACCAGTACCTAGATGGGTGTGACCGCTTGTTGATATAAGATGCTATAAGCGTGGATGTGCAGGTGGTATACTGGATAATGGCTAGGAATTTTTAATCGGTTAACCGAGTTCAAATCCCTATTGTGTTCGTTATATTCACTTACGCGCAAATATCCTTGGGAAAGGTATCTATACACCTCTTCTCTCCACCCCAGCTATGGTGATTTTCTAAGCGTTGCTTAGACGTGGTTGAATGTATGAGACACCCAGTGATGAATGAACTCTCTACTCAGGCGTAATTGTTCTAGTGGACAAGCTTGCTAACCATTACACCACGTCGAGTTTCCCTCTTCTTCCCCATCTATGGTTTAAATAGTAAGACGGGTATCACAAAAGCATTATTATCTGTAAAAGAATTCTTACAATCGAAAAATATTCTCTGGCTTTAAATAACCTGCACAGGGTTGATAAACCGTTGAAAATGAATGAATCATTATCTGACATCTTATGCGTCTCTCAAAACGACTTATTTTCTGTCATTTTTTACTTCTTTAAACAAGCTATTCCGCGATATATTCCTTAAATTTTTAAGGAAGCTTCTGTTTTTAACAAACAGCACATGGGTTAACCGTATTGTCAGTATTGATATAATCACTAGAAATTTAAAAAAAAACAGCTCTACCACGGAAAAAAATAGATAGAATACCGTAATTCCCCTTGTATAACACGCCTTAATCCATAATACGTCCACTTAAAATTACGCTGAAAATTGGCTTCACGAATAAAACGCACCTCTTGTTTAGTAATCAAGCCCTATAAATTGTACCTTTCGAATTTCATTACGGCCAGCGTTTCCTACTCTAATTCAAGCTGTAATTGAAGATATTTATCAAAATATCCGATCATCTCAATTATAAAAGGAAACGGAAATACTTCTATTGTGCCTACTGAGTAGACTCATTAACCTTTTTTTTGTTCGATAAAATGTGTAATCTACCGGATCTGTATATAGTTCAAGTTATACATAACTCGAGTTTGCTCAATAGTCCGAGTTAGATAAACATACCTCGAGCTGTGCTTAAAAAGCAGAAAGAATAAGAGTTGACGAGAGAAATATTTAACAACGAATAATTGGTCTTAATCATGAGGCAATTTCTGCACAACTGAGGTGAGTAGTCATCTAGCAACTGAAATCGACCTCTGAAACGGCTTTTTTAAAAAGATTTCTTGTAGCTGTGCATAATCAACCAATTATGTGCCATGCGTGATACACTCTTAGGCGATCATGTATCTTTCGATACATGACTGATGAGGCAGATTTTTTCCCGCAGAAGGTTGCCATTTCTTTATGCGGTTAGACCATTTGCCATCCAAGGTCTGTCCTACTATTTACCCAAAGCTGGTGAGAAAAGAAGAGGATTCATACCTTTTCCGAGGTTATTAGCACGTAAGTGAATGTACTGGATTTGACTGAAATTCGAACTCAGTTCTCCGATTTCTCAGACCGAGCTGCTATCCATTACTCCGCCATGACGCCTCCTGTGCATAATACTCACCCCTAATTTTGCTTATTTTTTAGAAAAAATGTGTATTTTTCATGGGGAATTACGGTAGTTATAAAATGTAATGTCAGTTAAAACCGATGAGAAAAGCAAAGCGCACAAGTTAGTCGAGACATTTGGTAACCGTATGGGAGTACCAGATGCTGTAAGCTTGGATGAGCGGTTGGTTTGATGGATAACGACTCGGAATTGTTAAGCGGAGAGACGAGTTCCAATTCCCTTTCGTTATATTCACTTAGGCAAAGGTATGAATCCACGTCTTCTCCCCCCAACTATGGATTAATTAGTAAGGCTTGTATCACTAAATCATTATTTAAATAAATAAATAGCGTTTTAATAAAAAAAAAATAAAATAGGAAATTTCCCGATGTTGACAGCGAAGATTTTTTCTTAGGTCTCTACGCTTCTCTCGTGTGCAGAAGAAATTCATTTACCTTCAAAAAGGCTGAGGGCGCGCGCCTACCGATAGAATTAGCTGCATGATATGAAGAATAACCGGAGAACTGGTTCCCCCGTTTATGGAATAGTCCGGATGTGCTATGTACGGGGTTGATAGAATAGCCCGTTAGTGCTCGCTTCAGATTGGTGAACCTATCTTCAAATGCATATAAAGTCAATGGCAGTGGATAAGCGGGAATAAAGCCGACGAGTTTGTTTTGCGGCGATTTGAATTTAAAGCTCTTCACTGTATCTACTCATTCTTCCCCTTATCTGTTTGAAATTATGTTTTATGTAAATCCTATGCACAAATATTTTCTCTTGCATTCTCTCTTTTACCTTTGCTTTACTCAATCAAGAATTTATTAGGTTGGTGCAAAAATAATGTAGTTTTCTCACATAGTAACATATGTAAGAAAACGACATTATTTTTGCACCAACCTAATAATAACTGTCTATATCTCTGAGATGAGATATGATGATGAGGGATTATTTACATTATTCGGACTGTCGTCCTCATCTTTATTGTCATATCCACGACGTTTCAGCGGTTGTACGCTTCGGCCTTCTTCAGGTGATATACCTTTGAAGATCGAGCCGAACCCTTTTTTTGTCCAACAGAATAATATTTTTTGTCGCCTTTCGCCGTTGTCATTTGTCTCTGAGCCAGTCAAAACGACTGATTTCCAGATTTCTGATATCACTCTAGCATATATATAAATATAAAAATGAACATTGAAGTCAACACTCAGAGGCGACAGGTTGTTTCATGCTGGACGCAATCGTCATGCGTGATGGCCTGACGATTGCGTCCAGCATGAAACAACCTGTCGCCTCTGAGTGTTGACTTCAATGTTCACTTTTATATTTATATTTACATATGCTCTATCTCTGATATTGAGCACTTTATCTCATAAAAATAGCACACCTTAAAACTAAATATCTTTATATATATATATATATATATATATATATATGATGTGCATGTTTCATTAAATGATATAGACAAGTTTTGTCTATTTATTTTAAGTAAGTTCCTTTCATATTGTCTGATAAGCTTCATAACATTATCATTGAAAGACGAAAGGAAATCACCATATTGATACATGTTTAAATCCAATCTAAGCTTTTCGGCTTATATAAGCCATTATCAAAGATGACAATTACATTTCAATATATCAACCAATACACGGACGAAAAAATAATGATAGTCTGTTTTTGATGTATGAAAAATTTCAAAGCAACGACAAACTCGTCTATACGAGACGCGGAAACGAAAATCGCGTCGTAGCTCGTGACGTCACACATGACCACGCGAGAGTGAAAACGAGATGTATTAAATATGGGAAGCCGTTGGTATAAACCAATGCCTTCTGTTATCAATTATGAGCATTTAAGAATATTTGTGCATATCGCTGCCTACACACACACACACACACACATATATATATAGTGTATATTTCTAGATCCACGTGTCATCCCTTTTCTGGATATCTCGGTTTCAGTTATTTCCTTTTAGTAACTCAAGTTTTTGTTCACCTCTACCGTGGCCAGGGATTGAACTCACAACTCTCTCTGTCAATTCACTGGATTACTTCCACCAACACTTTTATTCACTGAGTGGATACAATAAAGGGATCGGTTCTAAATTCAGCTCAAATTTCATGATTTGTTTTTGTTCAAGTTATTGCTATCGTCTCAGTCCTTACCAACACTGGATGATGTCAGGATCATAGACAAGCTTTTGGTGGCTACATATCAATATTTCTGATACGCTAGGAATCAAATACACGTGCATCGCATTAAAGACTCTATGTGCACTATGATCTTGTAGAGGCTCAACTGCACCGTAAATGGATGTATCAAATATGCGCATTTTTATATGCATATTAATACTTTATGCACACTTTAAAATATCTCCTTTGGTGTTAAAGAGATTTAATGCCGATTATGTGTTTTATATAACAATAACTTCGAGCATTATATATGACCGACTCTCCCGACGAATTCGACGTATGAAGATGCGACATCATTCAGTTTTTGTTTGGATCGTGTCCCGCTAGGGACCTGCATACAGGTCAACATCTTGTGCAACAGCGAGGATCTCAGGACAGAGCAACAGGAATATTTTTTGACGCCTTTCGTCGTTGTCTTTTGTCTTTTAGCCAGTCAATATGATTGATTTCAAGATTTCTGATATCACTCTGGCATATATATATATATATATATATATATATATATATATATATATATATATATATATATATATATATATGTATAATGAATGCAGAATCCTTAAAAATTCATCTGGTTATAAATTTATTTCGTGGACCTTACATCCATCTCTTCAGACCAGATTTTCATTAATAAATGGAGTTCAAGGAAAAGGAAAAAAGAAAAAACGAAAAGTTTTAATATTAAAAAAGAAGAAAGAAAAACAAAAATGTCAGTATAAGTTTTTCTTTTGGGAGGCTGGGAGAGAAAAATAATGAGAGAGAGATGGAAAAGGTAGAGGAAAGGAGAGAATGAGAGTCGGAAGGTAAGGAAGAAGGGAAGAATTTATATATATATATATATATATATATATATTATTAAATAATTTAAAAAAATAGGAAACTTTAATTTAATTTTTAATCAGTTAAATAATATTTGTTCTGGTTTTACATTCAGCTCTCTGGATCACATGTTCTTTGGAATTATCCACACGAATTACCAAAACCTTCATTAGCTCACTATATATATATATAAGAGAGAGATTTCTTTCACCTGCTTTTCTTTGTTTTTTTTGTTTTTGTTTTTGTTTTTTTCCGTGGCATTTCTCTGACATTTCTCATTTCACGTCTTCTCTCTCCTAACTTTTTTTTCTTCACTCCAGCTTTTGTCAGTTTTCCATTTCATAGTATGCATGTTTCTCGGTTAGAAAGCGTAACTGATTCAATTTCTGAAGGGTCTGGGATCACTCTTAGTCTAAGTAAAAAAAAGCGTAACAATCGTATACATTATATATACCTACAAATCACAGAGAATATTAATATTTCCTTATTTTTTTTATTTTTTTATTAAGGTTCAAGTGAAGAAATCTGGAGACCAAAGCGAAGTTATTCTTATGACAACAGTGAAGTTTCAGAATATGTGTAAGTAAACACTTTTTTTTTCTTTTTAAATCTTTTTAGTATCGTATATACTCGTGTATAAGTCGACGTATTATATAAACCGACTCCTGCATTTTTTGCATTGTTTTTAACTACTACAGATAATTTACCTGTGAGTGTACAACCTGGCATCGAAACTGTATGACTTTTAACCTCTTAAAGAATTACCTGTGTATAGTGAGACCCTCAGTAAAAACTGATCTTAAAATCTCGCACTATACACAAGTATATACGGTAATTACTACACCAGTACTTTTTATTTTTTTATCTTCAATAATTAATAACAATCCCAAGAAAACCAGGACCGGATTATATCCAATTGATGCCATAATCTCAGTTCAACACTGATGACCCCTTCCTAGAATCTTTCATAGAAACAGCTAGGTGTTTATACGTTTAATAACACAGTATGACTGCAACATTTTTTTCAGCTTTTGGGCATGCACAAAAAATATCTGGGAGCATGCGTGCTGTGAATCCCAAGAGACCAGGTCTCTCTTTTTACTTCGTGCTGAGGTTGGACGCTAAAATTAGCGCTCTCTTAACAGATGCACATGAGTTAGGCAGTACATACTCTTTAACTCACCAACAAAGTAAGTTCAACATACGCTTCTCTTTTTGTTTGTTTTTTGTTTGTTTTTTGTTTGTTTTTTGTTTGTTTTTTGTTTGTTTTTTGTTTGTTTTTGTTTTTTTTGTTTTTTTTTTGGGGGTGGTTGTTTTTTTTTTTTACAGAGACTCTCTAAAATTCCTTAAATTTGTATTTTCTTTCAGGTACTATTTTCTCTCTACAATAAAAAAAAAACTTTCTAAATAGAATCAAAATTTATATCTTGTTTTGTTTCACTCACTTGTTTGTTTGTCTGTTTTCTGAAACAATTCAACATTTTTAGTTTTTGTTTGTTGACACATGACGACTCTAAACCGAGTAGCAACAGGATGAATATATTTTCGGTAATTCTGCATTCATTTGTTAGAATTTGTTTTTAAAATAAATATGATCTGGTTACTGCTATGTATGATACCCTCAGAATGAAAATCTTGTGGTTCCTTCCTCTTTTTTCTTGGTTCTTTTTTTTTTTTTTCGTGTGTGTGTGTGTGTGTGTGTTCTAAGCTCGTGCTAACATTGCTTAACGTTTATTTCCGTCCTAAATCGTTATTCTTAAATCATATATGTATAAAAAAAATGAATTCCTCTAACTGATTACGTCAATATTGTGCTTCCATACTAACATTTCTCATCAACATGTCTAGAAAAATATAATGAGAGATAAAAGATGGAGACAAAATAAGCATTGCAAGATTTTCAGAGTTAGTTATGGGTTCGAATTTAAAAACTGCAATGTAAAATACTGCTTTTATTAAAAATTCAGTGTTAAAAAGTTCTTTACGGATACAGCTAAACGTAACAAATTCTTTTTCACAATCAACATAAATAATTTAGGTTTTTGATAATTTCAAATTGCGTTTTTGATTTCCTTAGATATTTGAATTATAATTTTGATGCTTCTTTTCCTAAAGGTTGTATCTGTTTGTTTCTGCATTTTTAAATCAAGAAAAAATCCATATGTTTATATATTTCCCATATTTTTTGCTTTCGAATTACTATTTAGTGTGGCGAGGATAATGGTTTGCCACATTTATGTGTCTTCTTAATAGTGTTTACATTTGCAATCGTAAATTAATTTTCGCTTATTTTGCGTGAGATAAACGCAATAAATTCATTTTTGCTTATCTTGCGTAAGATCTGGAACCAAAGTATAGATCAAAAACATGTCTTTTGAAACCAGTTTTCCCTTTATTTTCTGGCCGATATAACTTTGATTTTACAAATGCCATCCTAATTAAAAAAAAAACTTAATTCTTTACGTCAGAAGTATTTCGTAATAACAATATTATCAACAATAGACACACGCCAAAAACATTGTATTACATCAACAACCTTTATTGTATACATTCTTAAAGAAACTAATGTTTATCTAAAATAAACTGTGTGTACGTAAAACCGTTCCCAAATCAACATGCAAAAAACCAACATAATGTCCACTAGACATACACACGCACACACACTTACGAATATAAGTTATCATCTGAATCCCACATGGCCAAACTAGAATTATTATATACTTACATACATAAAGCAATATTTATGGTTTTAAGTTAACCTTGGAATCTGTTGATTTCTTGGAACTTCGAAAGGACGTGTCGTCTCTCCTTGAATTCGAAACGCCATAAATTGTACTAATGTTCGTTTAACAAGGCGAAAGCACGTGAAACATGATTAACCAATGAAAATAAAGCAACAACAAAAATAACAATATTAGAATTTCTTTTTTTCTTCATTTTTTTTATTCTTTGTTGAAAGTATAATAAAAAAGAAACATGTTAGATTGAGAAACATTTCCCATTTGTTCATTTTTTCTTTCATTCTGTCGGATTACGATCCATATAACGAAATAGGGGGCGAAAGAGTGTGTGGGGGAAGAAAGATGTGGATGCTATTAAAATTCGGCTTCTCGAAATTTGGACCGTTTATCCACAATTTTAACTTGGATATGCAAATGCACATTCGAAGATTGGAAATGACATTAAAATATAGAAAGACACAACTTGTCAGATGAATTCTATAGAACATTTGTTCTTGAATGAGTACAAGACTTTTCTTTTGTAGACTTAATAAATGTAAAAATTTGCCAAATACCTGTTGGTTCTGAGCGCTTTTGAATACACTAACACACACTTTCACACCATTTATTATAGTAAAACCACAGAAAAAAAACAAACAAATAAACATTGGTTTAGTTCAAATCGCCCGGAATCAACAAATCTGTGAACAACTATTACATACATTAAGCCTAAAAAGAACCCTCTTGTGCAGATACAATAAAAGTCTAATAAAAAAAAATAACGGACTTTTTTTATACTCGATAAACTAAAATGTGCTACCCCAATATACAACTAATATGTGTGCGTGTGTGATTAATATGTTTAGCCAAATAAAATAAAATAACAAAAATTAAAATACCATAATTTTTTCTTCCTTTTTCTCCATATTTCATCATGTGATGAAGTTTTAATGAAAGCGAAACATGTTAGATTGATAAACGTTTCCTATTTGTTCTTTATCTGACCGATATTTTTTTTTTTTTAATATTTGGTGATGTAAATGGAGCAATCTTTGTTATGCAGTATGTATTCCTACGAAGCTAAATTAATTGACCTCACAATAGAAATAGCGCCGAAAACGCTACTCTTCTCGAAAAATAAATCTTAGAAATTTCCCGTGATTTTTAACCTTTTAGTAACCGGACATGGTTTCAAAATTCGACGAAAATCAGTATCAACTAAAAAATCATGAATTGTATTTTAATATTTTTCGTGTATATTATCGATGTTAGTAAAATTATTATCATCAGCATATTATAATTTTGATTGTTCTCCCCTTCCGATAGTTAGTTCTTCAGTTCGCACGACCCTTACGCCCTGTCAATACCTCATAAATAATGGGTTATTCAGTTTTGACTGCATGAAAACACGAAAATAAGACACTACTTGGTTTCACTGAGAAAATTTACGAAAGAAAGAAAGATATATGCGTGTGTGTGTGTGTGTGTGTGTGTGTTTAACGTTTGCTTTAGTGAAATAGAAAAAGTTATTAATTTAAAATCTTTTCATTTGTACCCCCTTATTTCTTAGAATACCTATCATATTTATGATTGTTATTCAATATTTTGCTAAAGTTTTTTAAGCTCACATATTTAATGATGCGATAGGGGGATGTCTACGGATAATTTCTTATCGTTAAACTCGCCATGAACTTCTGCAATCATTCACTTAAGAATTAAGATTCATCAGAATATCGAAACGGAAAATTTTTCTTGTAAAAATTATTATTTATTTGGTATAGAAAACATAGAATATTTTTTGCTACTGGAAGAATGGGCACAAAAGTGTTAAACTAACATCGTGTGTCATATTCTTTGTGGTTGGGCGCAGGTTTAAAAAGATAAAGCCAAAATATAAACAAAGCCATTTTGAAACAAGAACTGTATCTATTAAAACTCTCTCGGTTTCTTAAACGCCTAATACTATGGCGTTTTAATCATCGGTGTGGTCGGAATTTTTCTTAAAATTCGGAAAATCATTTAAAAGATTGAAAATTATGAAATTAATAAAAGGAGTGCTCTTTATAAAAGGAGTGCTCTTAATAAACCAGGAAAAAATTCTTAAAAAACAAAAAATAAAGTCCTCTCCCTGTTTATTTTAAATCCAAGAGTACGTGTAGATATTTCATCCATCGGGGTAGATTGTTCTAGTTCCATGGGCCATGCCATAAAGGGTTCGGTTCGAAATTCCAATCACATGAAGAAGGCCAGAGCGTACAACTGCCGAAACTTTGTGAATATGGCAATGAAGATAACAGTTCGAGTAATGTCAATAATGCCAGTAATCATAATACCTCATCTCAAAGGCAGGTATTTTCATGATAATTGTTCTGACGCACTTTCCTGTATGGTCATAGATTTTATGAATTTATTTGTACTACTAAACTGTTGGCAACGGAAGAGAGGTCGGCAAGCAGAACAAAGAAGGTTTAATCAATTTACAGTTGAAATGAGTAAGTGTAACCGTAAGTTCTATGCTAACAGTTTCTTCTATCGTACTTCTCGCTTGTGGAACTCTCTTCTGGCTTCTTGCTTCCCAGTTAACTGCAAAAATTTAAACTGAATATCAGCCATCATCTACTGTCTTCTTAATTCTTGCCTTTTTATTTTCTTCTCTCCTTCATGGTATATTTGTTTCTCATATTCACTAACAATCAGGAACTCCTTGCGTCTTAGTAGCTTTATTGCCTTGCTTGCTATGAAATAATTATTAGGTTGATGCAAAAATAATGACGTAATAATGTCGTTTTTTGACGTATTTTTAACGTCCAAAAAAGACATTATTACGTCATTATTTTTGCACCAACCTAATAATAAAAGAATATAGTGAATAAGTAACAACCGTATATAGGGTTGAATCACTCTTGTTCCCTTCAATTTTCCTTTCGTACCAGAGAAGTTCCATAGATTCAGCTTCTTCCGAAGCATCGCTGTTTTTTGGAACAGATTCCTGAGATGATTCTTCCTCCATCACTACAATCTTACTCGCTTCATGTCTAAGTCCAACTGTTATATATATATATATATATATATATATATATATATATATATATATATAAGGTTGGTGCAAAAATAATGTCGTTTTCTCACATAGTAACATATGTGAAAAAACGGCATTATCTTTGCACCAACCATATATATATAATGTGTGTGTTTCATTAAAGACGACAGACAACGTACTACGATTAAGCTTTTTTTATTTAATTTTTCTTGTGTTCGAACAAGTGTTTTCTTTTTTGTACGATGTTTAGAAACTGTTCAGATGTTCTATAATTCCGAGCGCTTTCGACTATACTTTTAGCCATTATCAAGGATGATTTTATTTTTTCAATTTAATTAGTGTTGTGTGTATGTTTTTAGTGTTACAAATATATGTTTTATTTTCTGAAAACAGCACATTGTGGCCGTGTTCGTAGTTAATATTATTAAGTTTAGGCTTTTTCTTTTATATTATTAAGGCTTCCAATATTTTTAATCTTTTTTTACAAGTGGATGAGGTTATTATGTTTGTATTTTCAACCAGTATGTTTCCGATGGAGTCTGGTAAGTTTGTGTGTGTGTATCTTTAAATTGGTTCTAATAGAGCTATGATCAGATAGGCGTAACGTAAGGCGTCTGGAAAGGCATGTAGTCGTGTGATCGATGTAATTATTTATGAATTCGGTTTGATCAGGAACACAGTTCCTTAAGGAGCATTTGAACTCAGAGATAATGTTCATTCATTATAATTTTGAGATATATGTATGTGTGTGTGTGTTTATTTTGGGGATTTAGTAATTCGTCGAGCCTAGAATAATCGTCAACAGAATGCAGAAAGCACTCGACGGCCGTTTCGTCCTATCTGGGACTCATCAGTGGTGCGCATCCACTACCTAGAATCGAACCCGGACCGTTTCGATACAACGTGAACGCCATACCAACTGTACCTCGGTGACGAAAAAGACACTAACTAGAATTGATATAGCCCGGCTACTCACAAGTGTGTATATATATATATATATATATATATATATATATATATATATATGCACACACAACAGCCTCATTAAGTAACCATCTACCTGTAGTGACTCTTCAGACTCGTTAAAAAAATAATTAACTGATAACGGGGTTTTCATTTACACCAAACCTTATATTAGGTTGGTGCAAAAATAATGACGTAATAATGTCGTTTTGGGGCGTTAAAAAATACGTCAAAAAAACGACATTATTACGTCATTTTTTTGCACCAACCTAATAACCAACAAAATTAACATGATGTACCAACAACTTAAGACTAACTCGACTTGTGCTATAGTTTATTTAACTACATTCAATAAAAATAAAATCTCGCTTCGTTATGGTCCATGTAATCCACGTATGGTTCCTTAAATCTGATATTTCTTAAGTCTAGGTTTTACTGTAATTCAAAAGTAAAAAGAAGTGGTTGTGGGCGGGAAAATGTGGTGGGGGGGATTGGGAGGGGGAGAAAATTAAGATCAAATGAAAATAGCAAAAATAAAGAAAACAATGATTTCGTGATGTTTTTATTCGACAGCCCTAATAAATCAGTAAACCACAGAGGGTCCTGTCCAGCAAACTGCGAAGAATCCTGGTCATGTATGGGGTGAGGCGATGTGCTTGGAGACATATTGATGAGCAGAAAAGATGGTGGCTAAAGAAAGAAAAGGAAAAAAAATGATAGTTGATGGTGTGCAGTGATTGGCAGGGGGCGCAGATACTGAGATTGCCACCCCATTTACCCTTTACTTAAATTCACCCCCAAGAAAAAAAAATGCGAAAAATGATAATGTACACATTAGAGAGATGCATTTAATCACCAACAATAATCATAAGACATATAAATCTCTTCCTATTTTGCTTCGCAAGAAATCACGCCGGTCAGTTAAGTCTGGTGGACAATGGGTTCTTTTAACGAGGCTAATTAATCATTAGAACTGTTGCTAAGTTGTGTCCAATCAGGTAATTTTCTTGATGGATCAAGGTAGAATAGACAGGCGGAAGCGCAGTGTGTAGTGGAGGATAGGGTAAAGAGTAGGTTAAGGATTGCAGAACAGAACTACATAAAGACAAGCAAATTGCTTCTGAAGGTTTTCTTCTTGCAGATAAAGTGACCATAAGAATCTGACCGCTCCCGCCAACACACCGTTGTTAAAGGATGTCTAAAATGAAACTTTCCTTCAGCTTGCTATCCGTCACCCTATCTTTAGAGAAAGTGGATGTCAGGGTGAGAAAAAAAAAGATTGAGATCAGTAGGTGGAAGCGGAAAACTTGCGGGGGCAATAAGACGAAGACGTAAAAAAAAAAAAATCAGAAAATAGACACGTCATCTGTACTGATTGGGTGTAATCTTTAGGGTCCCTTTTTGTCTAATGTCCGGTATGTCAAGACGAAGAGGACAAAGAAAAGGGGAGATAACTTAGAACAATAAAGACGGAAACAAAACAAACATAAAAAAAAGATAAAGAAAAGTCATTACGACATTTTTAAACATGAATTCGAACATGCCAAACTCAAGATAAATGCATTTCTTGGAGTTGAACACTTAATGTCCAACACTATGGCAGTCCACAAATACATCCTGCCTCCGCCTCTACCAACTATGGCTATGTGAAAAATTACCTCTTCGAGGCTACATGACATTCGGTTCCCACATTTGCCGCGCTGAGAGCGTTTCCAAGCATTGGAGACACTGGCCACTGAATTTGCAGGGAATATGGGTCAGTAGGCATGAGTAGGCATTTGACCCTGCTTGTCAAATGTTTCGCAAGATGGCCGATAAGGGCATCCACTGACCTGTACGGTAATCATACATTAAATGATTTATTTCCAGCGCTGACTGATTTGTATATAGTGCTCATATCACGAAGTTTGTTCTTGAAACTCTCTTCAGCCAAAGTGATTTTGTTTTTCTCTGTGTGTACTCAAGTTTTTCATACACACAAGAAATTAAAATCTATTGGTTATTAATATCACCCAGAAAATAATTATCAGTCAAAATTGAATTGGAGTCTCATATATTCGTAATACCTTTTATCTTGTCTTCTTTTTCTTCTTTCATGTAGTCTGTTCGTTCAGGATGTGGATGATCATGGCTCTCCACAACTTCCCAACCTTTGGCGCTTTAAGCATTTTTTATCCCCTTGCTATCAATTTTCAATTCATGGATGATTATAGCTCTCCAAAATCCATTGTGGCCCAGAACAATTTTTCTCCTTTTATACCCCACCACCTTTCCGCCTTTCATTCATACAAGCTCACCGGGTACGTTGCTCGCCGCCTTCCCTATTTCTCTTACTTTCAATAAGCCCTGTGGGGATTAATTTTTCCAAGCCCTCCTTCTTTTTGATGTGTCCAAAGAAGTTCAACTCTTTCTGTTCTTTTTGCTGCTATTGCTCGTTGCTTAACTTACTCTGTCCATGTGTTACATATCTCCCTGGAGGGGGGTCAACGGCGCTACTTCACACTTGTTGTTGGGTTTTCTCTCTCCCGACCGGTGATCGTTAGTCGGTTTCCTTCGGAGATAAAAGAACTTCAACCCTGGGAATTTTTAACTTAAGCTAATTTATTAACCTCGACGTAGCCGTTTCAGACATGAAAGTCAACACCTTTACATTGCTTGACGGTTAAATAAACAACTCTCTGAAAACCTTTTTCTATCTATCGTTCTCACGCCGGCTCAAAATCAAAATCGACTTCCTTTATTTTGACTTCTTTCTAACCCCTAATGTCAGCATCAGGAATTTCGAGCAGAGATACACTTCCCTAAAAAAAAAAAAAAACAATAGTCTGTTAAACTATTTTTTAAAACATGGAATTCCCAGTATGCTTCTGCAGAAGCACATTTCTGTTGTTTGCATTTTTCCTCGTCGTTAGGATGATTGTTCAACATTCTTTCTTTTTGTGTGAAATGTCCTTTCAGGACGTAGGCGATCATGGCTCTCCACCTATCCCTCTATCCCTTGCAGCTGTCAACAAGTTTCTTCCCTCTGCTTCCTCTTCCAGACCACGTTCTGTCATCCACTGGCTTAAGCCCGCCAGGTATGTAACCCGTTGTTTTTCCTTGTCTCTCTTTCCCTCTATTCGTCCTGTGAGTATCAGATTCTCTAGGCCCTCCTTTCTCATTATGTGTCCCAGAAACTTCAGCTGCCTCTTCCTGATGTTAAGTATAAGCCTCCTCCTTGTTTGCTTCTTCTCTACGCTCTCATCGTCGCTCACACGATTGGTGTATGCTATCCTCAGCTTCCTTCTGTAGAACCAAATCTCCGTTGCCTTGAGTCTCGTCTTCATCTTTGAGGAAATTGTCCGACATTCGCTATACGTTAACAAGGAAAGATGTCACGTAGCAGCTCAGTATTCTTTTCTTTGTTACCAAAGATATTCTCCTGTCTTGCAATACTCTGCCCAGCTTTTGGAATGCGTCCTTGGCCATCCCAATACGTCTACGGATCTCAGCTTTGCACTTACCGTCCCCTGTCAAAACACTTCCCAGATATTTAAACTTCCGCACCTGCATGATTTTAGTGTCCTTCTTACTTGTATCCTCTCCAAAACCTCATCGTTGCTTACATGCTCGACCTATGATATCCTTAGCATCCTTTTGTAAGAACCATAGCTCCGTTGCCTCAACTCTCTTCTCCATCTTTGAAGAGACCGTCCAACATTCGCTGTTATAAAGGAGCTCAATAATCTTTTCTTTGTCACCAAAGAAATCCCCCTGTCTCTCAATATTCTGCTCATCTTTATGAATGTGTCCTTGGCCATCCCTATATGTCTACGGATATCAGGATCGCACTTACTGTCTTCTGTCAAAACGCTTCCTAGATATTTATGTAGTGCTCACGACCTGAACATTCACTGCTATGTAAAAGGATGAATATCACATATACAATTCAGCACTGTTAACCCATTAATGGTTACTGCCGCAAATAAGAATGAATTGGTTATAAGTTTCAGCCTATAATTCATACTAGGTTTTTTTTTTCAATAAATTTATAATTAATAACAGATGTTTATTGTCATTCTTATAATAGTGGGTTTACAGTAAATGGGTGAAAACTGAAAATATTAAAGGAATTCATTCCATTTGCTTCTTTGCATGTTACCAATATCATATTGATAACGCTAAAAGACAATTTAATGTACACCCAGAATTCCAGTTAGGAAGTTTGGTTATTTAATCCTAATATTCGGATTTTTTTTTTTTATCTTTCTTGGTTTGTTATAAGAATTCTCTTCACATCTTATGTAATATTTTAGCCCAAGAATAAAGAAATGAATATCACAGATAGGCTTCCATACATTCACAAATGCGAGTTGCAATTGGAAGCAACTACAGGAAATGTTCTCCATATGAACAATTTATTCTCTTGTTACCTTTTCGTTTCTAAATTACAAAAAGAAATATCTACAAATGTGATGGCTTGCATTTTTTTTTTTCAAAAAAATAATGATTTTTTTTTTTTAAGTCTCATTTTCTTTTTCTTTCCTTTCTTTGTCGTTTTCTCGTTCTTTTCTTTCCTATTTTTCGTTTTTTTTATTTTTTCTTTCTTTCTCTCTCTCTCTCTCTCTACTTTTTACTTTTTCTCTTTTTCCCTTGTTTTTACTTTTTTCTTTCTCTCCCCTTCTTTTTACTTTTCTCTTTCACTCCTCTACTTTTTACTTTTTCTTTCTCTTCCCCCTCTTTTTACTTAGTCTCTCTCTCCCCCTTCTTTTTACTTTTTCTCTCTCGCTCCCTTTCTTTTTATTTTTTCTCTCGCCTCCCCTTCTTTTTATTTTCTCTCTCCCCTTCTTCTTACTTTTTCTCTCGCCTCCCCATCTTCTTACTTTTTTCTCTCGCCTCCCCCTTCTTTTTACTTTCTCTCTCCCCCTTTTTTTACTGTTTCTCTCGCCTCCCCTTCATTTTATTTTTCTCTCTCTTCCCCCTTTCTTTTTACTTTTTCTCTCTCTTCCCCGTTTCTTTTTACTTTTGCTTTCCCTCCCCACTTCTTTTTAATTTTCGGTCTCCCCTTCCTTTTACTTTTTTTCTCTCTCTCTCTCTCTCTTCACTTTCAATCTCTCTCTCTCTTCACTTTCAATCTCTCTCTCTCTCTTCACTTTCAATCTCTCTCTCTCTCTTCACTTTCAATCTCTCTCTCTCTTCACTTTCAATCTCTCTCTCTCTTCACTTTCAATCTCTCTCTCTCTCTTCACTTTCAATCTCTCTCTCTCTCTTCACTTTCAATCTCTCTCTCTCTCTTCACTTTCAATCTCTCTCTCTCTTCACTTTCAATCTCTCTCTCTCTCTTCACTTTCAATCTCTCTCTCTCTCTCTTCACTTTCAATCTCTCTCTCTCTCTTCACTTTCAATCTCTCTCTCTCTCTCCCTTATTTTTACTTTTTTCTTTCTCTGTACTTATTTTTACTTTTTTTATCTTTCTCCTTAGTTTTTTCTCTCTCTCCCCTTTCTTTTTACTTTTACTGTCATTCTCCCCTTCGTTTTAACTTTTCTCTCTCTTTCTCCTTTCATTTTTACTTTTACTCTCCTCCCCTTCTTTTTACTTCTCTCTCTCGTTTCTCATTCTTTTTACTTCTCTCTCTCGTTTCTCATTCTTTTTACTTCTCTCTCTCGTTTCTCATTCTTTTTACTTCTCTCTCTCGTTTCTCATTCTTTTTACTTTTCTCTCTCTCTCCCCCCCACTTCTATTAACTTTCTCTCTCTCCCCTTTTCTTTTCCTTCTTTCTTTCGTTATACTTTTCCTTTCTTTTGTGTCTTTATTCTCTCTTTCTGTCGGTTTTTTTTTCTTTTCTTGTCTTATTTTTTCTTAGTAATTTTTCATTTTCCTTCCCTCTTTTATTTATTTTTTTTTTTCAGTATTTTTTTTCTAAATCAAAATTCTTTTATTTTCTTCAGTTGTAGAGCTTATTGTTTAAACTTCCTTTGGGAACACTGACCTGTTAAATGAATATACGTTTGCTTTATTTCTTTCTTTTTCCTTCTTCTTCTGAGTGAGTTGTGTGCAATTTTTTTTTAATAAAAAAAACACAAAGAATAAAAAAGAAAAACGCTCGAATCGATAGCATTTATTTCCATTCCTGTTTCTTTTTTCACTACTGTTTAAACTAAGCAAAGCTTTTATCCATGTAAATAAATGGCCGTAGGAAATGAACGATTATTATTGGCTACCTGATTTATTTTCTTTCTTTTTTTCCGAACATTAATACCTATGCAAGTCTTAAGCTGTAGCTTTTAATAGTTTATTCCTTACTCAACAAGTTTGCTCACGAATACACTGACATAATTCTTTTCTTATTTTAAAAGTTCTGCCTTTTTTAATTGTAACTTTATTTTCTCTTTTTTTCCTTTAGCGTGCTCCGACATTTTCCCGCCAAAATAGGTTCCTTAATTAATCCTCTGATTAAACGCTATTTTTTACTTTAGCCATTCTAGCTTATTTAAATTACTTTTTTATTTAACTATTTTATTTAGAAAGCTTTGTTTAGTTTGTCATAAGACTACACAATGCTTATAATGACTGGTGATTCCCAACTGTATTATAGTAATAATAACAAGTAGAAACTAATAGAGCCTTATTAGACTAATTCAGCTTTAACGCTGAAAAACGTTATATTTATTGCCATCGATACTTACAAGCGGTAGGGGAGATGAGATGGGCTTATTTTGTTACCACACCAACACTTTACTCATCGAAGAATTTGGTTTGGTTTCTTTACGGTATATCAACCTCTATGGGTTAAATAAATGATAGGTTAAATACCGACAATATTTTTCGGATAGGTTCGTATGAATAGAATATGTATTCTTTATAAGAAATCAGTTTGTAGATCAGGTTTCATTGACGTATTTTTATTAAGAGGGTTTTTTTTTTTGTCGACATGCAAATGTATTACTGGTAATGTATTTTTTGTTTTAAATATATTGCTGGTAATATTTTTTTGAATGTATTTTTTGTAATCATATTTTTCAAAAATGTATTGCATGTATTTTTACTGCAAAAATTTATTTTCCTACTTTCATGGTATTTTGAGCTCATTTTGGGGGTTCATTATTTGCCCATAGCTACCACCCTCGGTCAGGGTGGACCAGGTAACAACAGCAAGAGGCGGTTCCCCCGTTCCTGAAAACCTCCCGATCAAAGGCCTTGCTGACGGATGTAGTTTACCGCGAAGTACCATAGGTATAATGTTCGTAGAACTTCCTGTTAATCAAATATTATGTTTTGAAGTACGAAACAGGCTGTACGTTTTGATCTTCTTACTACACACTTCTGTATCACATTGAAGCAGAAATATATTTCGATAGAAAATTCAAGTAAATGAAGGAAGGAATGAATCCAATAAAAATCATTATCTCCAAAAAGATTTTCACGCAATATTCACTCGCCAAAAACAAAAAAATATACTCTTTTAATGTTTCGGATTTAATTAAATTACAAACGGTTCATTAGCCTTAAAAAGTCAAACAGTCAGACCCATCTAATTTCTAACCAGGCTTGACTGTTTATTGTACATCCTGTCCCACCTCGGGTAGAGATTTACTTGACCCCCCCCCCCACTGTGTCAGGTTGTGACACAAGGTCTGTTTTTATCGTGGGAACCCGAGTGTTTTCATTCGGCCCGCTGGTCCAAGGTGGTTTTAGCTGGTCATAGCTTGTCTTGGTTTGTCATAGCTGGTCCAATCTGGTCTAAGCTAGTCGTAGCCGTGATACAAACAGCACAGGGACGGATCCCTATGCCAATTAAGTATCCTGTCCTACCTCGGGTATCAATCTAAATACATACTAGGTCTGATAATATGCTTTAACTGCCTAGTGTCACCCATAGATTATCCATCTGATCGAATTTGAAACTCGGCTTATAGTACATGGTACTTCCCAACGTTTGCTACTCTAATAAATGAAGTTTAACGTTGCTTAACTTTTCTAATCGAAAGAGAAAAGGTTTTGTTTTGTTTTTTTAAACCTGTCTTGACGGTCACCTTCAAATCTCATTCAAAATCAACTAAAACTAGCGAACAGCGAAGGCGAGCAATTAGGGAATAGGAATACTGTATTGTGTTCAGCTTGAAAATTGGAAGGTTTTACTTGGCCTGGTGATCGGCTTCGAAATTCCAGCTTCTTTCTTTAATATTTAATTTTTTATCGGAACTTGAACTTTTGATACCAGTTAGTAGTGCATAAATATTTCATCTTCAAGGTAATTACCTTCTCTCCATCCATCCATCTCCGTTTTTACTTAATTTTTCTTCACTTTATTCATGTTCTTTTTTTCCCCTTTACAATCTCGCTTTCTGCTTGTGTTATACTCTCGCTTTCTACATGTTCTTTACTCCCTTTTTTTTTTTTTCTCATTTCACTTTATTGTATTTTTTGTCTTCCCCTCTCTCTTCGTTCTTTAGTTCCCTCCAAATTTCTCTTTGGATTCATAACAGCATCTTTCTATTTTCGTTCTCTCTTTCTCTTTTCGTAATTTAGTCTCTCTTCCTCTTTTCGTTATTTAGTCTCTCTTCCTCTTTTCGTTATTTAGTCTCTCTTCCTCTTTTCGTTATTTAGTCTCTCTTTCTCTTTTCGTTCTTTAGTCTTTCTTTCTCTTTTCGTTCTTTAGTCTCTCTTTCTCTTTTCGTAATTTAGTCTCTCTTCCTCTTTTCGTAATTTAGTCTCTCTTCCTCTTTTCGTAATTTAGTCTCTCTTCCTCTCTTCGTTATTTAGTCTTTCTTTCTCTTTTCGTTCTTTAGTCTCTCTTCCTCTTTTCGTTATTTAGTCTCTCTTCCTCTTTTCGTTATTTAGTCTCTCTTCCTCTTTTCGTTATTTAGTCTCTCTTTCTCTTTTCGTTCTTTAGTCTCTCTTTCTCTTTTCGTTCTTTAGTCTCTCTTTCTCTTTTCGTAATTTAGTCTCTCTTCCTCTTTTCGTTATTTAGTCTCTCTTCCTCTTTTCGTTATTTAGTCTCTCTTCCTCTTTTCGTTATTTAGTCTCTCTTCCTCTTTTCGTTATTTAGTCTCTCTTCCTCTTTTCGTTATTTAGTCTCTCTTTCTCTTTTCGTTCTTGACTCACTCTTTCGCTTTTTCCTTCTTGACTCACTCTTTCTCTATTCGTTCTTTCTTCTTTCTGCTCTCTTTGATTTCTCTATCTTTTCTCGTTGATTGCTCACTCTCTATCTCTCTTGTTCTTTGTTCTCTATATCTTCTGGTTCTTTGGTCCATCTCCCTCTCTCTCTTCTTGTTCTTTGCTCGCTCTCACTCTCTCTTCTCGTTTATTGCTCGCTCTCTCTCTCTTCACTCTCTCTCTCCACTCTCTCTCTCTTCTGGCTCTTAAGCTTTCTTCTCTCTCTTTGCTCACACTCTCTCTCTTTTCGTTCTTATTTCTATTTCTCTTTCTCTTTTCTCGTTCTTTGTTCTCTCTATATTTCTTGTTATTTACTATATCTCTCTCTCTCTCTTTGTTTCTTGTTCTTTACGTTTTCTCTATTGCTCGTTCTTTACTCTATCTCTCTTTTCTCGTTGTTTACTCTCTGTCTTCTCGTTCTTTAATTTCTTTTGATTTTCTCTCTCTTTATTTTCTTTTTTATTTCTTATTTTTTCTCCCTCTTTCTTTTTCTTTCTTTTACGTTTTTCTTTCTTTCTTTTTCTTTTTTCTTTATTTCTTCTTTCTTCCTTTTTTCTTTCTCTTTCTTTTTTTTAACCGATCCTCTTGTTTCGGAAATATATATATATATATATATATTTTTTTTTATTCCATTTCATTTTTTCATTCTTCATGTTTTCTCTCTCGACTCTTTTTTAAATAATTCTTTCACTTAATTTTTAATTATGTCTTTCATTCTCTTTATCCCTCCACAATGTCTGACTTATCGTATTTTCTTCCCAAATTAATTCCATCAGGATTTCGCTTCAAGCTTCGTTTTCGTTTTTTTTTTTTGTTTTTTTTGTGTGTGTGTGTCTGTTTTTTTTTTCTTTCTTCTTTCTCTTCATTTTTTCTTCACAACTCTTTTCTTCTTTACATGCATTTTCTTCCAATTATTATCTTTCCTTCTTTCTACCAGGGTCATTTCGTAGAACGGGCTACCTTCAAAGGATTTAATTGAAAAAAAAAAGTTTAATTAAATCATTTTCTGTGCTGAAACAAACATCTTTTTGCATTTGTATATGAAAGGCTTGCAATGTCTTGTAATTGTGCTTTTCATGGATTTTAGATTGGATGGAAAAATCAAACAAACAAAACAAATATGAAAAAAAAAAAAAACGGTGAATCGAAACGAAATCATTACCGGAAATAAATGAACAAACTTCGTGCGAGCGAGAAAGAGGCCGGAGAAGATGGCGGTTTACGGCGCGAAAACAAATCAGCCTAACTTGCAAAATGAATAAACTGAAATAAATAATTAAAACGAAAGAGACGCTTTAAAAAAATTAATCAGAACTTTTAAAAAATCCTCTAGCAATGGCGAAAAGTACACGGAACAGATTTTTTTTTAAATATTGAAAACAGCATCATTAAAATATTAGTTAAAATAAAGATCCTTTTAAATATTTGCTATTTTAAATTCTAATATTTGTTAGATTTAAGCCATCCAAAATATTCGTTATACTTAGGTTTCGAAAATTTACAAAAAGGCGTTTGACAGTGAACACTACAAAGAACTACATTATTTACATTATTCGGACTATTGTCCTCATCTTTGTCGCCATATTTATTACAACGTTTCGGCCTTTCAGTATCTGTCTATATTTCTGAGATGAGGTATTATGTACACTATTTACATTATTCTGACTATTGTCGTCATCTTTGTCGGCATATTTATTACAACGTTTCGGCGACAAAGATGAGGACAATAGTCCGAATAATGTAAATAATACCTCATCTCAGAAATATAGACAGACTACAAAGAATTACTTTGAATACTAGAAAAGATTGATCTACACTGGAAAGATAGTGCAGCACCTGAATGTTTTTTGCATGAATTTTAACCCAACCAGAAAAAATATTAGTGTTTTGTACAACTCGTCTTTGAAAATGATTGTATAGTGTAACCTCCTATTCTGTGCGTAAAGATCTGATCATAAAAATTTGTTAGTATATACGGTAATCCGTAACCTCTCCTGGGAACAATCAGCCTGCATGCTGATAAAGAACGAGTTCTTTGAATAGACAACAATAGAAAAAGGAGTAAGACAAACTGCGTTTTCTTGCCGAAGTAAGTTAACATAAACGTTTCTAAGAAAACTAGAAGTCCTACTCGGATTTATTACTGGCTGATATAAACTTAATAAAATAAGATATACAATACGACTGACGTAGAAAGTAAAATCGAAATAAAATCTAGAAAAATGAATGCAAGAAGAAATGAATAACTTTCAGATTACAGAATTACTTCTTTTTCTTTCTTCTTTTTATGTGAAATGTCCTGTCAGGACGTAGGCGATCATGGCTCTCCATCTCCCTCTATCCCTTACAGCTCTCAACAAGTTCCTTCCCTCTGCTATCTTCCTCCAAACCACGTTCTGTCATGCACTTGCTTAAGTCCGCCAGATATGTCACCTGATGCTTTCCCTTGTCTCTCGCTCCATCTGTTCGACTTGTGAGTATCAGATTCTCCAAGCCCTCCTTCCTCATTATGTGTCCCAGAAACTTCAGCTGCCTCTTCCTGGTGTTAAGCATGAGCCTTCTCCATGTCTGCAACCTCTCCAAGACCTCATCGTTGCTCACACGCTTGGTCCACGAAAGATGTTAGTAAAAGGGGCATGTCAAGAGATGAACGTATATATATATATTGATGACGTCAAAATCAATCAGGTACAGTTGGATGATTGAATTTTTTTAGCGGCATATCAATTTCCATGGGTTATTTAATGTCGAAATGTACATATTTTGTACTTCATTTTATGTGTTCACCGTAAAATTATGTTTTGGGTTTGTTTTTTTTTTAGATATATAATTTATAGATCATAAAATGTATTTTGGGTAGTTTTACCATAAAAAATGTATTTTTATATTTTTTTAATGTTGCATCAATTGTCATTTTGCTATAAAAATATGTATTGATGCTAATTTTATTATAAAAATATACTGTTGATTTCTGTTTGGTGGGGGGGGGTCACTAATTGTCCATAACTGTGACTCTAACAGATTGTACCACCCCGGGTCAGCGTGAAAGACAGCAATTAAGAAGTGGTTCCACGCTCCTCAAAACATCCAATCTTTCGATCAGAAGTCTTGCTGCCGAATGTAGTTTCTCGTCATACCCAGGACACAGGTACAGAAGTTTAACTATCTGGGTAGAAATCTGAAAGAAAAGAAAAAAAACAAAGTCACACAGAAGTAGTGAAAAAGATGACTTCCAGAAACTAAAGAAGGTATTAAGAAAAATGTTCTTCGAAATAAATATTCTGTTATATATGGTAATGAGACAAAATGGAAAAGCTGTAAACGACGCATTTCGCCCAAGAACGTCTGCTACTTCCGGTTCCCTCAGATTAGAACGCGCTACTAAATGCGTTGTTTATAGCTTTTTCTACTGTGTCTCATTGCTTTTCGGTCTTTTCCATTTTCTTTACCTACAAACGCGTCGTTTCGAGCCTTTCCATTTTGTTTCGGTTACTATTATACAACCTACAACCACAAATCGGTTATACAGTAGGATCTCTAACAACCGGACTAAGAAGGCCTTCCGGATATGAGGAATTGGTTACAAAGTCCGGATATGAGGGGTTATATTTAGATTAAAATAAAAGAACTGAAATCATGTTTAACATTGATTTTCAATGTTTTATATTAAACAAAATAAGCTAATGATGAGCGAAATATAACGGAATTGATTTTAAGAAAAAAAGAAACAAATTACGTAATTTTAATGAAAATTCATTAAATTAAGGATGCCATGTTTGCAAAACAAATAATGTAACGAGGAATTTTTAATCGCTGTTGCATGATGATTCTTTCTCTTCTAATATCATTCTCAACTTTTTCCGCATTTCGTTTTGCTTTTGTTCTTGAAATTTTTTAAACGAAAGACACTTTTTAACCCTGCGTTATTGAAATCTTCATAGCTGAATGTTGGCTTTCTTTCCATAAAATTGACAACCTTTTCAATAGCTTTTTCAATTTCAGTCCAGGTTTCATCCCAAACATGTATCTTGTCGCTATGTTGTTGCAGATGTGTCTCGTTGTCATCCTTTCCTCTTATTCTCATCATCTTTTGCACCAATTATCCAAAGTAAATTTCCTGAAAAACAGATATTTCAAATCAGTTACATATCACCCAAATAGTTCAAATATACAAATCAAATCACGTCCTGATATGCAGAATTCTACTGAATATGTATAGATGCCTTATTTCCCTTTAAAGTCCACACAACGCTATTCATTGGCTATTATTTGGGTTTCATTTTGTGACTAAGATTTATGCTTGATTTTCTTTGAGATCGCAAATGGTATCTTAATTCACTCGTCAATAACAATGAACTGGTCTTCGTTGCTCATTTTCATCAACGACTTGCCGTTATGCTAATTAAATGTGTTTGTGCAAACGATCGCTGGCCAATTAATCATTATGAAGTTGAGAAGGAAAGGGATTATAAAGAAACTGATATATTCTTTCAACGAATTTCGCGAGTGGAGGCAAACGATGTGAAACCATAAGACAACCATTTCGAAAGAAGTTTTTATAACATTTAAAACAAATTTAATTGATATAAGATGAGGGTTGTTCTGAACGAAATCTTTTCATGTTAAGAATAATCTTATTTGTTATCTCTTTTAAAATTTCAGGCCCATTTTTTATCTTTTGTTTCACATGAAAGTAAATTTTCAGCTTCAGTTAGTTATAATGTCTTACACACACACATATATATGTTTATTTTGATACCTATATTCAACTGTTTTGAAAAAAAAAACCGGATAGTACAATTTGCAAAATAAAAAATATATTTAAACAAACTAGTACTGGGAAATTGGAAAATAAAAGACTAAAAAATCTGAGTAGGTAGAAAATAATCGCCTGACGCCGTAATGCCGAGAGCAAAAGAGAAAAACCCCAGTCGAGTAAAATATGAAAAAACGTAAAGTGCTCAATACATTATTAGAGCAGAGTATAAAAAATCCTAGCGTGCCAGAAATTACTTACCTAGGTGAAACCTAGGTAGGTAGTCGTATGGTTTTATGCTAATTTTAGTTTTTAGTGTTTGTTTTTACCAATAAATATGTTCCTTTGCCATATCCACTTCAGCCAGTACGCCCTGAAGATCCATTTAGGTAAAACCTAGGTAGGTAGTTTCTGGCTCGCTAGGATTTTATATATATATATATATATATATATATAGTTTTAAGGTGTGCTATATTTATGGAATAAAGTGCTCAGTATCAAAGATAGAGCGTATTTAAATATAAGCTGTTTCATGCTAGAGGCAATCATCAGTCGGCCTGACGATTGTGTCTAGAATGAAAAAGCCTGTCGCCTCTGAGTGTTGACTTCAATGTTCACTTATATATATATATATATATATATATATATATATATATATATATTTGTCACGTAGCTGATTGAGTCCAGAGGTTCGTAGCCGAACCTTTCTGTAATCGTTCGGTACGCTCGTCAGGAGATTTCAGCCGTTGAATATCGATTTTCTCATTTCTATCGATATTAAAATAATATATACGCTATTTATTGATATTAGATTGCTGTTATTCTTTGTGTGCGTTTTTTGTGTTATTGTGTGTGTATGTGTGTACGCGTATATGAGTATTTGTCTAATAGTTATTTATACTTTTCATTATTTTCTTATACTCTTTCCCTCTCCCTCTTTCCTTCCGTTTTTTTCTTTCGGCTTTGAGTGTCAAAGATAATGTAACAATGTCATTTGCGGTATAACAGACAGTTTTGGTTTTATATATAGAAATAATCACACATAGAATCAATCAGAAATATTAATGCGATTATTGACGACATCCATCGCTAGTAGTATAATGTATGCATTAAAATACTTTTAATCCATAGAGTGAAGGGATCCTCGTCTATAAAATTGATGTCTGTAGTTTTCAGTTTATGTGTTCTTAAAATACTAGTACTTACGAATAGTTTCTATTCATCATCAGGCATGTGTTTTTTTTTCCTTATAAAATCAAAAACTTGAAGACGAAATAATTGTTTGTCGACCGAAAGATGTTTTTTGAATATCCGCTATTATTGACGGTTGTGTACGAGCTCGGAACGTGCAAAGACGCAACGCTAAGTTTTTCAAAATTTCAAGTGAGAATTGTATTTAAATATTTCTTGTGATGTGTTATATATATATATATATATATATATATATATATATATATGATTTTTTTTTAAATAATTGCGTGACTGTGTAAATTAATTTAAAATTCGTTTCAGTTTATTCAGAAATTTTTAATTGAAATTTGTGCGTTCAATCATTCTTGTTAATTAAAGCAAGGACAGGTAAAAAAAATTATTTCAGAGAATTTTTTTTTCCTTTTAATTATTGTTAAATTTTTTTTGTTTGTTTGTTTTTTATTTTAAGTGGTTCATAAATTTGAATGTCCTTGTTAACCTTTCCGACTTGCTGGCCTTCATAAAATCTTTAACCAACTTTTTACTGTAATTAACTCGCCTGATTCTCCGAGCATTTTCAGAACAGGCTTCAGGGTTAGTGACGCGGCGCGCAACAGCAAATGCGTGGTTCTCTGATACCAAGTAGAATTAATTAACACACCAAGACAAAAAAAGTAACAAAAACAACAATAAAATGATCGTTACTTTGAATAAATTTAAAGTAAATTTCATCTGAAGTTCCAAATGCCAAGTGTGTAATCATAACGTTACAGGCAATTAGAAAGTAGTTTTAACCCTTCACTAAGAGATGGCATTTCGTTATTTATCAAAAAAGCCACTGAGGATCGAACTCACGACGATAACTTTATTAAGTTTTGTATTTGATATCTATATTTAACATGATAACTCAGTAAGTTATGTACCATGCGTGATACACGCTTAGGCAATCATGTATATTTCGCTTAGGCAATCATGTATATTTCGATAAATGACTGACGAGGCAGATTTTTTTATCGCAGTAGCTTGCAATTTCTTTCTACCGTAGACCAGTTGCCATCCAAGTCTATAGAACCCGGTCTGTCCTTCTATTTACACATAGCTGAGAGGAGAAGAGTGGGTTCATACCTTTCCCAAGCACGTAAATGAATGCAATGGATTCGACTGAAATTCGAACTCGGCTCTCCGATTCTTCAATCCGAGTCGCTATCCCTTACTCCACCGTGCCTCCCTTGATAACTTGATAACTACTGTTTCAAAAGTATAAGTCAATGTGCTTGGGCGATCATATCTCTTTCCATTCATAACTGACTAGGCAGAAGACTTTCCCGCAGTAGGCGGCCGTTATTGTCTGCGGTATACTGGTTGCCAACTAAGGCTATGAGACCCAGTCTGTCTTGCTATTCAAACCCTAGCTGGGGTGGGAGAAGTTGATTCTTACTTTTCCCGCGTAAGTGAATGTAACGGACCCCACTGGAATTTGAACTCGTCTCTCCTATTTCTCATTCAGGGGCGTTGTCCAGTACCACATACATACACTGCTTCTTAACCCTTGTAGCCCTCAGTAAGTTTTGTCTTTTTGTTATTTCTCCCAGACCTTGTTTCGCCATCCACTTGCTCAATCCCATTAAGTATGTCACTCATTGCTTTCCACTGTGCCTCTTTCCCGCTATTCGTCCTGTGAGTATCAGATTCTCCAAGCCCTCCTTTCGTGTCCCAGAAAATTTGGAGCAAGATCAGATAGGAGTGATAGAAGAAAGGATGAGGAGAAGGGTAGTGGATAGATCAAGGCAACTGGAGATGTCGACTGACATTACATTTGAATAGTTGGAGATTATAGCTCTCAGAGAAACTGGGATAAGGAAGGAAGTTCCACAGGCGAGAGGTGCGAGACATGAAGCTATTGGAGTAGAAGAGGCGGCTACATTTAAAAGTTCCGACAGTGAAGGGATGAGAGCGGGATGCCAGCTTCGTAGGACGCTTGAACTCATGAAGTCTGGGAACCAGAGAATGCAGCTCCTCTGAGCAGTTGCCATGAAAGTATTTGTAGAACAGACAGAGAGAGGCGACAGCGCGTCTGTGAAAAAGTGACAGTAGACGAGATGCCAGAGCAGGGCCAATTATATTGCATATCCGCCTCTGGAGCCTATCAAGAACCACGAGGCAAACAGAAGGGGCTCCAGATCATATATGGCAGCAATGCCTCTTTTTGATGTTAAGTTTCCACTTTGTTTGCATTCTCTCCAAAAACATCATCATTGCTCATATGTTCATTCCATGATATCCTTAGCATCCTTCTGTAGAACTACACTTCTCTTACTTCGAGTCCCTTCATCTTTGAGGAGATTGTCCAGCATTCACTGCCATACACGAGGATAGATACCACGTAGCAATTCAGTACTTTTTTCTTTGATTCCAACGAAATTTTCCTGATTCGTAATATTCTGCTCAGCCTTTGGACTGCGTCTTTTGCCATCCCAATACATCTCCTGATCTCAGTGTCACAAATTCCGTCAGAATATTTTCAAATATTTAAATTTAAGTACCTGCTTGATTTTAGTGTCCCCTACCTGTAAATTGCATTTTGGCCTTACTTTTTTTTAAATTTTTTAAAATTTAAAAAATTTTTTTTTTTTTTTTTTTTGCTGATGACCTTGCATTCTGTCTTTTTGGAGTTTACCCCTTCTTCTCGCTTTCATTCGCTACCTTCTGTAGTAGGTTTTCTAGTTTCACCTGCATGTCTTATGATGTTAAGATTAGCTGCCAATGACGAATCCTGATAGGATTTCCAGTTCTCTCAGCCTCGCTGTATAGGTTGAATAAGTCCGGTGAGAAGACACATCCTTGCCTTACGCCTCTTTCTATTTTGGATATCTGCTTTAGTCATTTTTTTTATCCGTATGCAGGCGTTTTGGTGCCAGTAGAGATTTTTGAATATTCTAATTCCTTTCCCAAATGTGTCATGGACGCTGAGCAGCTCTAATAGATCTTTGTGGCGTACTTTATCGAACGCGTTTGCGTAGTCTATAAAACACAGGTACACATTCTGCATTTTTATTGCTCTTCTGGAAACATTCTGACCATAAATACCGCGGGGAAAAGAATAAGATTCTTAACTTCCCCAAGGGTATTCGACTGGAATTCGAACTCGGCTCTCCGATTCCTCAATCCATTACTCCACCGTGCCAAAAAATAGTACCCTACTATAAACATTTAACTGAAAAATGTAACTGAAGCAAATATTTTAAAAAAAGCTTCAGAAGAAAGGCTAATATTTTCGATAATTTAGATATCCAGTTATCCGGAAATTTGGATTAGCGAATATATATTTACAACCACTGTCCCATGATATCCGGATAATTGAGGAAGTAATGTACTTTCTAGGGAAAAATTGAAGGTTGAGGAATAGATGCGCATTGTCGAAAAGAAAGGAAGATGCTACAAAAAATAGAATTAATGAGTTGTATGTACAATTGGAAAATGTCGAAAAAGATAGCTTAGATTTAGTCTTATCATTTCTGTGCCTATGGTTTTAATGACAGTTTGTTTGCCAAAAATCGATTTAATTTGTTTCAAATTTATTTTCGGGGCTTTGAAATATTTTCATATGTCATTTGGATGATTTAAACTTGGATTTTATTGGGTTAATGTATGCTTAAACATCCCGTTCTTGACATGCGGTATAAACGTCATTATATTCAAATTGAGTCATATGTGGCACTTTCCTGGCTGATAAAGGCGACATGTGACATTTTGGTAGTTCCTAAAACCTCGCAGATAAATGACTGCTTTTACATTTACAAATGAACACCGTTTTCCACTTCCCCTTTGACATTTTTCTGAATAATTCGTTCGCTTTCTCAATGGCTCTGAATCGAGAACTTTTATAAACAATATATTGAATTATCGTTTTTTTGTATTTTGTTTTGTTGTTGTTTTTAACATCCCAAGAAAAATTGACATTAACCTGAACCTTTTCATCACCTAACATCTATTTGCATATTTTTTTAATCATATCACTCTAAGCAAGGTAGTAAAGCCTCTAAAACACAAGGGGTTACTTAATGTAAACGAATAATAAGGAGAAACATTATTAAGGAATGAGAAGAATAAGAGATAACAGTAGATGACGAATGACATTGCATTTAAATTTTTCAAGATAAAAGTTGACTGGAAAGCATGAAACCGGAAGAGAGTTTTATAAGTAAGAATTGCGAGAGATGAAACTGTTAGCATAGAACTTACGGTTGCATCAAGCCATTTTAACTGTATACTTGTTTGAGAATATGTGTGTCTCATTTCTTAATTTAGGAATCTATCATAAAATAATATTTTAAAATATTTTTCCCTATTAGACTAACCGAATGGAGAATGTTTTGACTACCAAGAATTCGCGAATCTTTTTCGTTAACTCAACGAAAGATATTAATTCACCCCCAAAATAAAAAGAATTTATATTTACTAAAATTCACACAAAATTCTCCCAAAGCGAGGCCCTTCCATATTACTACGGTTATTTTGACATTTACGATCGCCCCAAATGTGAATGACTCGGTTGCGCTAGTTCTAAGTGTGGGGTCAGCGTTCGTGCTCGCAAGAGAAACCAGCAAAAAACAGATTTAAAAAGTCCTTGTAAGTACTTCGAATATCATTCACACTTACGAAATGTGAATAACATGCTGATTCTGACGGTTGGATTTGTTGAGACGAAACAGCATAGAATTTACGGTTACATCTAGCCATTTCAACTGCAAAATGATGAGACGTTGTTGCCATACGGTCTGAGTTCCCCAGTACTCTGCTTGTCGACCTCTCTGCCTTCGAGCAAAGTGGAACTCAGACGAGGCTATGTCCACGGACAGTCTCTCGTCTGTAGAAGTAGGCTTCCGTGTATGCGGGGTCTACTGGGCAATTTTGCACGAGCGTACGCACTCGGAAAGCCCCACGTTAAAAATCGGACTCGTGGGGAGGATTTGGTTAAATACCGAGAACTTGTTGCTAATCTAGTACTGCACTTAGTTCATAAAGTCTAGGTGCCATAGCGGAAAGTTCATAAGAAACAATTACCATGAACGTATTTATAGAAAAGTTACAGGAAAGCGACATTACGACGAGGGGAAAGTGACTAAAGCCGAAATGCCAGGTCAGGACCAGTAACAATGCGGATTCTTCTTTGTTTTTTTTTTGTTTTTATCAAGAACCTCTAAATATATAGCAGGTACAGCAGACCAGTTGTGATAGCAATATTTCAAGTATGGACGAATGGTAGACTTATAAATATGTAAGATAGATTCTGGAAAGAAAACCTGTTTAGCACGAGAGAGGGAACCAATATCATCTGCAGCAGAGAACGTTATGCCGAAACGACACAACGAGTCACTCCCTGGGAGGTGTGCATTGACCATACTGATTGGCGGAGGGGTGGGGCAGAAAGGGGTCTCTCAGATGATATATTAGGTTGGTGCAAAAATAATGTCGTTTTTGACGTTAAAAAATACGTCAAAAAACGACATTATTTTTTCACCAACCTAATAAAACATGAAAATGGACAGGACGCATAGAGCAATGATTCAACCTCACCTGGTTCCGGGCTTAAATTCTAGTACGAAGACTAAAGCTATTAATATCTATAACTTAGATATGAGTCCATCAGGCGGTATTTCTCCAATTGTACTAAAAGAAAAACTGAACGTCAGAAGAACCCACATTATGAAAATGATATTCTCCTCCGCTTCTTATAACGTCCGGGCGCGAACTCACTTATATTAAATAAAGAACCTTGTTCCACGTTCTGATTTTGTTGGGTGGCTAATTTATTATCTAGTTTATCAATAAGCAATATGTTTATAAATACTTGTTGGAAAATAAAACACTTATATTTACCTTGGTAAAGTCCACCAGAAAACGAAACGTGTGAGTTCAGATAATTTTTCCTTATATATATATATATATATATATATATATATGGTTGGATAGGTTCACATCTATCCAACCATATATGTTAGCTCTATCTCTGATATTGAGCGCTTTCTAATAAGTACCGCGCATATAATACATAAATAATTATACATATATATATATATATATATATATAAATATAAAAGTGAACACAGAAGTCAACACTTAGAGGCGACAGTCTGTTTCATGCTATATGCAATCGTCAGGCCACGTGTGCTCTATCTGTTACACACGCTCTATCTCTGATATTGAGCACTTTATTCCATAAATATAGCACACCTTAAGACTATATTTCTTTATATATATATATATATATATATATATATTTATATACACACACTTTTCACACATATATATATATATATATGTGTGTGTGTGTGTGTCTACCTGATGTAGGCGAAAGTCTATGCGGGGAAAATTATTAAGCCAAAGCCTCAGGGAGTTTACCTCCCAGGCAGTACTTCTACTTCGGGAGGCGGCTGGCTTTATTTCCCGGCGCCTGAGGTGCCGAGGGAGCATGGGCAATTGCCGTTAACCCCCATTTTTTAAACTGACCTTGTGTTACATTCGGTAGCAAAGTGAACGCACTGAAAAAAATACCTATTTACACCCCCCACACACACATACATACATACATACATATATATATATATATATATATATATATATATGTATATATATATATATATTAAGATATTTTTACGTTTATATATTCTTAAAAATGTCTTAAAATAATTGTCGGACTTTGTCCATTTCATAATATATAGAACAAGTATGAAACAGATCTCGATCTAACATGTTTCACTTTATTAAAGATTTGTCCGAGATGAAGATAGAAATGACAAAAACTGATAAAATGTAAAGAGACGCAGATTAATGGTATGTTGCCTTTGGTTATTTTTTTATTAGTTATTATGCGATCTAAAAACCCAAATTTAAGAACACAAAAGGGACTTGCGATTAGATAGACATTCAAACTCTCTCCTTATTGAAAAAGGACATAATCCTTTAAAGAGGAAATATTATAAAACATATTTATGGCAATACTACCAACTATTGACACTCATTTAAAAATTACTTCAGCATTTTTTTACAGATCCATTATTCATAAATTTAACTTGTCTTTCTAATGCATAAAAACCAATGAAGATATATTCAAAATATGCACGACATATGCGCTAATGAAAAATCAAACCAAAACAAAATGTTTCAAAACATCCTGCAACGTCTCACTAACTTTTACACGCTATAAGGTCCAGAATGTTTCTCACACATATCTGAATACTATGTGTTAATAGTTACACGTGACACATATCTAGCCAATAAGAACTAACCAAACCCAATCTGCGCCTCTTTGCTCTTTGTCATTTTTTACCATTTCTATCTTGATTGCTGACGAATCTTTAATAAAGTGAAACATGTTAGACTGGGATCTGTTTCCTGATTGTTCTTTATCTTATATTTCATATATTCGGAAACAAGTAACTCACCATTATTTCTCTCTCGTGTGTATATATATATATATATATATATATATATATATACCGGATTTTCTCTTTGTTTTCGATGTATGGGGGGCAGTAGCTCAGTTCTTAGAACTGGAAAGCAAGACCTTCTCCACCTATAATTTGTTTATAGTGGTGAAGGCTTGTGTAGAACCAACCCCACTTTTCAGTAAAACCGAATGCAGAGAACTGGTGCACATAATGTGTCACACTTTATCCAAACGATCCTCTTCAGTTTCCGAGTTGTTCTTCTCCTAGACTGGATGCCAACCAAAACTATAGGGTCGGGTTTGCCCTTTTATTTGCCCATAGCTGTGTGAGAAGAGCAAAATTCCTATTCTTTCCTCAACAAAAGTATTTACCCTGAAGTGAATGGAACGCACAGAAATTTGAAATCGGCTCTCTGATTACTGATGCCAAACTGACACACACAATATATATATATATATATATATATATATATTGTTTGTATGTGCAGAATAAGTGAACTTTCTCTGCACAGGATTAAAGATTTGTGCTCTGTCCTTCCGCCTGGGCACTGTGGAGCATATGTCTACTTCGTCTAATTGACTATGTGCAAGTTTTACAATACTCTTAATGTCGTCAAACGTTACTCTATAGGCATATACTGCTGCGTGATTACTTCCAAGACAGACGTTCAAATCGGGAGAGGATTCCATTGTTAATTTTATATATTTGTTCATTTAGCGTGTCGTGAACGGTCATCCTTCAGGAAATATCCGATCATAGTTCTCCACAACATCCTATCTTTTGCAGCTCTTAATAAATTCTGCCTTTTCACTATTCCAATTCCTGTTTTGCCATCCATTTGCACAAACTCGTCAGGTAGGTTATTTATTGTTTCCACCTATTCTCCTTCATTTCAATATGTCCTGTGAGCGTCAAATTCTCCGAGCCCGCTTTTCTCATTATATGTTCTATCACAAAATTGCCACTCATAATAGAAACATAAACAATAGCTGTATCGATTATTATTATTATCATTATTATTATTATTATTATTATTAGTAGTAGTAGTAGTAGTAGTAGTAGTACCACCACTACCAGTGCTTGAATAAAGATAACATCTCACTCCGTTAGTGTGTTCTCAGTAAGTAAGCATTTAATGGTCCAGTGAATCAGCTTGAATTTACCTTTTAGAGAACGAAAAAAAGAAGAAAATTCACATCTGATGTTATCGAAAAATCAATCGATCATCATGTAATGAACTTTTACAGAGCTAATCAATTGAGGCATGCGTGACAGCCCCTGACAACGGCATTCTGCTGTGGTTACATAAATTACGGGCCAAGGAAAGGCGCTGCTAATTCTTCCGACCCGAAATCGAGAGTCGGTGGTCAGCATTCGGATGTTTACCGCTTCTTTCACACCCAGCTCCCCAAGGCCTGTTTCCCATGCACCGTCCACACAAACCCTGACCACTCACAAAAACTAGCTACGGTCCACCCAATGTTCGCCTAGCACGACACGACACGTGCATACTAATGCATTACTAAGGTCCTCTCTTTGTTACTCACTGGTAATTTGGAAAAGAGGAAGGAAGAGACGAACGGCAGCAAGCAGCAACATTTCAACCATATCGGACAAAGTCAGTTGGTTTTTCAACCGTCCATTCGCCTGTCCAGTCATCCGCTTGTCTGCATATTACTTCGTTAGTACCCACCCTTTCTCTTTCACTTCCTTATGCTGTTATTCTGCCATGCGAAATAAAATGAATGTGTCCTCTCTTATAAAGGTTCTTCAGATGAATATGACCCGCGCGCATGCGTGAGCGTACGTATGGCGGGAAGAAGTGTTCGCTATGGTAACAGATTCCTGATCGGTGGCTTTATGTAAGCAATGGTGTTAACAAGGGACAGAATGATTTACAGGCTTCACTTTATATAAAAGGGCACTGGTCAGCCTAATTGCAAAGAATACTCAATCAAGAGCCCGTGACAACTTAATGTTTTTCTAGTCTTTGATGATTAGCTTGGTAGGAATATGTATGAGAAATGGAAACAGAGAGAAGGCTGAGCATATATATATATATATATATATATATATATATATATATATATATATATATATATATATATATAACGATGGCAGCCAATCGATTTTTTGTTGGCAGCAACCATATCCTTAGGTACGACAGAAAAAGAAAATCTCATTTTTAAATAATTACTGCAATATTTAAGTAAACAACATTGTCGGTTAGGTTTACCTTGATTCAACATACTTATCTAGATTTATGACATTCATTCTCATCACTGTAGATATATATATATATAAACATCTACATATTCAGTTAAAAATCCTTTTTTTTTATATAAAATATATCTTTCATCACAAGGGGTGGTGGGGAAAATATGTGTATAAAAACGCAAGTGAGAACAACAGTAAAATATAATTTGATAATTTTGAGCTCTAAAAATGGGTGAGACAATGTATTTTTGGTAATATATGGTAATGACTGTCAGAAATAAAAATTTATTTTTTTATATTTCTTTGTGGAGTGCTCGAAAAGCATCTGCTGAAATATAATTTAGTTGAGTTGATTTTAGATCAGATAAAAGGATACCATGGAAGGATAATGTGAGCAAAGAGGAGAAGAAGAAACTTGAAGCAACAGTGATATGGTTCGACAGTAGAATGCTGAGGATACTGAGAATTCCTTGTTACTCACACTGAACATGTGAGTAACAAAGAAATTTTAAAGAAAATGGAAACGAAAAGGATATTTATAATGAGAATCAGAAAAAAAAGTTTACAATTTCTGGAATACATAAGGAAAGAAGGTTTGGGAATTTTAACACTCATAAAAAATATCGAAGAGAAGGGATACCACCTACCTGACGAGCTTATGAAAATCAACAGTGGAACGGGGAATGATAGGATGGTAAGAAAAACAGACATTACTAAGAGTGACAAAGGATAGAAAGTTGCGGAGAGTCATGTTCGTCGACGTCCTGAAGTGACGCGGCAAACAGAAAAAAAAACAGTTAAGCAAAGTATTGTAGCATACCTACGGATGATAATGGCTATGTCCCCATTCACATAAATACAATAGTAAATACTGTATGTTGGTCTGCAGTTGTACATTTGTTTTCAGCTGTGCTGGTCAAACTCTTTCCTCCGGGGAGAGAGGATCCCCAGTCGAGGCTATGTCGAAGGACAGAATCTCATCCCGAGGAAAAGCAACCCGAACCCGTCTTATACGGTTCTACAGATATTTTTTAGCCGAGCATACGGACTCGGATACCCCACATTAAATTCGGCCTCGTGCCACATCTGACCGAGTGGGGCGGTTGGTAGATATCCTGCAATTGGACAGTTTACTTCTACGCACCGCTAGCGAATCTTATATGTGTTGTTCTTGTTCTAAGTATTATCGTTCATTACAAAACTTTGTGTGATTATTCTATTTAGTAACCTTCCATAGCTTACAAAAACTATTTTACTTTTTCTAATAACATGTCTATATTAAATGCTATGTATGTTCACTAGGCGACCATGGCCCACCACAGGTTCTATTTCTTTATTATCTGGGAATTTTCATATTTTCTTACGAAAGGCAGTGGTTTCATGTTACGTTCTCCATGGTACTGAATTTAGAGTTGGCCTTCACCTTGATTGGCTGTCATCTAAGTATAGAGATCCAGTTCTACCCTAGTTATTCCAGGTTTGGGGGTTTGATAGTATTAGGTTGGTGCAAAAATAATATCGTTTTTTGACGTATTTTTTAACGTCAAAAAACGATATTATTTTTTCACCAACCTAATAGAAATACATCCACGCTTTTTCCAAGGCTATTATTATTAAGTGAGCGACTTTTAGAACTCAATTGATTGATTCGCTTTCTACGGCTTATCAACCCTTTGCAAGTTATTTAAAGCCAGAAAATATTTTAGATTGTAAGAATGTTGTTTTACATAATACATATATTGATACAAGTTATACTAATTAACCCGTAGATTGGGGACGAATGGATGAATTCTTACCTTTCCCGAGGTTATTTGCGTGTAAATAAATATAACTAAAATTCGAACTCGGCTCTTCGATTAACAGTTCTGTGCTATTTTCGATTACACTAACCGCACATCTAAGCTTACAGCACCTGAAATTCCCAAGCGGTCACCCATCTAGTTACTGACCAGGCTCGACGTTGTTTAACTTCGGTGATTGTACGGGTTTTTTGGATTCGAGTTCCCCTAATGTAAAACTAATATGTACGATCCATTGCTAAAGACTGGGGAAGTGATTGGCGTCTTTCCTGACTACACCCGCCGAGTTCACGTTTGTAAGACTTAGATTATACAAGAAAAATATATCGACCATTGTTGTCATATCTAGGCTGGAGATGTCCAATACTATTTTTCCAGCCCTAACAGCTTTCAAAAGAGTTCCCGCTGTCTTGTAGAAGATAAATTATTTTCCACCGTACAACCATTCTCCCATAGACGAAACGTCGCCAGGGTAGTCCATCGCTTTTACCGTGGAAAATGTTCTGACAAACTACATTCCCGGGTTCTGACATTTACAGCTAAGAACCTCGATGCCATATACACGGTGAAGAGGAACATGCTCATTCCCCTCGTGTTTCATTGGTAAGAAGAAAGTTTGAATCGGACAGCCTCTTCCCAAGCAGTCTTACTTTATGCAACAGACTCCCGTGAGAATGCTTCCTCAAACACGATAATCTTAATCTTTTCAAGTCTCGGGTTAACCGTTACATATCATACGTATCCTCATAATCTTCACTTATCCACCCACTACGTCCAGACACTATCTTCTTTTAGTAACCCACTGCCTAGGCGTTGTGTTGAGTGAAAATTCAATAAAATAAACAGTGAACTCCAAAGATTAGTCCAGGTTTCGAACTCTGCCTGTTGATTCCGTCTTTCCCATCGATAACTTTTCGCTACTACCACATCCTTCTGTATCTGTCTATATTTCTGAGATGAGGTATTATGTACACTATTTACATTATTCGGACTATTGTCCTCATCTTTGTCGCCATATTTATCACAAGGTTACGGACGTTGTACGCTCTGGCCTTCTTCAGGTGGTTGGAATGTCGGAGTGAACCCTTTATTTCGCTCACTGGGGTAGACTGTTCTAGTTTCACGTGCCATGTGTTTAATGGATGTGAGTTGTCATTTATCTCCTGTTAATTCCCCTCTCCAAGTTCTCCACTGCCATAACCGGGTATTGAACTCACACTCTTTGGGTCCTGTCACTGGATCTAACCAACGCTTTTATCCACTGTGCCACGTGTCTAATATCTGACATCTATTAAACATGGCACGTAGAACTAGAACAATCTACCCCAGTGAGCGAAATAAAAGTTCCGGTTCGACATTCCAACCACCTGAAGAAGGCCGGAGCGTACAAAGGCCGAAACGTTGTAATAAATATGGCGACAAAGATGAGGACAATAGTCTGAATAATGTAACTAGCTCATCCTTTATATACAACAGACATTTCTAACCAATCATTGACTTTTGTTGTTTAATTTCTGTATTTAGATACGCGTATTTTAATAGGGAATGTCTGATTTTTGTTAAGAAAATGAATGATTTATTTCGATACGGAAATTTACATTTATTAAAAAATATCGAAATATAAAAGATATAAGCATTTATTACGAGAAGCTTATAAATAAAATTTTCAGTTTCAAATACTAATGACTACGATATGTTTGGAAAATTTGAAGGTACAATTTCTCAGTACGAATTAATATTTAAAATAAAAGGAGCGTTTATTTTAAACGTTAATTGTTTCGTCTATCGTTCTGAGCAACCGTGAAAACTCCTGCAGGTCGTTAGACGAAATAAATACTGTTTAAAATAAACGTCTATTCAAATACGGTTATCCACTAAAAATAACGTTTGGTATAATAAAATTACCAATAGACGCATAAATCAAAAGTTTTTTAAACTCTTTCAGTGCTAACGTTCTTCCTCTCTTTTTCCACATTTTTTTTTTTTTTTTTTTTTTTAGTGTGCCATCCAGTTTTGAACAGATGAAATCTTGAAAGCTTTAATGAATGCCCTTTGGAGTTAAACGTGTTAATGTGTCATAATCCATTTAAATCCTCAGAATATGACAGCTGGGTGGAAACAGCTTTGCTTTATGGTGTCAGGGGTTGACGCATCCAAGGAATACAGATTTGGGGCGTCGACTTATACGCCAATTTAAAATGTCTATATAATATGACCTATATATATATATATATATGTTTAGATGGTAGAACAAACTATCTATCTATCTATATATATATATATATATATATATATATATACGTTTGACACAAGATATAGCTTATTATTTTTTTTTAATATGTAGAGGATTATGGTAGGAACGCTGATAGTTTAAAATTAAGATGGTACGGAAATATATATATATATATATATATATATATATATATATATATATATATATATATATATATCCTAGCTCTGTCTAACCACATCGAGCACTATTATGTATACACCTCTCGACAAAATTTGGTAATTATTTATTTGCTTACTTGTGTATACAAGCCAGCACGCGCGTATACGTTTGCTTATAGTTACTCATTTCATTTTCCCATATACATACATACATATATATATATATATATATATATATATATATATATATATATATACACACACACACTCTTCTGTTCTTTATGTAATTAGCGGTACTGCGAAATTGTGCCTTCAAATTTTCCAAACATATCCTAATCGTTAGTATTTTAACTTGAAAATTTTATTTATCATCTTCCCATAGTAAATGAATACATCTTTTATATTTCAGTATTTTTTAAAAATAAATGTAAATATTGTGTTGGTGCATAATTATCAGGCGTTTCTGTAGGAGAGTTATTTGTTAATAAAAATTGCTGTTTTGATTACCTGTTTTAATAAAAAAAATATTATTTTCTTTTCGGGCTATAAAAATGAGTGTCGATAATCATACGCTCCGGAATAATCATTTAAAAATGTTAGGTTTCTTTTTTCATAATAAATTTTGTTTAAAAAACGCCTGATGATTATGCACCAACCCAATAATTAAATCTTAACAAAAAATCAGAAATTTCCTTTTAAGATCTTGAATATTTATTTACATGAAAGATAATCAAAATATTCAAAAAATTTCAACAGAGACAAATATTCAACTATGTATTTTTTTATCGGCTTATAATATAAAATTTATCTATTTATAAGCGTCCATTTTTTGAACACTATTAGAATTACTTTGATAACGTAATATTTGATAAACATGACAGTTACCCATTTTCTATTTTTAAATTTTAGGAGCTTTTTAATTAATTGGTAACTATAAAAAAAAAAACTATTTTCAATTACTATGGTTAAACTGAAGAATATTTAACCACATTAATCAATTATTTATGCAGTAATCGAATTTTGGTATATAAAATTGTTTGCGCACTAATCTAAAACGCATTAATTGAGATATTCATGGATGTGTGTGTGTATATATATATATATATATATATATATATATATATACAGTGTAACCTGGATATAAGAGAGTTGTTGGGACCGGAGAAGTCTTTTATATCCGGGTTTCTCTTATATCCGGGTTTGGTCTATTTTGTTTATGTAAGTATGGCTCTAATTTGGGACCAGAGAAAATCTCTCTTATATCCGGGTTACACTGTATAGTTAAATTCCCAGATCAATTCTGTGGACAAGACATTTTGGAAAAGTCGGAAGACGAAACGTGTCGGCAAAATCTAAGATTTTTTCCAATTGTCATTTTATACGATATATATATATATATATATATATATATATATATAGTTTGTTTTTGCGTATTCGACATATGCATCATTAAAAACTATATATATACGATATGATTTATATATAAATTGTTATATCTTCATTAAGTTTATCTATATTCGCCAAAATGTGTGTGTTCAGCTGTTTATACGTTTTCACAGTTTTCATTCGATTCCGATGATTTTTTTTTTTTGATTTTTGATTTTTTGATAGATAATCCTTCAGTGCCGGTTTTTTAGTCCAAATTGGCTGGAAAATATTACAACCTTGAAGGTGAAAAATCGAAAAAAACTGATTTTTTTACACTTTGCGCAAAAATCATAGGCAAAATTTATTGTCTGTAAAGAACATCGTACAATCAATTTACAGAGTTGAAATCTAACGCAAAAGATTATAAGAATTATAAAAAAAAATTATTTATAAATAAAAATTATCGTATATTATTATTATAACGGTCCATGGAAGAGGTTCCTTCCTTGCAAGATTAAGAACGCAAAAACGGCCTTTTTCAAGGCCACCCTCTATTCAAATTGTTACCCCCCCCCATTTGAGGATGTGCCCTAGTTACATATAAATTAAATATGTTATTAAATATATATATTAAATATAAATTATTATTTATATTATATATTTATAATTTATTCTATAATATGAATTATATATCATATTATATATTAAAAATATTAAAATTTCAGCCCCCTCTCCTTCGTGTGGATGTGTTGTCAAAATATGCATCACTTTAGTCCGATTATGTCCTGAAGAATGAAACACGACAAGCAAAAGAATTTTCCACTCTGTCATTAATTTTTGTCATGTTTCCTAATATAAAGCAAAATATTCATCGGTTACACAGACTGTTTTCCTCATTTTAGTAAGGAAATATTCTTTCGCTAGAGTATCACAAGACATCGCCCGACGCCAGTAAGCAAACATACTTCGCGTTATCATAACAACATAATAGCTTCTTAGTAAGTAGGAGGGGGCCATACAATGTGTTTTTAATTGTTTTGTCAGCTTTCTTTGGATATTTTGGATGTTAAATTTACAGATAAAAATCCGAGATTATACGTATTTTAAATTCGACGATTGCAATCGCCAAATTACTTAAATGTTGTTATTATTTTGGATGGTACGTGTGAACAAGTATTTATAAAAAGAAGTGTCTAATTTACATTATAGTATTATAGCCAATACTGTGAAGTTATCTAACGTCAGTTAACAATGTCTAGCGTTTCCATACAAATGTGATGTATATTTAATTCAAAGCAAGTAATTCTCACGTTATCAGACGAAAAGAAATATAAAGCCGTTGAAAGAAATTCAAGAGGTAAAAATACAGCAAAAATAATAATATTGATAATAAGACAAATAATATTTATTATATATTTGTAGGACTTTTTAGCAAATCGAAGCACGATAAGAGATGTTAAAAATCGGAATTTTCAAATTTCCCTTTTTCAACGAGACGAGAAATAAAAAAAATGAAGTGGGTCATTTTTTCCGGGGGAAGCAACTAGCCCAAAACTATTAGATCTCTTTAGTAATATAAACACATGCGGAAAAAAAAATTCCCCCAGAAAAAAAGTCCCACTTCATTTTTTATGTCTTGACGTGTTGAGAAATAATCCATTAAATTTTTTTATGCATATTTCTCTGTCTGTAAATTATTTTCAGATAGTATATGACTGTAAAGGAACAAAAAGAAAGAAAAAAAGAGGAAAAACTATTGTTAATTGAGGAAGGCTAAGAATAGTTTTTCCTTTTGGGTTTTTATTCATATATATATATATATATATATATATATAAGCAAATATAAGGATATAGATCCGACAGTATGAAGAAAAATATACAGAAAAAACAAAAATCCTTATATGCAATTATGCTGTTTTAATGTTAATATAATGTCAACGTCGGACGTTTCGGTCTAATAAACCATCTTCAGGACATATTCATAAAATATAATTAACATTATCAATTCAACATGACAAAGACGATGGACATAAGAACAAGACTTATCCAACGTGACCATGTTTAAAACGGAACGCTGATCATATAAAACTTTCAGTTATCTGTTTGGATAAGTCTTGTTCTTATGTCCATCGTCTTTGTCATGTTGAATTGATAATGTTAATTATATTTTATGAATATGTCCTGAAGATGGTTTATTAGACCGAAACGTCCGACGTTGACATTATATTAACATTTAAACAGCATAATTGCATATAAAGATTTTTGTTTGTTTTTTCCGTATATTTTTCTTCATATATATATATATATATATATATATATGATGAATATTTATACATCTAAGAATAGTTTTTCCTTTTGTGTTTATATATATATATATATATATATATATATAGAGAGAGAGAGAGAGAGAAAAGAAAAAAATATTCTTAGCCGAATAAAAAAATAAGAGGAAAAACTATTCTTAGCTGAAGGAGGCTAAGAATAGTTTTTCCTTTTGTCTTTTTATTCATATATATATAGTCATCCACGGGCAGACTTTTTCGCTGTATAACAGCTCATCAGTGTGGCTAGACATCTCATCGCTTCAGAGGCCGTGATCGAAATCCGACTATTAGATCTCTTTAGTAATATAAACACATGCTGAAAAAAATCCCCCATCAGTCGGAGATTCTAACCCCAAGGCCATCGACGCCCGGCAGAGAGAAAGGCGAATTTTTGCGTATTTTTCATAAACACACCAGTCGCTCAGATAAGAATTAATGGCTTTATTTTAATCCGAATTTTTTTTTAATATAATATAAAAGTTATTTTTACTGGGTACACGTGTTTGATTTCACATTGCTGTATTTTTTTTTTTGATTTTTTTTATTTCTATTTAATCTTAAAAAATAAAATTAATGTCAACCTTCCTGGATCGTGAAGTCTTCCCAACGAAAAATGTGCCTTCTTACAGAAATCGAACTTGTATTCTTTGTTTCCATAAGCTGTACAAAGCCGGATGAAACCGATTTTTAGATCTAGACACACGTGACGTCAATTATTTAAAAAATACAAAATTTAAAGCTTGTCAAAGACATCAAAAATGCAGTCGCCTTCATTTTAATCGATTTCACCCAACAGAAAAGCAAATTTTTGATACGTGTTTAAAGAAATTTGGTTTTCCTACGATAAAAAAAAAAAAAAACCTGTTTCAGTATTTTCTTTGTTTTTTGTTTTTTTAATTTTCTATGACTCGAGACCATGCGTAAATTTAAAAGGCAAGAAACAGTAGAGAAACACGAACGTCTCTGTCTCGAAGACTGATTGATTCGTCTTCTAAGTTTTATGGACCCTTTGCAGGTTATTTAAAGCCAGAAAATATTTTTAGGCTGTAAGAATTTAGGGGAACGTGGGGGATAATAAGTCTTACTAAATGACCAATAATCAGAATTTGATAAACAAACAAAAAGAAGTATAAGGTGAATATAAATTCTGGGATCAATTCTATATTGCAATCAATATATAAACTAATTCTTCACTTTCTGACTACAGTTGTTTCAATATATTTATATTCCAGAGTATGCAAGTAAATCTAAAAGTCATGCCTACGTAATTATTTAGTATTTCATTGATTTATTCGTTTTAATTACGGATTATCAACTCTTTGCAGGTTATTTAAAGCCAGAAAATATGTTGAGATTTGAAGATTTTTTTTTGGGGGGGGGGATCATAATGATTTAGTGATACAAGTTTTACTAATTAACCTAATAGCTGAGGGGAGATATGGTGGATCCATACCTTGCCCAGCAGTGTTTGTGTGTAAGTGAATATAACGAATCCAATTGGAACTCGGCTCTTCGATTTACAATTCCGAGTCATTATCCGCTGCACCACCCGCACATTCAAGTTTACAGCACCTGGTATTCCCAAGCTGCCAACCATCTCGGTACTGATCAGATTCGAGGTTGCTTAACTTCAGTGATCATAGACGAACCAGTGTTTTTAACGTGGCCTGAAGAGACATGGTAACCTGTCGTTTTTTCTTAATTTTATAAAACAAGAATTAAATTATAAAACACCGAAAAAAAAGATGCAAAAAAAATTAATAATGATGCTAATGCTTTACCTTAGAGCCACATTAGCGAGGACAGAAGGCTTAGAAAATTTGACACTCACAGGTCATATTGAAGACAAGTGGGCGAGAGAAAAGTAGCGAATAACCTACCTAATGAGCTTGTAAGGTAGGCTAAGTTTTTCACTGTTTTAAAATTACACTTTAAAAGGGTGTCTATGTTCTATATTTCCTAATCCAAAAACAGAACTTGAATTAAAAAATATAGCACAAACACAAATTTTATTAAGATCTACAAAGGACAGTATGTTGTGTAGAAACATGATCAACCACGCCCCGATGAGACACGGCACATAGAAGAAATACAGAAAACATAACACTTTTTTTACGTACAGTCATCAAATAATTAATTGGCTGCCATTGGTTAAGCGCGTGATGTTCTGTAAGGTTACAAGCGATAAACATTAGTTCTGCCATTATGCATTAACATGACTAAAATCAGAAATTAGAATTAAGATATTTTTTTTTTCTCTTGAACCACCAAAATGATAATCGACTTACCTTCCACGTCACGCGACCAGTTTAAGAGACACGTTGGTATTCATGTACACACATACATTTATTTAAATGTATGTACATGTCAAAGTAGGTAATGACCATCGGTACTTCCTTGATGACGGCTCTGTCCCTTTGAAATCACTTCCTATTGCCCACCATAATCGGCCAGAGGGCATCTTGAGCATTGTCACTTTTTTTAAAAGCTGACTTGTCAATCGGCCATTCATTTGACTTGTAACAGTACCTTCATGATGTAGAAGTTTTGTGGCCGACTGATGGACGGTTTTCGGGCTTTTGACGTTCCACAAGAATGCGCCGCTTCGAGAACAGGAAGCAAGGCAATAAAATATAGAAATGAATAGATTTGGTAGACTAATTGATACATATGTATAACAGTACTTGATATATGTGTGCCAATTATATATATATATATATATATATATATATATATATATATATATAACGTTTGTTTATATATATATAACGTTTATATATATATATATATATATATATAACGTTTGTTTATATATATATATGTATAACGTTTGTTTATATATATATATATAACGTTTGTTTTTATACATATAAATATAATGTTTGTTTATATATATATATATATATAGATAGCGAGAGAGATACTTTTAAGGTGTACAAGATTTGGTAGACTAATTGATACATATGTATAACAGTACTTGATATATGTGTGCCAATTATATATATATATATAAATATATATATATAAAACGTTTGTTTATATATGTATAACGTTTATTTTATATATATATATATATATATATATATATATGTATAACGTTTGTTTATATATATATATAACGTTTATATATATATATGTATATGTATATAACGTTTGTTTTTATACATATAAATATAACGTTTGTTTTTATATATATATATAGATAGATAGATAAATAGATAGATAGAGAGATACTTTTAAGGTGTACTATATTCATGGGATAAAGTGCTCAATATCAGAGACAGAGCGTATGTAAATATAAATATAAAAGTGAACATTAAAGTCTACACTCAGAGGCGACAGGCTGTTTCATACCAGACACAATTGTCAGGCCTGACGATTGCGCCTAGCATGAAACAGCCTGTCGCCTCTGATTGTTGACTTTAATGTTCACTTATATATATATATATATATATATATATATATATATATATATATATATATATATAGAGAGAGAGAGAGAGAGAGCGAAGCAATACTTAGAATAAAGTTTAGGGGTTTGTCTGAAAAATTAGTTTTTCCAATGTTGACCATTACCGCGTGCATTTGAGGCAAATATGCCATCAGACACTAGGCATGGTCTTTGATTAGGAACAGACTAGAAAGGTAGATATGAACTAAGATAGATACGAATCATGATAGATATGAACTTGGATAATATTTTTAAAATTGACGTATTTATGTTTCCGGTACGAAAATTAAGCTAAATTTTATAAATTCGAAGAATTCACAACGATATTGCTTTACAATGACCCGTTTCTACATGGCTAACTTTTTAACAGAGTGTTTCAGCTATATGGGTTGTTTCTCTGATGTTAAAAGGGATACAGATTCGTTTCCTGTTGGGAAGGGGAGCAAATGTTTCTTTAGTAAGACTTCCAGATTTAGGTCGGTTGATATTAATTTCACTGTTTAAGAAAATAGAAAAAAAAATCAAGGCTTGCAACTCGAATACGTACACCCACTGAAAATGACATTTATCTCTATAAGAGAGAGATACAGATAGATAGATAGATATGAAGAAATATATAGATGTATGTTCAATAATTCGCTGAAAAACGGCATAGCATAATGAAAAAAATCTCCAAACTTAATAAAAACAAAGTTTTATCGTGAAAAAGTTTATTAATAAGAGGAAAGATCAAAGTATTTTTTTGATTATTTTTAAAAAAATTTTATTCTTTTGTAGCACGTTTGAAATTTTGTTTGTTTATTTTAGGTCAGCGGTCGCGTAATATTTAGCATTAGTTTTTTTTTTTTTTTGAGGGGGATGGCGGGGAGTTGCGCTTTTTCCAGTTGTAATTAATTTGGAAATTCTTGCAAAAATAAAATAATTGTCGATTTTTAATGAAACTTTTAGAACTTACTGAAGAAATGAATTAAATTATTTTAGAAATGTTATTTTTTTTTTAGAAATTCATGGCAATTTTTTTTTTTTTTTTACATCTGTTACCTACCACTTAATTTTATGAAAACTTGAAAATCCCAAACTGAAAATTTCTGTATTTGTTTTTATTAACTGCAGAAGACTTTGAATATAAATCATCGATTATTTATTTTTATTTATTTATTTATTTATTTTGTAAATCGATGAAAAAGGGTATGCTCCTTTTTAGCGACGTTTTGAACATACCTACATAGTTATGAGTAGTTATTAAAAGATAGATATGAGTAGATATGGACAGAATAAGATAGATATTAACAGACCGAACTAGATAAATACAAACTGAGGTAGATACATATGAACAGACTGAGACAGTATAAAAGGATAGATAGATAGATAGATATGAACAGGCTTAGATAGATAGATAGATAGATATGAACAAGCTTAGATAGATAGATAGACAGATAGATATGAACAGGCTTAGATAGATAGATAGACAGATAGATATGAACAGGCTTAGATAGATAGATAGACAGATAGATATGAACAGGCTTAGATAGATAGATAGACAGATAGATATGAACAGGCTTAGATAGATAGATAGACAGATAGATATGAACAGGCTTAGATAGATAGATAGACAGATAGATATGAACAGGCTTAGATAGATAGACAGATAGATATGAACAGGCTTAGATAGATCGATAGATAGATATGAACAGGTTTAGATAGATAGATAGATAGATATGAACAGGCTTAGATAGATAGATGGAAAAATATGAACAGGCTTAGATAGATAGATATGAACAGGCTTAGATGGATAGATAGATATAAACAAACAGATATGAACAGACTGAGATAGATAGATAGCTATGAACAGAATGAGATAGATAAATTAGATACGAATTAGTCGCTAAACCAGATTAGATAAGCAAATACAGGCAGACAAGGAGAGAGATATGTTTAAACAAAGTGAACTAGATAACATGCAGCAAAAAGCCGAACGACTCTTGTCAACTGGGAAAGACAGTAAACTTAATAAACGGGAAAAGACATTTATGATAACAGGGTTTGAAGAAAAAGAAATTTAAAGCGAATGTTTCAGGATTGATTTATGCGCAAAAGCCTGTCGGTTGGGAAATAAATACTTTGAAGTAGTCGTCTTGTCAGGTTTGAGACGCAGGTGCCGAAGGATGGCTGTGATAATGAAGAAACGAGCGATAATGTTGATTATTTGCCCTCATCATTATCTCACAGGTTATTGTGCAGAATAACTTAAGATATAACTGGTATAATGATGAAAAAACAAAAAAAATATCTCTCCATCTTTTTTTTAATATTTATTTTTATCTCTGATAAAGATGCTATATTTTATAGCTATAAATTATATTCTATCAGACTCTGATCTCTCCTTCTGAATATGATTCCAGAGATAATGTCAAAGGGAAAGAAACGGAAGGCAAAACAGCAAAAAAAATGTATTTCTATCTCAAAGGGCAACGCTGCTCCTTTGGTTTTACTTAATGTATATATTTATTGCACTGGGTGTTAGGCTTTTTTGTTTTTTGCAGAGCTGGGGCAATGGTGGACGAGAGGTTTTAGGCTTGTGCTTGCTTTCTTTTCCTTTTAGGTATTTTTTTTTCATCTTATTTTGTATGTTTTTCCTTGTTTCTTTTCTAAGATTGTTTTGCGTGCGCTAGCCGTTATTTGGGCTTTGTTTGTTTCTTCCTCTTTTCGACGAAATTCCTTCATTTTCTCCGCCCTAAAGACCTTTATCCACCCTGAAATATGTCATGAAGACTATTCACACTCGGTAACGTCATCAGTACTCAAGAAAAGGGAGAAATAATGGGAAAACGAAGGAAATATGAATATGAGTCGTCTGCATGTGTAATATTCGTACTTATAAGGTTATATATATATATATACATCCGAATATAGGATTGGTGTATACGGAATAAATTCCAATAACCAACAAATACTACTCTTAAAAGAGTGCTCAATACAGAGTAGAGCAAATATAATTATTTTTTCGAAAATTATAACATAAATATATTATAAAATCACTACAAAAATAGCCATTTTGTTTCAACACCTCTGGTGTCTTATCAAGTGATGGTGTTGAACATCATCACTTCATAAGACACCAGAAGTGTTGAAAGAAAATGGCTATTTTTTTAGTGATTTTATAACATATTTATGTTATAATTTTCGAAAAAATAATTATATATATATATATATATATATATATATATATATATATATATATATATATATATATATAACCTTATAAGTACGAATAAGTATACGAGTATAAGTGCGAGTCTGTACATATATATATATATATATATATATATATATATATATATATATATATATATTTATGAGTAAAAATGACAATAGGAAAACTGGTAATTGCTGACGCGTTTCGTCCAATGTGGACTTTATCAAAGCAAATTTGCTTTGATAAAGTCCACATTGGACGAAACGCGTCAGCAATTACCAGTTTTCCTATTGTCATTTTTATTCATAAATATTGTCTTCTCTACTGGTTAAATCGGAGAAATTTTCATATATATATATATATATATATATATACTTCCAGGAGAATATATATGCAGGGAGGGCTCTATGTCAAAGGACAGAGCAAAATTATTAATTAAAGAATATCAAACACTTAAAATCCTATAGGTAATAATTTTTACTTCATGAGAGCTCTAAAACACAGCAGCTCTCAATCTTCAAGACTTAGGAAACCTATTCATATTTCCTTAGTTTTGCAGGTCTTGAAGATTGAGAGCTGCTGTATTTTAGTGGTCTCATGAAATAAAAATTATTACCTATAGGATTTTAAGTGTTCGATATTCTTATATGAAGTTTCGCACATCGAGGAATCAGACAGAGATCGGGTTTTTGCTAACAATACGATTCCCAACAGAAAATACACCAACTATAAAAACATCTGTCGGTGAGTAATTCCCGTTTCTCTGTTTATTTCTCGTTTCGTTGAAGAAGGACACAGTGGTCTCCGAAAATTCTGAACTTGAAACCTTTCTTTCCGTGCTTCATTTCTGTCATATGGTTAATAATTAATATTTAATAAATGTTTATCGCACTGATTATACTGGTACCCTTTCGTTTGTCCTTGTTTTATTAACTAACCTATCTATTTTACATATTATAAGAAGCACATGTGGACCCTTTTTTATCTAATTATATATATATATATATATATATATATATATATATAACATATGTGCGTATATTCCTAAATTCTGTTAAAAATGGCGCGGGTTATTAAGATATAAAAGGTAATAAATGAAATAGAAACTCAGCATCTGAATTGAATAAATGTAAGTAAAAAAACAACCTTGTCGTATAAAAATATATCAAATGAATGAATTAAAAAGTGACGAATTAAAAATATTTGGTTGGAGGACGGAATGAATGAAGTTAAAAATGAAGAAATTAATTAAATCAGCTGCGGGCAAAATGAAAATGTTTCGAATTATACAAAAATGAATGCTAGAAAGGATAAAAGAAAAAGAATAATTTAAACGGAAAAAGAACCCGGAAAGAGATATGGAGAAAAAAGGCAAAAAAGGAATGACAGACTTTTTTTTTTTTTTAAAAACGGAAAAAAAGATGAAAAGCTGCATCAAGAACAGAGAAAAAAATAATATGGCCGCAAACTGGACGAATACAGAAACAAAACGAAGGCGTACGATTGAAGAAATCACAAACACAGACGGCGTCAAGGAAGGAATTTATACCCAGAAAATTACGAAACGAAGAGATGTTGAAAGCCAACATGAGATTATGTTTTTTTCTTCTTCTTCTGTCCTCGTTTTGATTGATAACTAACGCCTCTTTAAACACCCACTTCGCTTTGAAAGAAGCCCGCCAACTTCTCGAAATGTACCTTGAGTTCCCGGCTACTCACAATTATCTTTGTACTCAAAGACACATGCGCATATAAGTTTACGTCTACACATCGCCTCACATTTTCTTTTATAAGTCAAAACGTTAATGTAATTTTGGTTTTATCTACATCCGCCTCTGCCTATACATAGAAACGCAGTAGCACATATGTGTTACCTTCATGTGTATGCTTATGTTTAATACAGTACTATCTCCAAAGATGAATATTTATCGACATCCACATATAATAAGTGTGCACACCACACACACACACACACACAAATTACTGGACTCAAATGGAAGTTTGAACGCAAAAGATTTTCTTCACATAGAACGGAGGTATCTGCTTCTTTTCTCAGATGAAGAATTGTTTTTAACAGTTACTGTTTGTAACCGTTTGGTGTAAGACTACAATTTAACTTTTTTATTGATACCGAAAAATATAATTACGTGGGCCTTGGAAAAATCAAACTTATAGTATTATTACGCGCGCTACTAGATTGGCATCTAAGTTCCACCATTTTACTGTTGAAATAGTTAAATATAACGACCGCTTCTACTTTAACATTCGACAATGGAACTCCCTTCCTCTTACTTACTTCCGTGATAACTACAATCTTCAAAAAATTAAATGGAGCATCAATCGCCATATACTGTTGACCTGATCCCACGTTCATCTTTTATCCTTTCTTCAATCCCCACTATACTCAGTTTTTTTCTGATACTTTCACTCTCTGTAACCCCCTGTTGCACTTCAGCAGTGCTTGGGGTAAAATGCTTAAGAAAAATATAGGAAAAGAAAGTAAAATTTCTGATTAAGTATCCTGTTTAGGCTTCCAGTTTTATTCATCTAAAAATAATTTCTTACGCCGGTGAGTAATTCACTCAAAAGTGTTGAATCGGGCAATATATAAGGTATTTCTTTAAATTAAGGCCCACCAACCACCGTCCTAGAAGCAACCCAATAAATCTACAAGGTCGTAAGGGTGAAAGAAACTTTCTTATTGAGGAGTGTGGAGATTAAATGAACAAGCTCCTAGAAAGCAGAAAAAATTACATTTTAATATTTTGAAGGTCGTAGAAAGTTCCGCAAATGCGAGAGAAGAAACTATTAGCATAGAACTTACGGTTACATTTGTAAAGTCAGTTTTAATGTATGGTGCCACTGCTTGGACATTAACTAAAATCCTAGAGCAGTCGTTCCCCAACTTTTTTTTTCCGGATCACATTTTCGGAATGAAAATTTACTCGCCAATTTGTATTTGATAAAAAGTACATTTAAATATAAAAAAAAAAATAGAGGGAGGATTAAAGGGAGATAACTGCGAATTCGAAGTCGGAATGTAATCATTGATAACTTTCTCCTCCAATTTGCAGACAAGTTGCTACATTCTTAATATTTCTCATGCAAAATATCACAATGATAAAATCGGTCAATAATTATTTATAACTATTTATACTGGGACTTACGCACGCAATTACAAGTAATCCATAATAATTTTTTAATCTTAAAATCATATTTATTTTTGGCATATGAATTTTTAAAACATTATTTAAAATATTCGAACTATTGTCCTCATCTTTGTCGCCATATTTATCACAACGTTTCGGCCGTTGTACAACTCCGGCCCTCTTCAGGTAGTTGGAATGTCGAACTGAACCCTTTATTTCGCTCACTGGGGTAGACTGTTCTAGTTCCACGTGCCATCTTTAACGGATGTCAGTTATCAGTTATCTCCTGTTAATTCCCCCTCTGAAAGTTCTCCACTGCCTTAACCGGGTATTGAACTCACACTCGTTGGGTCCTGTCACCGGATCTAACCAACGCCTTTATCCACTGTGCCATGTGTCGACTTTCCAACCACCTGAAGAACGCCGGAGCGTGCAACGGCCGAAACGTTGTAATAAATATGGCGACAATGATGAGGACAATAATCAGAATGATGTAAATAATGTACATAATACCTCATGTCAGAAATATAGACAGATACTGAATTTTTAAAAATATTTCTAAATATTTGATTGTCTTTGAAACAATCGCCCTCACTTGCTATCCTCTTCCGTCGAATCTATGAGGCGCGTCGCACCGTTTAGAGACCACTGCCCTAGAGTCTAAGCTTGATGGAGCAATCGGATGTTGAAGAGCTATACTTAACATATCTTGAAGACGACACCCAACTAAATCACAGTTGTATGCGCCCATCCCTGATATTGATACAATTTTACGTGAATGCAAAATGCGTTTGATATGACACTAACGGGAAGTAAAGCAAGAACTCGCGAGTGATCTACTGCTCTGGGCAACTAGCCTTGGCGCAAGACGAGTTGGCCGCCCAGTAACCACCTACATCGATGTTATGACACAGGATGCCACCCTAATTGCCTTCCGAGCTTCATACTTGGCGGGATAGACTCATGAATGTCCGCGCTAGCTCGACCGAATA
>OZ010596.1:18587736-18642736 GCA_963932145.1 Acanthosepion lycidas | reverse complement strand
TATCTCCGGCTTGCCATCTCCGAGTGGATAGGATCCCTAGGAAAAAAAATGCAAGGCGTTCAAAACAGCAAATGGCTTTGTTTCGCGTCTTTTTTTTCTTTGCTGCTGAAGGGTTGTGAGTGGACTTAATGCAGTGAAAAGCCAGTCTTTGCGATCATGTAAAACTTCAGCATCCTTCATTTTTACTTCATTCGTTCTTCGTATGACATTTTTTTTTTCAACTCGATCTCTCTCCGTTTATCTTGTCCTTGAATTTAGTTGAATTTTTCTTTCTTTTCTTCTTTCACAGAAGTTAAAAAAAAAAAAGGAAAAGACAAAATAACGCCATCTGCAGGTATACTACCTGAAAAGTTTTGTATTTTATCTAAGGGTATGGACATTGTCTGGTATTTTTATGTAACTCGAAATAGGTCACGCTTTTTTCTATTGTTATTTACTGCGGAAACATGGGTTTAAGAAGGTTAATGCACTGTCACTGACGTATTTATTCTCTTCCTCCTCTTCATTATTATTATTATTATTAATAATAATAGTAGTAGTACTCTGTGGCTCGTACCCATTAAGGACGTGACCAATCCTGGCCCTCCACAATTCCTTTTCCTTTATTGCTTTTAGTAAACATTGCCGTTTTGCTTTCTGGTTGATTCTTTTTCATGGTTTAGCAACACTTTGCAGGTTATTTAAAGCCAGAAAACATTTTAACATTGTAAGAATGTTTTAGAGAGATAATAATGGTTTAGTGGTACAAGTCTTATCAATAGCTAGCTGAAGGGAGAAGACGTGTAATCATGCCTTTCCCAAGGATATCTGCGCTTAAGTGAATATAACGAACCCAACCCTAATTAGAACTCGGCTCTCCGATTAACATTCCCGAACCAGTATTCATTGCACCACCTACACATCCCAAGCGGTCACCCATCGAGGTACTGACCAGGCTCGACGTTGTTTAACTTCGGTGATCATATGTGGAAACGGTGTTTCAAATAGTGTGATCGTAAACCTTTTTTGGTATCTCTCCTAATCCCAGTTCTGCCAATCATTTACGCATGCTCGTTAGGCAGATTGTGCGCTGTTTGCCGCTATCCCTATTGCCTTCAATATGTACTGTGAGTGTCACATTTTCCAAGCCTTATTTCCTCTCTATGTACTCTAGATATTTCATTTGTCTCTTTATGTTCCTAAGTATAGCTGTCCTTTTTGCTTTAATTTCTCTAAAACTTCGTCCTTGCTCACATGTTCAGTCCATGGCATTCTCAGCATCCTTCTGTTAAACCACTTTTTTTTTACCACAAATGTTTTTCCTATTCAAAACCTTCAAATAAATTATTTCTCGAATCTAACGAGTCTCACAAATAAACTTTTTTTTTTTTTTACCACAAATGTTTTCCTATTCAAAACCTTCAAATAAATTATTTCTCGAATCTAACGAGTCTCACAAATAAACTTTTTTTTTTACCACAAATGTTTTCCTATTCAAAACCTTCAAATAAATTATTTCTCGAATCTAACGAGTCTCACAAATAAACTTTTTTTTTTTTACCACAAATGTTTTCCTATTCAAAACCTTCAAATAAATTATTTCTCGAATCTAACGAGTCTCACAAATAAACTTTTTTTTTTACTATTGCATAACATTTAAGGACCCTTTTCTTTGTTTCTAACAAAATTTTCCTGTCTCTTAATACTTTGCTTAGCTTTTGGAAAGCAACATTCGCTATCCCGATGCTCCTTTGAATTTCGTTGTGGCATTTTCGACACTGTTAAAACAGTTCCTAGAAATTAAATCTTTTGTACTTGTTTACTTTTGGTATTAATAATTTGTAATTCGCGTAACTAAAAAAGAGTCTCCGCTTTTTATAATGACCGAATTTAGCTTAGAAGAGTCATATATATATACACATACATACATACATATATATATATATATATATATATATATATATATATATACTGACTGAGTATTTGAGCAGCAATCCCTCCTTTGTACAGGTTTCATTGATGATGACTGAAAAAGAATTGCGATTAATCTTGTTTATATTTTTCTTGCATTCGTACAAGACATTTTTTGAGACATAAGGTGTAAGAATTATTCAAATGGTCTTTGGCTTCAAACACTTTCGGCTAATCTACTAGCCATTATCAAGGATGTTTGTTTGCTTGTCTGAATATGTAGTTTTTTGTATTATAGCAGTGTTTTACTACCCGAACACAGTCAACCGATAATTGATGTTATTATTAGGTTGGTGCAAAAATAATGACGTAATAATGTCGTTTTTTGACGTATTTTTTAACGTCAAAAAACGACATTATTACGTCATCGTTTTTGCACCAACCTAATAATTAAGAGTTGGTTTCTTCCCTATATATGTTTCTTCTTATATATTACTTCAAACTTTATTTCAGTAGGCGCTCCGTTACTTTTTTTCTACAGTATTTTATTTCGTCTAGCAGCTTTGAACATTCGAGAAATCTCAAAGAAAAATCCTGTTTGTGTCGCAAAAATTTCAACTGTCTTTTTCTGTCTATTATTTATATGTCCATACAAGTGTGCAGTTGAAATGACTACGCGGAACCGTAAGTTCTATGCTAATAGTTTCTTCTGTCGCGCTTCACGATTTTGGAAGTCTCTTCCGGCCTCTTGCTTTCCAGTCAACTTTGATCTTCAAAAACTCAAATGCAATGTCAATCGTTATTTAATATGATGTCAATCGGCATTTTCTGATGCCTTCATCTTGATCAACGTTCTTCTCTTTATCCTTTCCTAAAACATCACACTTTGCTCTTACTTTCACTCTCTGTAGTACCTCCCTCTTTACTCTTACTTTCACTCTCTGTAGTCCCTCCCTCTTTACTCTTACTTTCACTCTCTGTAGTCCCTCCCTCTTTACTCTTACTTTCACTCTCTGTAGTCCATCCCTCTTTACTCTTACTTTCACTCTCTGTTACCCTTTGTGTGCTAGTGGCAATATCGCCTTGCTTGGGATGAAATGCTTAAAACAAAAAAAGGTAAAACCTATATTAAGTTTAAATAAATTCTTCTCTCTGTATATTTTTTATGGAATAATATATATATATATATATATATATGTAATTATTTTTTTTAAATAAGATTCTTTCGCTACATAAGAGTTCTCAGGTTTCAAAAACAAGAGCTGAAAGCTTCAATATAATTATTAGAATTAAATTGAATTAAAGTATCAAGCTCTGTTTCATCTTCAAGCGAAATTTAAAAAAATATATACTAAAGAACTTCGGATTATTTACCTAACGAGTTCTTTCCTATTTTCTATATATTTGCACAAACACACACACACACACACACACACATATATATATATATATATATATATATATATATATAAAATTTATTCGAAAATTATAACATAAATATGTTATAATATCACTGCAATAATAGCCATTTTGTTACAATTCCGGTGTCTTATCAAGTGATTGTGTTGAATGTTTTTGCATTCAACACCATCACTTCGCATCTACGAATAATCGTCTTTAACGGACCATTCCTTCCACTTATTAATCCGTTGATAAGAGGTTTGTCTGTATATATATATATATATATATATATATATATATATATGATTAATACAAATAAAATGTGTCACTTAGGTGGCTGGTGTTATTCTCAGCACCTCGACTCTAGAGTTTCGTAGACAAATCTTTTTTGTAATCGTTCCTTCCACTCGATAAGATGTTTCAAGCACACACACACACACACACATATATATATATATATATATATATATATTCTGTTTATACGTTATTTTTATAGATACAATTTATTTAAGTAAATGTGTTTTAATCAAACAGTATTAATTAAATTTACCGCCCTGAATGTTCGAGGAATTTCGTATAAAATATACATTTTCCTATAGGAATCAAGCCTGTATATATCTGACGTGCTATACCATTTAGCCACAGAGAAGCATCTTGTTAGCAAAGTCCAAATTTCTCGATCGATCATATTTACTCACAAAACACATTTTAACGTAAACAATGATAACATATTATTCAATATTATTTCTGTTTATACGTTATTCTTATGAATACAGTTTAAGTAAATGCTGTGTTTTTAATTAAACAGTGTTAATTACATTTACTGTCCTGAATGTCCGAGAAATTTTGTAGAAAATAGGCATTCTCCAACAAGAATCGAACCTGTATTCCTATACGAAAACTTAATCGCTTCATTCCACGTAAAGCAATAAAGACACTAACGCTTAAGGGTTTACTGAGTGTGAAAGATTAAAAGAAAAACATTATTAAGGAGCGAGAAAACAAAAGAAGAAATTACAAAAGTAACAATTGACATTTTGGGGGATCAAAGTTGCCTGGAAAGCAAGACGGAAGAGAGTTCCACAAGCGAGAAGTGTGATAGAAGAAACTGTTAGTATAGTACTTACGGTTGCATCTAGCCATTTTAACTGTATACATGTTTGGGCATATGTATGTGTCTCATTTCTTAATATAGGAATCTATCATAAAATGATGTATTAAAATATTCTTCCCTATTAGACTAACCGAATGAAGAATGTCTTGAATACCAAGAATTCGCTGATCTTTTTCGTTAACTCAACGAAAGATATTAATTCACCTCAAAATAAAAAAGAACTTATATTTACTAAAATTCACACAAAATTCTCCCAGAGCGAGGCCCTTCCATAGTACTACGTTTATTTTGACCTTTGCGATCGCCCAAATGTGAATGACTCGGTTGCGCTAGTTCTAAGTGTGGGGTCAGCGTTCGTGCTCGCACGAGAAACCAGCCAAAAACAGATTTTTTTTTTTTTAATCTTTAAAAAGTCCTTGTACTTCGAATATCATTCACACTTACGAAATGTAAATAACACGCTGATTCTGAGGGTTGGATTTTTTGCGAGACAAGCTAAACAAATTTTGATTTAAAATTTATAATTTTATCATCAAAAATTTAGTAAAAAAAAAAAAAATTAATTTATTTTTTTTTATTTCTTTGGGTGAATTAATATTTGCGATTAATAAATTAATATCATTTGAGATAAATTAGCAGAAAAGATCCGAATTTGCTTCAATAAACCTACATTTATCACTGAAGATTATTTTCTCTTGTTTGAAATCTATTTTTCTTGAATTCATTGTTAACCTCTGTGTTAGATAAATTTCGTCGCGATAGTATTCTTTACGAGCAATTCCATCATAGCTGTCAAAGGTCGACTCATTAAACCTCGTTACGTTGCATGATAGGATTGCATTCGATCGTCATGGATGGGATGAATTAGTCTTTCCCTGAGAATTAAAAAATGATGGAGAAGTTTATTTCCTCCTGCTCATTGGGTGCACTGAATAAAACAAGGTGACATTAACGGTGATTCTGGAAGATATTCGACTGTGGAAAAATGGCCAGTCATAAAAGAGTCACATCATAATAACTCGTCTAGATACGATCTGACCTGAACTTCTTTTCTTTTCTTTTTCTCGATGGGAAAAGCAAAATTGTGGTCTGAAGCTGATTATTTTGTTTCTAATTCGTACAGCAGATACATTAATATAAGTTTGGAGACTGAAAGAAATGGATTTCCCTCATCTACTTGGGCGTTGGCCTGTGTCAAAGAACGAAAGAAATATGGGAGTAGAAAGGTAGAACGGAGAACAAAAATAAAAGATTTACAAAGACTTGGATGGATATTGCATAAAAATAACCCCGCCCGTCTCGTCTGTTTTTTTTTTTGTTTGTTTTTTCTTTTTTTTTTCTTTTTCTTCTTCTTCTTCTTCCCAAAATTCTTTTCTTTGCTTCTGCACAAATTCAGCAACTGATTCCGTGGGGTTGTTAGGTGACTAAGAAGCGAAGATCTCATGAAAATAGTTGTATTAATATTTCACATTTTGTTTTATAAATATGATTTCCCTTGACTCGTCTATATGAAAAAATACTGCCTTTGTTAGTGGAATTACAATTGAGTGCTCGGGACGAAGAGTTCAAAAATATTTCCTGTTCCTTTAACCCTTGGTGCACATTTCGGGTACCTTGGATGACCTGCCAACAGCTCTGTTGTTCATTTGGAGATATATGACGGTCGTAATAGATCCAATTAATCAGGAATTCTAAGCTCTAGAGTACAAACATTGATGATCAGTTTCTTTGACTTAGACGAATCCTGTTTTAGATATTTCTAACTTCAATATCTGTCCATATCTCTGAAATGAGGTGTTATATTTACTTGCATTATTTACATTATTCACATTATTCGAACTGTTATCCTCATCATCATTGCCATATTCACAGCATTTCGGCCACTATATCTCTGAGATGAGGTATTATATTTACCTGCATTATTTACATTATTCACATTATTCGGACTGTTACCCTCATCATCATTGCCTTATTCACAACGTTTCGGCCACTATATCTCTGAGATGAGGTATTATATTTACTTGCATAATTTACATTTTTCACACATTTCGGACTGTTATTCTCATCATCATTGCCATATTTCGAATTTCGAAGCGAAACCTTTATTTCGTCCACCGGGGTAGATTGTTCTACTTCCACGTGCCATATCTCTTCCGGGTGTTTCATTTATTTCCCGTTATCTCAATCCCTCATTTTTTACCAGTGCTTATATTGCAGTTTTTTCTTTTATTATTTCATTTTTTTACTAGAGCTTATATTGCAATTTTTGTTGTTGTCATTCATTGCTTTTCTCTAGCACTACTTATTACTGGTTCCCATATTGTATTCATTTCTATGCTTGGTTGGCTCAGGAGATTTTTGTGGCCTAGCATATGTGCTGATTCCTTAAGTTTTCTAACTTCGTCGCAAAACTATATCGAGGGAAAAATGATCTACAAATTAAAATCAGTTTTTTTTTACAATAAAATCACCCTTTTCAAGGCCTAAGAGCCATTCGAAGTAGATGACTACAGTGTAATAGGTACACTTTCTGTGGATATGTGGGTGAGATAGCGATTAACTCTATACGTGAATAGGTTAAGATTGTCGTGATCGGAGAGGCATCCTCATGAGAATTGTTTCCATAAAGCAGTTGTTCGTGGAACTTACATCTCACCAGTGGAATACGAAGGGAATGAGATTGGTTTGAAACAATATGTGGCATGGTGGGTCTTAACTAGTGGAACGAAATAATGTAGCTCGTCTAAATACTTTCCATGGAGATAGCATGAGAGTTAGTGGGAGGCTTGCAATGTTTCGTTTGGAGGAAAGAGGTTGTAGGGTGGAAAAGAACTAATCACTCACAAGGGCCGGGTGACACATTTGAACTGAGATTATTTCAGGGACAAAATCTCACAATAATCAACAGATATCCGATATCAGCCAATCAATGGATATATGGTGACCAGCAGGTCGAAACCTTGTGCTTGTATCATAAGATATTTTTTTATGTGAAATGGCCATACATATGGATATGCATCTGAACCAAGGACAATTATTTCTTAGTCCTAGCAACCACTGCCACACTGGAGTTGATATTATACGGACCCCACCTTTCTTAGTGGAATAAGTTGACCATACGTCTCCACTAAGATATTTTTATGTGGAATGGCCATACACATGGATATGCATCTGAACCAAGGACAATTATTTCTTAGTCCTAGCAGCCACTGCCACACTGGCGTTGATTTTACACGGACCCCACCTCTCTTAGTGGAATAAGATGGCGCTGGGTCGGAATGCTCATGACCGGTTCTTAATGAGAAGAGAGAGAGCACATACTCCGTGTTAATACTCGCCAAAAGGCTGAGAATGGATAAATGAAAATTCTCTCTTGGTGGCCTGTAACCGAATTCACAACGTTCTGTATGTTTGTTGATAGATATAATGGACTAGATTTCTTCTTTTCGAGGTAAGCATTGAACGTACCTAGACGAAAAAAAAACAATTTAATGTCGACTTTCAATGGAAAATAAAAGCAAAAATCGGACATAAAACATTCGGTCGGAACATAACCTCTCCCCCTCTTTCTTTTTTTTTCAAAACGACTTATCCCCATAAGAATTCTTATTTTAATCATTTTTGACACTGAATGATGAAAAAGAAATCAACTCTGGGGATTGTTTTTTAACACCAAATAAACTCTTTCTGTACTCCCTTGTTTCATTATTCCCTTCCATTTGACTTCGTCTACCACAACTTTACATAGACAAACAATAATCACATACCCTACATAGACTGGTAAGTTTGTCATGTTACTTTTCTCTCTCTCACGCAAAAATCCGCACACACACACACATATACATACATACATACATACATATATATATATATATATATGTGTGTGTGTGTGTGTGTGTAAAAATTCAGATATAACTAAAAATATATCAGAAAAAAGCAGTTTTCTTTTTGTCTATATATATATATATATATATATATATATATATATATATCCGATATATATATATATATATATATCCGATATATATGTATATATATATATATATATATATATATATATATATCCGATATATATGTATATATATATATATATATATATGTATATATATATATATATATATATATATATATATATCCGATATATATGTATATATATATATACATATATATATATATCCGATATATATGTATATATATATATATATATATATATATATATATATATATATCCAATATATATGTATATATATATATATATATATATCCGATATATATGTATATATATATATACATATATATATATATCCGATATATATGTATATATATATATATATATATATATATATATATATATATATCCAATATATATGTATATATATATATATATATATATCCGATATATATATATATATATATATATATATATATATATATATATATATCCGATATATATATATATATATATATCCGATATATATATATATATATATATCCGATATATATATATATATATATATATATATCCGATATATATATATATATATATATATATATCCGATATATATATATATATATATATATATATATATCCGATATATATATATATATATATATATATATATATCCGATATATATATATATATATATATATATATATATCCGATATATATATATATATATATATATCCGATATATATATATATATATCTCATAAAATTCAAAATAACAAAAAAAATCTCAAACAGTCGAAACATGAAGAGAAACTAACAGCACCAAGGCAAAAAAAAAACAAACTTGAAAATGGCTAATGAAGCGCAAAAAGCCAAAGTGATATTGGACGTTATGGACAGTTTTTTTTCTAGTCTAACGAAACGGAAAAATGTAAGAACGCTGGAAAAACTAAATACAAATTTTCTTGTCCGCCATATTTAACAAAGGATGTTTAAAAGAAATGTTGGTATTCAAATACATGAATTATAAAAGTGAACATAGAAGTCAACACTTACAGGCAACAGTCTGTTTCATGCTAGATGCAATATATATATAGTCTTTTTCAAGCTAGATGCAATATATCTGGCCTGACGATTGCATCTAGCATGAAATTTTTATATTTACACACGCTCTATCTCTGATATTGAGCACTTTATTCCATAAATATAGCACATCTTCAGACTATATTTCTTCATATTTATATAGACAGAGAGAGAGCGAGAGACAGAAAGATAGGGTTGGTGTACATGATATAAAATTCCTATCACCAAAAATACAATATTTAAATTCAACATCATAACTTGATAAGACACCAGCAGTGTTGAAACTACTGCAACTTTTGTAGTGATCTTATAGCATGTATATGTTATAAATTTGAGATATATATATATAATATTAATATATATATATATATATATATATATATATATATATATATATATAAAATCCAATTGAACTTTATTTTTAATGGAAACTCATATTTGAGTAAAGTCCCCGTTATAAATATTCAGTCTTGCCTGATCGGCAAAAGTTGGTCTGAAGCACCTCGGATCTAACGACGGTTCCCCCTGACCAGGTAGACACAGGTTCGAATCCTGCCGGAGAACGCATATTTTCTTTAATAAGATTTATCGAATGCTCAACACGGTAGACAAACATATATAAATAGTGTTTAATGAATAAATAAATTTAGAAATTTCTTCATATATAATATATATATATAATATATATATATCTATACATATATATATATATATATATATATATATATATATATATATAATATATAATATATATATATATAGATATAATATAATATATATATATATAATATAATATATATATATATATATAATATATATTTATAATATAATATAATATATATATAATATAATATATATATATATAATATAATATATATATAATATAATATATATATATAATATATATATATATTATATATATATATATATAAGCAAATATATGGATATAGATCCGACAGAATGAAGAAAAATATACGGAAAAAGCAAACAAAAATCCTTATATGCAATTATGCTGTTTTCTTTGTCATGTTGAATTGATAATGTTAATTATATTTTATGAATATGTCCTGAAGATGGTTTATTAGACCAAACCTTCCGACGTTGACATTATATTAGCATTAAAACAGCATAATTGCATATAAGAATTTTTGCTTGTTTTTCCGTATATTTTTCTTCATATATATATATATATATATATATATATATATATATATAATATGTGTGAAAATATTGTAGAAAATAGGAAAGAAACTGGTTTAGTAAATAATCCAAAGTTCCTTAGTATTTTTGTAATTATTTTTAAAAAATAGTGCTCGATGCGAAAGTAGAGCATAAATATAATTATTTATTTAAAAATATGATTCCAACTCGCTACATAAGAGGTCTCATGTTTCAAAACAAGAAAAAACAGATGGAGGCAGCATAAATGCTCCTTCAACAACATAAACTTTAGACATCAGACCTCTCTATCTAAATATTTTTGGCACCTGAAAGAAAAAAATAGGACACCTAAAGTAAAATGGAAAATCATTAACAGGACTAGAACTTGCAAAACTTGGGATGACCCATGGCCTTTGTGCCTCCATGAGAAACTACACATTATTAAGCTTCTAAACAATAAAAACCTATTAAACAACCGGCAAGAATTAACGGTTTTCTGCCGACACAACCGAACTTACGCTCTGAAAAACTCGCATACAAAAAAATAAATTTTAAAATCCATAGCCCATATACATAGTTTTAATAACCTACAAAAATTGATAACCCTTTATGAAGTCGTCAAATAACAAACGTTACGCCCTTTTCATATACACAAATCCCTTTCATAAAGAGATATAATAAAAGAATAAAATAAAAATAAATAAATAAATCTCCGTAGACGCTCAAGCCAGACTATGAGAAAACTTCCTCCGTCGTAAATTTAGCCACCCCCACCTTACCGTGACCCGGCATCTATGAAAGTAACTCTATAGTATACTGATACAAATTATTAACACCCCACCCCTGCCGATTCTAAACAATCCGCCCTTGATGTTACCATGGAAATTTTTGATTTCAATTCTGACCATACTATTAAAACTCGTAAATTTCAGAAATAAGTCATTCCCAAAAAATTTCGCTTGAAGATGGAACAGAGCCAACTTTAACTCAAGTTAATTCAAATATTATTTTGAAGTTTTCGGCTCTTGTTTTGAAACATGAGACCTCTTATGTAGCGAGTTGGAATCATATTTTTAAATAAATAATTATATATATATAATATATATATATATATATATAATATGTATATATATATAATATATGAATATATATATAATATATATATATATAATATATATATATATATATATAAAATATATATATATATAATATATATATATATAATATATAATATATATATATATATGAATATATATATAATATATATATAATATATATAATATATATGTATATATATAATATATATAATATATATGTATATATATAATATATATATGTATATATATAATATATATAATATATATGTATATATATATGAATATATATATAATATATATATAATATATATAATATATATGTATATATATAATATATATAATATATATGTATATATATATAATATATATATATAATATATATATATGATCGAAATAAAAGTATAAAACTTAATATTACGAGACATGTTAAAAACGGGTGAAGCTCTGAGCCTTTCTTGAACGACGAAATCGACTTTATTAAGGATACCCTAAGTAACTTGGGTCATCCTCTTGATACCGTTAATTCAGTTATCCGTAGTAAAGTTGAAGAGATCAGAAGTGCCGAGTTCTACACTGTCAAAAAATGCCCTGTTTACTTCAGATTACCCTGGATTTGTACGAAATGTGAAAAAAATAGCCAAACAAATTTCATCCAATGTTCGTTGTTGTTGTTTTTTTTTCTCTGCGGAAGTTCGGATTATTTTTCAAACTCGGCCTATGTTTCGATCTGCGTGTAAAGACGTTCTCCCTCCCCATCAAATTAATTCAGTTATTTATAAATACGTTTGGAGTTGCGGAGCCGACTACATAGGGAGAACAACTGAACGCTTAGACATGAGAATAAAACAACACGTTCCTACAAAAATTAGAAATCACACCTTGCCTTTGAATGGACTCGTCCCGAACACCTATAGTTCCGCCATATGCGAAGACCTATTAAAGAACAGCCAAATTTAGTGTTGACTGGTTCAGTCTGAAGTCGGACGTCCGGCTGATCGGTTAAACTCTCTGCCTTTGGGCAGGGAGGAACCCGAAGGAGTCTACGCCGAAGGGCGGAGTCTCTTTCGGGGAAGTAAACCGATCCTGAACCCGTTTATACGGGTTCAAAGGGCATATTTTTGGCCGAGCCCACGGGCTCGGAGATCCCACGTTAAACCGGCCTTGTGCCACATGATGCCCTCGTGGGTGGGTGACTAAATACTAGTGTTCACTGGTTCAGTCTGAAGTCGGACCTCCGACTGACCGTCTGATCGGTTGAACTCTCTGCGTCCGGGCGGGGAGGAATCCGAACGAGTCTACGCCGAAGGGCGGAGTCTCTTTCGGGGAGGTAAACCAACCCTGAACCCATTTATACGGTTCAAAGGGCATGTTTTTGACCGAGCCCACGGGCTCGGAGATCCCACGGGCTCGGAGATCCCACGTTAAACCGACCTTGTGCCACATGATGCTCTCGTGGTGGTGGTGGGGGTGACTAAATACTAGTGTTGACTGGTTCACCGTGTTGTCCCGGTCTCACTCCTTATTTCATCTAAAGGTTCTGGAGGCACTTTACATCGGGTCCCGTAAGCCTTCTTTGTGTAAACAACGTCAGTGTTTGTTGGGACTCGCTGTCATTTGTTTCTAGTTACTTTTGCATATTTTTTTTTTTTTTTTTTTTTTTTACATCTTCTTTTATTGTAGATTTTTCTCTGTTAATTTTTAAATCTCCCGTTGAAGCCTGAAGAGCGGGAGCGAAACCGGTTGCTTCGCCCGTTTTTAATATGTCTCGTAATATTAAGTTTTATACTTTTATTTCGATCATTAAATTTTGTACCCACAAAAATATCTTTATATATATATATATATATATATATATATATATATATATATATATATATATATATAAAGGTTGTTGCAAAAATAATATCGGTTTTTGACGTTAAAAAATACGTCAAAAACCGACATTATTTTTGCACCAACCTTTTATATATATACATATATATATATATATATATATATATATATATATATATATATATATATATATATATATATATCCTCTATGAAAGGAGATACTTTATTTAGGGCATACGGCCATATCAAGTTGAAAGTCTGGTTCTTCTCATTCTCGTACTATCACCGAAGTTAAGCAACATCGAGCCAGTCAGTACCTAGATGGGTGACCGATTGGGAATAACAGGTGCTCTATGCTTGTCTGTGCGGATGGTGTAGTGGATAAAGGCTCGCAATTGTAAATAAGACAATCAGTTCCACACGTTTGCTATATTTACTTACGTATAAATACCCTTGGCAATGGTATGAATCCTCTTTTTCTCCCCCAGCTATGAGTTAATTAGTATGACTTGTTTCAATAAATCATTATCTTAAAAAAATTCTTGTTTTATGGCTTTAAATAACCTGCGCTTGATAAACCATAAAACGTAATCGATACATTTTTTAATGTTGGCTGCTTCCCTTTTATTGCAACAGCCTTCAGAATTTCGAGTCTTTCTTTGCACTATGTCCTATATAAAATTGTGTTTTACATATATATATATATATATATACACTAGCAGACATACATAGCTGGTCGATCAGAAAAAGCGTTCAATTAGAATTAAGCAAAAACAGCATCTATATATTTAGATTTAACAGAGTCTATCTTCTTCATTTACTTTGAAGTACTTTGATAAAAGCATTTTGAATTAATGCAGTTACTGATATACCAGAACTAGTCTGTATTTATTCAATCGATGTTAACTGAGGGCATGAAGGGGTAAAACAGGCAACATGAAGACCCACTTCAGACCACAATTATCTTGGAGTTTTTGAAATTCAATTTGTCAGTGTGCTACCAGGGATGTAAAAGAGGTTACATTTATAAAGCAATTGTTAAGTTTGATGAATATTGGTTGAAAGATCAACGAAACATAAGAAAGAAACCAGCAAAAATCACCATTTTTCGCAGTTTACGTGTGTTTTCCCTACATGGGTGGAAAGTGTTCGAATGAACTACATTCCCTGGTCCCGTCAGCTCAAACCTTCACGGTAAAGACACGTCATGCCACTAACATTGTAGTGAACCACCCAAATTCCCTACGGATTCCATCGAAGAGAAGTAAGTTCCACCCGAACAGCGTCTTTCTGCGGACCACTGCTCAGTGGAATCAATCCCTAAGAGGATGTTTCCTCGATCACTACAGTCTTAACCTGTTCAAGTCTTGGGCCAGACTTTATCTTCTACTCCTAACGTAACCATCTACCTCGAGTGGCTGTTTATCTCTGTTGCTCTTGCCTTCGATATGTCTTGTGATTGATATTTCCAAGCACTCTTTCCTCATTATCTGTTCTCAAAATTTCCTTTATCTAAGTATTTTTTTCTTAGGACTCACTCGTTTACTTATATGCTCCCAGTTTGAATTAGTATTTTTATCTGATTATTTCAATATGTTTTCTTTAAAAAAAAGAAAAAGAAAGAAAGGAAAGAAAGAAAGAAAAGAAAAAAAACACGACAATTTAATGATGAAAATCTCGATTGCTTGCTTCGAAACTAAAACTACGCTGGACATGGCCATAAATCTGTCAGAAACTGATAAACTTGATTTCTAACATAATTTTGCCTTCTTAAAATCGGATATCAATATTTATCAGGCCCCACCAATCTCATCTTGGCCATTCTTTCGATAAAATCTACAAGTGCTAGCTATTCCTTCACCGAATTTTTTTTTATATCGTTTTTTCCCAGTTTTACGATGCGAGATGTCATGATCATTCGGTGATATACTTTGTCGCAAATACACGAGAATAAGGACGTGTTGCTACCCTTTAATAACGCGAGGAATTTGAACAGCGGGCACGAATCGACTTTCGCCTGAAATCTTAGGTAAACTGTAAAAATAAATAAATCAAACATAGCTTCTTTGGGAAAAGCCTAATAATCTATACCGGTTAAAACCGATTTTTATATAGCAATTAACGAAGATTTGTTTAATATCTGGATACGGCAGTGAGGATTAAAACATCAGCCGAAACAGAGTATTAGATATTTTTATATTTCACAACGACGGCTGATGTTTAAATCAGGATAAAAATCAGACAATCGAATGCTGATTTTCAAAGTAGGCATGCCTTCTCTGCTTGAAAGATTGACGTAGAACTATCTATTTTATCCCTAATCCGCTTTTCTACGAACATTTTTCTTTGTGACGAATTAAATTGCGAAAGTAATATATATATATATATATATATATATATATATATATATATATATATATCTTCACACTTCACAATGTCAATATATGTCTTCTTGTTGGTTGAAATAACTATTAGCTTGTGGTAAATTTGAATTTCTTTTCTATGTAATTTATATGTTCTGTTATAATAAACATATTGAGCTCTTTTTGTGGATAAATTTTAATATTTTATATTATTAGGATTCACTTGGATTATTACATATATATATATATATATATATATATATATATATATATATATATATAAGTGATTTTTTTTTGGGGGTGACGTATTTCGGTCTTTAGGACTTCAACGAAAAAATCATATATCATTTTTCCCATATATATATATATATATATATATATATATATATATATATATATATATATATATATATATATATATACATACAGCGTGGATGAAATGTAAGTAGGCATTAAAAATTGGTAATAAAATCCGTATTCCTATTACAAATGATACATTTTCTTTATTACATGGGAAAATGAATTTAAATCTTCATATTTCAATGTAAGCACCGGTGGCATCAACCAGTTTCCTCAAACGGCCAGGAATGGAATGAAGAGCCTTCTGAAGAACGTCGTGTTGGATATCATGGAGACACTCCTGAATCCGTGCCTCTAAGTCCTCCAATGTACGAGGTCTTGTCTTGTACACCTCCTCTTTTGTGTAACCCTACAGGTAAATATCACATGGTGTGAGATCTGGACTTTTGGGGGGCTATTCATGAGGTCCGCGTCGTCCCATCCAACGCCCTGGAAAATGTTGGTCTAACCACACACGTACAGTAAGCGCAAAATGGGATGGTGCAGCATCCTTCAGGAATGTCATGTAACCAATGTTATCCCAGCCAGACAATGTGGGCCGGACGTAATTTTCGAGCATCTGAAGATAGCGGTCCGTATTCATGGTGATACGCAGAAGATATGGGCCGACGACACTTGTTGTCGACATTCCGCACCACAAGGTCACTTTCGGTCGAGTTTGCATCACCTCAATCGTCATGTTTGGATCGTTATCACATGATGTCCAGTAAAATGGCAGTTGTGATGTTTGATGAAACTACCAACACGGAATACAACCTCGTCACTCCAGAGGATGTTTTCAAACAATGCAGGACAATATTCATGCAAATCTAGCATTCATTCACCATATTCCATTCTGCGGTCACAGTCTTCAGGTTTTAGCACCTGCATGCAAATAAGGAATCCCTATTAGTGTTCTTTGTTCAAAAAATGTTTTCCTCATGACTTCAGTAATACTAAAAAATCTAAAAGAAATTTCTAATGCCTGATTACCACTCCCTTTGCATATACAGGTTGCGATGCGTAAATTGTCGCCATTCATTTTTTTTTTAAATTTCGCACATGCGCGTTGTTTGTTTTTGATTTGTCTACTGCACAATCTAGTTGGGTTAATTGGGTACCGTCTGCGAGAAAAAGAGCAATGACTCAATTCATTCGGAAAAGGCATGCTGTACTGCTTGGCATTCGCGCCAATACGAACGTTTCATAGTGTCTGAGTGCCAATCTGAGAAAAGTGCAGAGGATTCGGAAAGAGTTGGATGAGTCTAATGGCGATTACGAAGGTACAGCAACGCAGATAAGAAAAGCACTCCCGTATGTGTTGTTGAGGGCCTCACTCAACACGGAGGCCTACATCACGTAGTGCTGCTGTGGGTCAAGTGAGTGGCTGCTAGAAGACCTTTTGTCTGTCAACAGGACTCTGCACCATGCCACATAAGCAGGAGAACCCAGTTATGGCTGTCAAGACATTTTCTGTGACCACATCACCCCTTACACCTGACCATATAACTCGCCAAATTGCTACCTCCTAGATTATTAGGTATAGAGTGAAGATAAGCAAGAGACCAACAAAACTCCCTGTAATACTAAAGATGAACTGACGGCAAGGATTATGGCCGCATTCAACAACTTAAGCAAGGAGACCGCCCAGAAGAGTTGTAGGAGATGCCGTTGTTAAAGCCATTATTGAATAAATTAACTCTTTAGTATTTCAAGATATTTTGTGTAATTTTGGTAAATACATCAGTTAAAATGAGATGTCAGTGTTATTTTCATTTTGGCGTCATTTAGACGACAATTTATCCATCGCACCCTCTATATATTTCATTGGATGACATAAACATATTGTGTCTATTAATTTTAATACTGATCCTTTCCAGTTCTCTAATCAGCTAAGATGAATTCATCAAGGAAGGCGTCGTAGTCTTCTTCTAACTCAAATACTTTCGATTTTTTCTGAGATCATCTTCAGAGGTAAATTACAAAGACAGACTTATTGTAACTGCGATAAAATGTGAATTACGTTGTGATGGGGATTTTTAGAATTAAAAATTTTAAAATAATTCCAGGACGTGTTCGTGCGTATATTTAAAAAAAAAATACCATCGCAACGGAATACAGATTTTATCGCAGTGACAATGAGTTCGTAATTTGTAATTTACCTCTGATTATGTTCTTGGAAAAGATCGAAAGTACTTGAATTAGAAAAAAAAACTACTGTACTTTCTTTGATGAATTTCATCTTAACATCAAGAAATTGATTAGCGAATTGGAAAGGATCAGTATAAAAATAAATGGACACAATATGTCTATATTATTACCGTAATTCCTCCTGTACAATATGCGCCCCTATAATACATTAACCCCTTACGTCCTAGTGACTTTATTGCGTTGATAAGGTACAACCGAGAAAAACGGATCATCATCAAAATCATGCTGAATACATCCAATGAATTCATTATTCTTGTATTTTCATTCTTGTTAAATGTTTTTCATAAACATATATAACTTATTGAAAATGGTTACCGTAATTCCCCGTGTATAATAAGCCTTCATCCATAATACGCGTCCCTAAAATTGTGCTGAAAACGTGGGAAAATGCTTCTACTCATGCATAATACGCATTCATTTTTGGTAATCAAACCTTATAAATTGTACCTCCCCAATTTCATTACGGCCAGCGTTTCCTTCTCTTATTTAAAAAAAAATGGTTTTAACCCTAGAATACTCACTATTGATATATAGTACCCAGCGCAAATTTTCCTATTTTTAATTACAATTTTCAGTACCTCATTTTCTTATGTAAATAATGTTTTTCATTTCCTATTAATGTTAACTCAAAGTACAAAGTTTGAAGTATCTGCATGTAAAATATTTCAAATAAAGATTTATATTTAATATTTTTTTTATATTTTAGTAGTGGTCTAACTTTAATTCAAGGTTAGTATTCTAGGGTTAATCATAGAATAATATTATTCCACTGTAGTTTTATTGTAATTCTTATTTTATTTTACAACTCTTTTTTTTAAAGATTTTTTGTAGCTGTGCATAATACGCACCCCTGATTTTGCTTATTTTTTTTTTTTAGAAAAAATGCGTATTATACATGGGGAATTACAGTAAATTAAATATGTTTGAATGTAGATATGATGCTAAAATGTATGCACACACACACACATACAAATATATTAGGTTGGTGCAAAAATAATGTTGTTTTCTCACATATGTTACTATGTAAGAAAACGACTTTATTTTTGCACCAACCTAATATATATATATATATATATATATATATATATAATTGGTAAATATCGCTAGACTCGGCCAATACGCAGTCCTTAAAAAACCTAATGCTATGGGAATATACCTCGTGATGACTTTGCACGCAGAGACATGGTTGTAGGTTTTAGCTTGCACACGTGTGTATATATAAGTTTGTTCAGCTTGTTATTAGATAGCTGACGAGGAGGCACATTTTTTTTTTCTTGGAGGGGGTGCCAACCATCCTTAAAGTATTCGTCATTGCAAAGATTGTCACTGGGTTCAATACTAGAACCACGAAGTCCTTCAGCATATCTTCTTTTTTTTATCCTTTGCTAATCCATGATGCTCAATTGCGTGTAAGTACAATGGCAAAATGAAGACAATATTTTGTCCTTAAGAACCGGGCCGTCAGCCATCAGTTATTCTGGTCAATATTTGTTGCTAATGTTGCTAATCTCTTCCATCTTCTGTTCGTTGCCCAATTCCTGACATGTGAGAAAACAATATGGAGAGGGCGGGGGGGGGGGGGCAGACAGCAAAGGCGTTGCCGAGATAAAGAAAAGAGTAGGGTAGATAGAAGAGAATGAATCTGGAGTTGTACAAGTGATTATGGGTGTGGGCAAAAGCTGAGAGAGTGGGGAGAGATATAAAAAAAAGGAGGTCGATTGAAAGGGACAAGATTTTAAAACTTAATGAAGGAAGAAAACGGCGGAAAAATGAGAATGAAAGACAATCGTAAAAGACGGGTTGAGAATAAAAAAAATAGAGAAAGAAGAAAAGTGAAAATAAATAAATAGCCATGAGGTGGTGAGAAAGAAAATGATAAAGAAGACGTTGATGAGAGAGATGATATGATGAGAGTAAATATCATATTGGTTTGGTGCATAATTATCAGGCGTTTTTTTAAACAATACTTATTATGAAAAAAGAAACAACAATTTTTAAATGAATATAACATAATTTTTGTAACCTGAAAATAAAATAAAATAAAGAAAGAAGCGACAAAAAAAAGTGACAAAGAAAGAAGCGACAAAAGAAAAAAGCTAAGGAAAAATAAGAGCTCGTAGAACTAATTTCTTTTTCTTTAGATGGCTTGTCAATTTAAACACCTCATTGTCTCCCATTAGCAGAACTGATGCTATCCTCTAGGAAAGTAACTCGTTACGCCTTCTCGGACTAACGTTCTCAGCTGATATGTAGTGAAAATACTATATTGAATCCATTACTATGTCAGTTGCTAAGAAGGTCGGTTCACTGCGTCGGGCGAAACAATTTTTCCTTCCGGAATCTATCTTGTATATCTATAAGTCTACCATTTGTCCATGCTTAGAATATTGCTGGCACATATTTTCCAGTGCCCCTGCTATTTACCTGAAGCTTCTTGGTAAGATCCAGGGAAGAATCAGCAATATCATAGGCCCGTATTTGGCGTCTCCGCTTTAGTAACTTGCCCATCGCCGTTAGATTGCCTCTCCGCGCCTTTTTTTTAATAAATACTTTCATGGTCATTGTTAGGATTATCTCTTTGCTTGTTACATAGACTGTATGAATCTAACCGCAATACTAGACTAGCGTCGCAATCTCATCAATTTACAGTTTAGCTGGCTATGTGTAGCCGTAGGTTCTATGTTAATAATTTCTTTTCTCGCACTTCTCACTTGCAGAACTCTCTTCCGGCTCCATGCTTTCCAACCAACTTTAATATGCAAAAATTTAAATGCAATATCAATCGCTATCTTTTGTCCTCCTGATTACTCTTTTCTCCTCCTGATTACTCTTTTCTCTTTCAACTCATTACTAATGTAATTCCTCTACATCTTGTAACCCCTTGTGGCTGTACTCCCTTAGAGTGATACTGATGAAAAGTTTGAAAAAACGAACATATAGAGAAGAAAGAAGAGGAATAATCTGTTTGATTTGTCTTTTTTTTTTTCAACCGAATCAACCACTTCTGGTTTGTTTTTAACACCGGAACATATTCTGGATTTTAAGAATAATTCATTTTTTACGAGAGATTATTGCGTTAACAATTTTTTTTAAGATAACAATGATTTACCAGATGTAACTTCTGCTTTAATCATTTTTTCTACAAATATTTACATGGAAACTGAAGCAAGGTACTAGATTGGCATCTAGGTCCCACCCTTTTACTGTCGAAATAGTTAAATGCAACCGTCACTTCTACTTCAACAGTTTCTTTTCTCGCACTTCCCAACAGTGAATCTCTTTTCCGTTTAATTGCTTCTCTGAAAACTACAGTCTTCAAAAATTTAAATGCAACGCCAATCGCCATCTTCTGTCTTCCTGAACCCCGTTCATCTTTTGTCCTTTCCTCAATTCTACCTCTACCCAGTCTTCTCTCTCACTTTCACTCTCTGTAACGTCCCTACCTACAGGTGACACTCCCACCTAGGCTTGGGGTGAAATGATTAAAAAAAATATCCGCGTTAGTGAATGTTACGACGACTTACAGCCACATTACGTTGAAACACCTCTTCTTCTCTGGTCACCGAACTTAAGCAACGTTGAGCCTAGCCAGTACCTAGATGTGCGGCCAATAGGGAATACAAAGTGTTTCGATGTGCGAATACCCTCGGGTGATCACGAATCAAAAAGAGGTCTGATGGCCCAAGAGTGTCACATCTGATTTCTTCCATTAGTCATTTGATCAGTATTAATGGATAATGGCCAATTCCACATTCCATGAATCTGTAGAAGGCCTATGCGCAACAAAGGACTTTCACAGGCTGAGGAGAAAGAAGAAAGAAAGAATATAACAAACCCGACTGGAATTCGATCACAGCTCACCGATTACTCATTCCGGGTCGCTATCCATTACGCTATCCGCAGATTCGCATTTCTTTTTCTTATTCACTTCAAACATAGCGATCATGGCACTAAGACATAGAGAGGTAGAGTGGGTGAAAGAGAATGGTAAGACTTCAGACAGGACAAATAAGGTGAAGGATAACAACGGAACAACATTCAAGAAGAATGGCGACAGATTTGTGAAGATTGTAGGCGCCAGGGAAGCAAGAAACCGAAACAGACAAGTAGTGCGAGAAAATAAACTTAGTTCAACAGCAAAATGGTGAGATCTATTAGGTTGGTGCAAAATTAATGTCGTTTTCTCACATAATAAAATATGTGATAAAACGACATTATTTTTGCACCAACCTAATAGTTGCCAGTCTAGTCTTATGTGCCATGTCCCTTCAGGACGTTGGCGACCATGGCTCTCCACAATTTCCTACTCATTATATCTCTTAATAACTTTCGTCTTCTTGCCAACTTTTCCCAAACCCAACTCTGCCGTCCATTCGCTCAAGTTCGCCAGGTAGGATGGACATTGCTTTCTCCTGGATGTGAGCAACGACAAATTTCTAGAAACAGTGACAAAAAACAGGATAAATACTTAACATCAGAAAGAGACTGTTGAAATTTCTGGTTTACATATTGAGGAAAGAATGCTCGGAAATTTTGATACTCACATACCAATCTTGTAGCATGCTTAAATTCATGTAGTCGAGGCACTAGAGAGAAAAACTGGTAGCTAGGTTAACCCTACTTCTGCTTCTGCTCTTAATAATTAGCATTGACAATATCGGAATAATGCACCGATCATTTGATATATTTTAGCCCAAAATACAACTGTTAAATCCAGCCTTATGCTCTGTGGTTAAGTACTGTTTTTGACAAGAATAATCTGCCCCGGTTGAAAGTTTAGTATTCGTCATCATTAAAAGTCATTTCCACCGACAGCAGAATAATTAACCCTCCCACGATGGATAAAGCTGATCCGACTGGCCAAATATGACATGGATATTGGTATTTTATTGTACTCGGCTTACGTGCAATCGGCCAAAATCAGCTCTTCGTGAGTATATTTGCCTCTACCAGATAGCTGGACCATAATCCTGCCAGAATATATGATGAACTCTCCTGTCGTTTTCGACGAATGAGGGTCCAGCAATTGGAATTCTTAGAAGTGAATCGCCAAACTACCCACACATATGGTTTAATGATAATAACGAAAATGCAAAATTAACCACACTTTCCGGAGAAACAGAATACAATAATCTCGTACACACATAATGGGCCACAAGATCATCAAACGACCGGCCTCAGGTTTTTAAATTTAAATTGTCCTTCCTCTAGATTGGTTGTCAACCAAGGCTAAAGAGCCCAGTCTGTTCTACTATTGAACCCATAGATAAGGGAGACGAAAAGATGGATTCATACTTTTTCCAGGCTATTTTCGGATAAGTGTATGTAACGAACCTGACTGGAATTCGAACACGATTCTCCGATTTCTCATTCACAGTCGCACATCCATACTAGAAATAAAATATACAATTATTATTATTTAATGGATACTCGTATTTGAAAGTGAAGCCTCATTTTTATTTTAAGTAGTGTGTATTAGGCTATGGGTCGGCGCATCCGAGAGATCTTCAGTAAAATGTGATTACTTGAATGCGAAGACCGATATATATATACACTGTTTGAAATAAAGAGGGAAATTAGGCGTCTATTTCAAATAAAAGTAACCACTAAATAATAATGTTTGAAGTAGTAAAGATGTTATATTATAAATAAATCCATTATATATATGTGCTTGTGTGTGTTTGTATAATGTGTTTGTATATATATGTGTATGTGTGTATATATATATATATGTGTGTGTGTATAATGTGTTTATATATATACGTGTGTGGGGGTGTATGTATAATGTGTTTATATATATATGGGTGTATGTGTAATGTGTTTGTGTGTATATATATATATATATATATATATATAATTATATCTGCTCTACTTTGTATTGAGCACTCTTTTAAGAATAGTAATTGTTGGTTATTGGAATTCATTCCATATACACCAATCATATACTTGTATATATATATATATATATATATATATATATAAAGTTGCAAATTAAAAATATAATAATGTTCTTTTATGAAAGTATTTATTATATATATATATATATATATATATATATATATATATGGGGGGGATGCATAATGTGTTTGTAATATACACGCTTACACACATCATACTCACTGACTCCCTAAGATCCAAATAACACACACACACACTTAATAGAGACACATGCCCATTCCAGGAACCAATAAAACTGTCAAAATGACCAAGGGAATTCAGAGCAGCATGAATCCATCCAGCTCTTATTTCAAATAACAACTTAAAAGACACTGTTTGACAAACATAAAGTCTGAACAAAATTCATGTTAAAAAATAAAGAACATGTGAAAGCCCCAGACAAAAGTTCCTTTTCTCCATCAAGACATTCATTTCTGTAGTTCACTGCTACCAGCAAGCAGAATTTTTTTTTATCCTGATGATGGCCATGTTGGTCGAAACTAGTCGAGGAATCTAACTGAAATTATAAAACCGAAAGAATATTAATATACAATCCAGTGTGTCTGAAGATTTAAATTTTTTAATATTTTTTATTGTTCAAAATATATATGCAATTTTTATATATATTATTTAGATATTATATATGCACGGTACTTATTGGAAAAAGCTCAATATCAGCGATAAAGTTAACATTTAATTTCGTTGATGTGATTTTGTGACCTTGGAGAGAGAGAGAGAGAGAGAGACTGAATCTCTGAGATGAGCAGTTATTTTTTTACATGATTTACATTCGCATCCTTCCGGCCATGTTTGACAGATCGATCATAGTGAGATTTAAAACCGGATCCTACTCACGGAATTTTAATATACTAACCACTCAGCCATGAGTCCATATGTATGTATGTATATACTGAATAATGTATCTCTCAACATTTAAAACAGCATGCATGTCCAGATTCGCAATTTAGGAAGATTCTTGTTGAAAATATATCTATACTTTTTTTTAATGAAAATAATAAACATAACATTATTTACATTATTTGGATTATTGTACTCATCTTGGTCGCCATATTTATTACAACGTTTCGGCCGTTGTACGCTCCGGCCTTCTTCAGTTAGTTGGAATGTCGAACTAAACCCTTTATTTCGCTCACTGGGGTAAACTGTTCTAGTTCCACGTCCCATGTTTAATGGATGTCAGTTATCAGTTATCTCCTGTTACTTTCTCTCTGAAAGTTCTCTACTGCCTTAGCCGGGTATTGAACTCACGCTCTTTGGGTCCTGTCACTGGATCTAACTAACGCCTTTATCCACTGTGTCCTCAATACCCGGCTAAGCTTATCAGACGATATGAAAAGAATTTACATAAAATAAATAGACAACACTTGTCTATATTATTTAATGAAACATGCATATATATATATATATATATATATATATATATATATATATATATATACCCAAGTATATGATTGGTGTATATGGAATGAATTCCAATAACCAACAATTACTATTCTTAAAAGAGTGCTCAATACAAAGTAGAGCAGATATAATTATTTATTTTTAAAGAAAAAAAAAAAAATGTTATAAATTTTTTTTTCTTTAAAAATAAATAATTATATATATATATATATATATATATATATATATATATAAAAGACCTGGGCTAGACGAGTCGGCTAATAAAATAAGTTGCTTGAACTTTTCTTAATTCGTTGAATATTATAATAGTCGTTATTTATTGAGTTTTTTTTTTCAATTCTGCTAACTTGAATAAAGCACGTAAAATCTCCGCCATTTTCATGTTTTTTGTCAATTATATATATATATATATATATATATATATATACCCACTTAAGTATTAAGCGTACTTTAGTGGCCCGCAACTGAACAGCTCAGCCCCCTATCTTCCGGTTAGAGGCAAAAATCTCGCTAAACTCAAATGCAGAAAGCCAATTCTTCCACTCAGTCTTTGAGACGAACAACCACAAGAAAAAAAAATACGAAAAAAAAATAGAAGTGAGAAAACTCCTAAAATGTCCAACACCCAAAACAACCTTTCCATCATGTCTATTGAATTGCTACTTAACTTAATAGAAACAATTCTGCACTCGGTAACCCTGCGTTTAAAAATGGCAAATAAATAATATAGGGTCAGTCGTCAAGTGCAGTGGGTGGGAGGTAGTACCTTCCATGTCATCCCCCTCCACTTACCTTTCACCAGCACATTTGATTCTATTGAGAAGCACTTCTTAAACTTTTCAATCTGACAACCTTTTCATCGGCTGTCAAGACCTTTGTCGACATTCACTTATATATGGACATTCTACCAAAGAATAATGTCTATTCAGGTGTCTGTTCTCTTCGCAAGTTTTATTCTACTGGATTTTGTCAACTTACGAACAAGACACACTCCTTTGATTTTTCGAGACCTCTTTTATCTCCTCTCTTCCGAGACCGATATATTATTTAAGTCTTACGTTTCTCTTTGCTGGGACATTTTATTTTTTTTTCAATTCAGTTTTAGCTCGGGAATTTCTTGACGATCAGAATATATTATCAAATCGAACTAAACTTTGGCCAAACCGAAAATAAATAAATAAAATTTGCCTCTCAAATTTAGAATAAACGTCGGTTTGGTTTATTTTGTTTTACGGCATATTAACACCTCAATGCGTTATTTAATGCCGACAACATTTTTAGGATAGATTCGTATGAACAGAGTATGTATTCTTTGGTTTAGATTGGTTTGGTTTATTTTGTCCCATGGCTCACCAACCCCAATGAACTACTGAATGCCGACAAACTTCTTTATTGATGGTAATATTTTGTTTTGTCAAAAATCTGTTTCTGGTAATAATTTTCCTTCAAAATTGTATTGCTGGTAATAACCTTTTCAAACAAAGTATTGCAGGTAATAGTTAACTATTTATCCATAGCTGGGACCCTAGCAGGTGCTACTACCCCGGGTCAGGGTGGACCTGAGAACACCAGCAATTAAGAGGTGGTTCCACGATCCTCAAAACCTCCTGATCAGAGGCCTTGCTGCTGGACGTAGTTTATCGTCTTACCCAGGACGCGGATGTTGTTTAACATCTTACCCAGGGGGAGAATAAACGTCAGATTGTCAGACTCTTTTCACCAATATATTTTTATTAAATGGATAAAAAGAAATTCGCAGCATTTTTATTTTTTTAAACATTTCTTCATAAAATATTTATTTTACTCTTTCCGCACACACACACAAAACATTTTTCACTGGAAAGTAACTTTTTACAAGTCAAATGTAAATTTGTATAATTCAAAAATATTTTTCTAAATCAAAAGTGAAATTTATTAAAGGAAAATAAAAACTAAAAGAATCTCTCCAAAGTGTTAGTACTTGAAAAATGAATTTTTTTATAAAGTTTATTCTAAATTTCAATTTTCTCTTTACCCCCCTTGTTAAATAACTGATAATTCATTACGTTTTCTCTCTCTCTCTCTCTCTCTCTTTATATATATATATATATATATATATATATAATTATTTTTAAAAATATCATTTCTTCGCTACATAAGAGTTCTCACGTTTCAAAAACAAGACCCAAAGACTTCAATATTTTTTTAAAAATAATTACAATTTAGGCTCTACTCATGTATTGAGCAGTTTTTTTTGTTTTTTTTTAAATAAAAACAAAAATACTAAAGAACTTCGGATTATTTACCTAGCATGTTCTTTCCTATTTTTCTATATATTTGCACACACACACACACAGTTAGCGAGGTCGATTTTACTTCTTTTCAACTACAAATTTTCCCCAAAAAGTTGACCTCCTTCGTTGCTAAACTGGTATAGCACGTCAGGTTATATGATGGTTCCGTGTAGGATACAGGTTCGATTCTTGTCAAAGCACGCGTATTTTCTAGGAAATTTCTCGGACGTTCAGGCCGGTAAATGCTGTTTATTATAAGCAGAGTGTTTACTTAAATATTTGTATATATATATATAAATAATGTTTAACAATAAAATATAATAAAATTTTTGTCGGACTTAGTCCATTTCGTATATATATATATATATATATATATATATATATATAATCCCATATATATATATATATATATATATATATATATATATATATAAATCCCATTTTTCCTCTCAATTCGTTGTTGGAAGTTTTACCTGTTGATCCTGAATCCTTAAAAAAGGATTTAGGTGAAATAAATTATCGTAATGGTACCTTAAAGTGGTTTGTTTTTCATTACATATATATATATTTATATATATATATATATATATATATATATATATATATGAGTGTCATAAAATACCAATCTACTGCTGTTTTACCATTTGACAGAATTGGTAGTAACATATTAGGTTGGTGCAAAAATAATGGCGTACTAATGTCGTTTTTTGACGTATTTTTAACGTCAAAAAACGACATTATTACGTCATTATTTTTGCACCAACCTAATAGTAACTACAGTAGCAGGTAGATTAGTTTTCTCAATATTTTATGTCTTAAATTGCTCTAAATTTTCTTTTTCTAAATTCCATTGGGCGCTTTTTCATTAATTTCTTTTTTTTTGTTTTGTTTTGTTTTGACAAATAATTTTTTGTCAAAACCCTGATCTTTTGAATTATATATATAGACACACACACACACACACACTTATATATAATAAATCCTAATGAAACAGGTACTACCTAACTAGGTTTGAACACATGCGATCATCAGGGTGAACTGGCTAAGAAGGAATTAACGATGAACAAATTTATTGATAAAATTACGGCTAAAACCTTTGCTCTATAGAGCACTCTTTTTTTAACATATTATTCGCTGTGTTATTTTTTTTTTTTTTTTTTTTTTTTTTTACCAGAAATTTAAGGTGCTGGACAATTTCTTTTGCTCTATTCGAAGGTTTCTGGTTCTTTTTTTTACCAATTTTTTTCCTCTGATACCAGTTTTTTTAAAAATTGAGCTATCCAGTTTTTTACATTTTTTCACCCAAAAGCTTAAATAGATTTATATATATATATATATATATATATATATATATATATATATATATATATATATATATATAAGGTTGGTGCAAAAATAATTTCGTTTTCTAATATATGTTACTATGTGAGAAAACGAAATTATTTTTGCACCAACCTAATATATACATATATATATATGTGTGTGTGTGTATGTATATAATAGCGCGAAGTGAGTACTGGTGATAATAAAACTGTGTTTGATGTAAAAATAAGAGTTGAAATTTATACTACTAATAAATATACATTTTGCTTCTCACCGATCGATGAGGACCAAAATGCATATTTATTTTTACTTATATATATTCGCAAACTAAAAGAACTTTGAAAGACAAATAATAATAAAGAAAACAAGCATTTTGCCTTTGACAAAATTATTTTCTCTTCACTTAACAAAATTTTACTTTTGATTTAAATATGTATTTTTGGTTTATAAATATTTATTTTTCATTTCACAGATTTTATTTTCTTAAAACATGCCATAGACACAATATTCCATATCCTTTCAAGACATGATTACTCATTGTTTTTACATACTTTCCTTACTTTTATCATATGTGATTTCCATGTTGGTGAATCCTATGTACTGTACACGAGCCATGATTTTGAAAGAATGGTAAAACTAAGGACGCTTAAGGAAAGAGTTTACTATTGAGCAGGACATCTGAGGATAGGCCTAATCTCATATTTTTGTCATCAATATATGAACACGTGACGCTTGACTGCTAATGTAACATTTCAAATGAAAAACATCTATCGTCCTACTTTATTGAAATGTTTATAACCTTTGCTTTGTCAAAAGTGGTGCACAGAACCTCGTGTAAATAACCTACGTTTTGTGCACCACATGTGATACACATGTTTTTATGACGTAAAACACTGTGTACTAAGTAAAATAACAATAGGAAAACTGTAGTTTTAGCCGACGCGTTTCATCCAATGTTGACTTTTTCAAGGCAAAAAATGAAATGAATTTATTGAAACAAAGTATCTACAAACAACAAACAAAATGGCGTTAGCAACTAAAAGAATTTAGAAACGCTATTGTTTATTGATATGGTCAACTGAAAAATGACGTCAATTACTTTGTTTGAAGAGAATATTTTCATGTGTAGAAATATTGTTTGTATTGTTGTGTTGACGGATTCAACTGTTTTCTTTTGATTTCTTTATATATTTGTTGTGTACGTTCGCTTGGGAGAAGTAGTGATTCTGTTAGGAAAGGTGGGTCAAAGACCTGGGCGTAGATTAATATTTGAATAATATTCAATGGCGGTACTCGATGGTTTTCCTTCTGAGTGAATTATTGTCTTTTTTTTTTATGAGTGTAGCATTTATAAAATCAAAATTGTAGTTGACTTTATTTCTACGCATGATTTTATTTCTGTTGTCTTTTTCCTTAATACATATTGTCTTTTTCTACAGGCTAATTCCGAGTAAAAGACTATGTATCAGCATATTCTATTTGCCAAATAACCTGAGCCGCCATGCAATAGTTATAAATCCAAAAACCAGCATAAACGTTTGATAGTACTCAAAAAAGACCCTACATGGGCAAAGGTTTAAAATCGATAAACCTACTATTGTCCTTATATATTCCAAAACATTGCAGCTCTATGATTTTGATTAGTTTTCGTTCATATTTATTTTAAAACTTCCTTCTTTCTTATATAATTTCGCTATAGTTGTCTATACATTCGTCACTTCAAGTCTTTTTTTCTAATGTGTGAATAAATTATCCAGTAATCACTGTAAAAAAGAAGACTAATCGTGACATAGTAATCCAGCACTGTTTTCTTTTATAGTCTTATTGAGGATTCGTTATTTTCCACTCTACGGCCTCTTTCCTCATAGACACAATCTTATATGCCAGTTGCAATAATGACAAGTGTTGAGATATAGACCACTTTTTAATTCCATCAATTCAAACCTCCTGAAACAGTTTAAAGAATCTCGGAAAGAATTACTAAAATATCTTCCAGGATTTATATGTAACTTTGGTCCATCTGGTAGGCTAAAGATTACTCAGTTACCGTAGACTATATGTACTTGTAACTAACTTAAATCTGTAATTATATAATGTTAACGGTAAACAGTGAAATCTTTTATGTTAAGAAGAAGTATTAAATAGGCTAATGCATAGCCCGACACCGAAGACCACCAGTACTTGTACTCAGGCTAAAGCCATAATAGTGTAATATTAAAGGTAAATAGGAGAGGTTTATATGCAGTTTTGAGGTATTTGGTAAGTTAGTGTTAATCTAGATGTCGAACACTGCCATGTCTTCTAACTAGCCTACCTTCATGATATTGTAATATTAAATGTAAATAGTGGAGGTTTATATGTAGACATGAAATATGTGGTAGGTTATTGTTTATCCAGATGTCATAGACTACCAGATCTTGTAAGTAATCGAGCTTCATAATATTGTAATATTAACTGTAAATAGTGGAGATTTATATAAAGACTTGTGGTATGTGTTATTTAATGTCAATCCAGATGTCGTACCTATTCCTTCCTCCATAATATTGTAATATTAAATATAAATTGTCGAGGTTTATATGTAGATTTGATGTAGGTTATTGTTTATCCAGATATCAAGGACTGCTAGATCTCGTACGAATTCTAGCTTCATAGTATTTTAATGTTGTAATATTAAATATAAATATTGGTGATTAGTATGTAGGCCAGAATCACCTGGTAGGCTAATCTTAATCCAGATGTCGTACACTACCAGATCTTGTACTTCGCCTACCTCCATAAAATAGTAATATTAAATGTAAATAGTGGATGTTTATATTTACACATGAGGTATGTGGCAGGTTATTGTTTATCTAGATGTCATAAATTATCAGCTCTTGTAAGTGATCTAGATTCATAATATTTTAATATTTCAATATTAACTGTAAATTGTGGAGGTTTTTATAAAGTCTTCTGTTACGTGTTATTTAATGTTTATTCAGATGTCGTACACTAGCAGATCTTGTACATTGGCTACCGCTATAATATTGTTATATTAAATGCAAATTGTCGAGGTTTATGTGTAAACTTGACGTATGTAAGTAATTGTTTATCCAGATGTCAAGGACTGCTACAGCTTGAACGTATTCTAGCTTTATAGTATTTTAATGTTGTAATATTAAATGTAAATATTAGAGATTTACACGTAGACCAGAGACATCTGGTAGGTTAATATTGATCCAGATGTCGTACACTATCAGATCTTGTACCTAGCTTACTTCTATAATATTGTAGTATTAAATGTAAATAGCAGAAGCTTGGTATTTATTAATCCACCCACGAGGATTAAATGTGGCACAAGGCCGGTTTAATGTGGGTAGCCCGCGAGCCCGTAGGCTCGGCCAAAAATATGACCTTTGAACCCACCTTGACGGGTTCAGGTCCTGTCTACCTCCCCGAAGGAAACTTTACCCTTCGGCAAAGCTTCCTCCGAGTTCCTCTCTGCATTAGAGAGTTCGACAGAAGCCAGCCCGGATGATCACAAAGCACAGATACAACACTTTGATCCTAAACGGGCCGGGCAGCTTAAATAGCGGAAGCTTGGTATTTATTAATCCACCCACGAGGATTAAATGTGGCACAAGGCCGGTTTAATGTGGGTTGCCCGCGAGCCCGTAGGCTCGGCCAAAAATATGACCTTTGAACCCGCCTACCTCCCCGAAGGAAACCTTGCCCTTCGGCAAAGCTTCCTCCGAGTTCCTCTCTGCATTAGAGAGTTCGACAGAAGCCAGCCCGGATGATCACAAAGCACAGATACTGCACTTTGATCCTAAACGGGCCGGGCAGCTTAAATAGCGGAAGCTTAGTATTTATTAATCCACCCACGAGGATTAAATGTGGCACAAGGCCGGTTTAATGTGGGTAGCCCGCGAGCCCGTAGGCTCGGCCAAAAATATGACCTTTGAACCCGCCTGGACGGGTTCAGGTCCTGTCTACCTCCCCGAAGGAAACCTTGCCCTTCGGCAAAGCTTCCTCCGAGTTCCTCTCTGCATTAGAGAGTTCGACAGAAGCCAGCCCGGATGATCACAAAGCACAGATACTGCACTTTGATCCTAAACGGGCCGGGCAGCTTAAATAGCGGAAGCTTATATTCAAACTTGAAGTACCTGGTCGGTTAAAGTTTATCCAGTCGTTAATACAAATGGTCAGGTTTCAGATATTATCAAGTACACTATATTATCATATTTCCAAAGTCACCTAAATATAAATTTTTCTTAGACTCACTTTCTCTAAAATTATTTCTAAGAAAGAAGAAAAAATCATTTTCATTGTAAAGAGTTGAGAAAATATGCATACATGTTGGAGATGTTTACCGGCTTCTTTATGTGTGACCATATTGTTATAATTTTCTGTGTTGCATAATTCCAAAGCTGTAACCAAGGCTTCCAGGCAATAATGGCCACAATCCCGCTACTTCTTAACTTCTTTCTTCGAACAGCCGGCCACCGAGCAATTCCTATCTCGGAAGGCACACCTTGGAATTTCGTTTCAATATCACACCCTCCGGGCATCGTTCAACTCCTCGCCTCTAAATTGTCGGAGCATTCCAAGATGATCACCTGCAAGCCACTCGAATGAAAAACTGCAATATTCGCGAAGAAATATAAGTGCACGACTATCTAAATGAATGTTCTATTGGCAGTGGTAGGATGACCATTCATCGAAGTGTCTGATCATAGTCTATATATATATATATATATATATATATATATAATATATATATATATATATATTTATAATGTCAATTTGACACAGTCCAGTAGCTTTCAATTTACTCTGACTCAGCCTGCTATTAGCTGCTAACAGGCCAGGGCGATGGATTAGCAAGCATTGGTCAGCAGAGACACCAAAAGTGACCGATGGTCTTCTCCATCCTACCACTTATCTTAATGACCGGTTTCTTTATTTAGGTTACATTTGGGATTCTACCTCTTCCGCGTTGTGCTGACCGATTTGACCTTCGTGTTGTTCCGAGAAGAGTTCGTCTCAAATTGATGGCGACTCACAATCTATTAAATAGATAATATATATTTGATCCATCGATTTTACTTGTTTTGCTTTCGCTATTGAACTCTTCTTTTTCTTCTATGTGTACTGCCTCTTTTGGTTGTGAGTGATTATGGCTATCCACAACTTTTTACACTTTATAGCTCTAAGCAATATTTGCCCACTTAAGATCCTTTCGAGTTTCCATTCATTTTTAAAATCAATTCACCCTAAGCAAGGCGACAACGCCGCTAAGATGTAAGGGGCTACTGGAAGTGATAGAGAACGAAAATACTTTAAAAGGAACGTGAAACCCAATCCTAATCAGGAAAAAATGTTTCAAAAATACTGGGGAGGAGTCTGAACCGGATGACAGATGCAATTGTCAATTTAGACAGATTCGTTATATAGGTTACTTATTGCTTTTATCTGTATCCGTTGCCTTCAATTATGCCCTACGAGTGTCAAATTTTCCAAGCCTACCTATTTATAATCTGTTCCCAAAATTTCAACCCTATCTTTCTGTCCTTTTTTTATTCTCATTTTCTTTAAACTTGCTCGTTGCACACATAGGGTCGAATTTTCTGTGGATTCTGGATATTGTTTTCAAAATGTGCTCCTTAAGATATTCGTCGAAATAAATAATGTTGATGTTGCATTATTGTTAATAATAATAAAACTGGTTAACAAAAAACAAAAATTGAAATAATGTCGATTTTTTAGCTAATATGAGAGCGCTGAATCTAAAAATGACCTTACTTTTTCTTGGTTAGCCACCATTTTTGCTGTACAGAAATGCCTCATTTTGGTAAAAACAAAAAACAAAAAACATTTTTTCATTTGTTTTTTGTATATATGATATTGACCGATGGCAATATTTCTCAAAATAAAATCGTAGGAACCTCTCAATTCGTATTTAAACCAACAAATATTGGTCTGCTTATTGAGAAATACTATTTTTGCAATAATAATCACACCCTCAGTCTTTAAAAATAACACGATTGAATATACCAAAACCAACAAGTATTTTCATCAAATAAACAGCAGAAATAAAATCTTCGTGAACATAAGAACTATGGTAAAAAATTTTCAAGTGTCGGCAGCGACTCTTTATTCATATATAACAGTTTTCTTATTGACATGACTAATCCTGCAGACTGTAATGTAGAACAGAATATCTTTAAAAAAAACTATCAAAAATACAAGGATCTTGAAGTGAACATCTAAAACATGTGCCACATGAAGACATCAGTAATTCTAGTTAAGTTTTGAGCCCTGGATTTGATTGGAAAACGTTCTAATAGATTCATTGAAGGGATATGTATCAGCCTATGCCTTAAATAATTATTTTTTAAAAATGTTCTCAAAAGAATAGTTCACACCTTACAAAGGACGTTATCTATGTAAAATATGTCTTTTAAGATGTTTTATTTTTATTTATTTTTTACACAAATGTCTAGTGGAAAAAATAGCATGATGGCGTTTCTGATCCGGAAAGAAATGAGTATACAACTGAAATCAAAAGAAATAATAACTGATATGTCCCGAAAAGGGATATATTTGTTCGAAGTAACAAAGTGGTTTTGGACTACTGTAACCGAGTAGAACAATCTAGCAGGTAACCGTAATGGATTGATCCTCGTCCTAGTAGGCAATAGGTGTAGACAATAGGCGTCGTCTTGTACTTTCACATCAGTCTGTATTTATGGCTGACACCAGTCAATCATATTACTGTCAGTGGGAACCTAGGTGTATGCAAATCATTACATCAATAACTAATTAACTGAATTAAACTAAATCAATACATTGACGGATATATTCAATTTGAATAAAAAAATTTAAAAGTATATTTCAATAAATATTTCTTCTGTTATTTATTTTCAATCCAAAGTTTTTAAATCGACATATAAAAGCAATGTTTCAGCCGTTTTTTTAATACATCATGTTTATAAATAATGAATTTATATCTGCCTCATTAATATTCAGTCGTAAATTAGAAGTTCCACGGCGTTCATAATTAACTTCCTTATTCATTAACTATTTCACTTTCATTTAAGTTTAAGCAAATCTGATTAAATAGATTATTTAAATTTATATAGCTAATTTCTTTATTTTTTCATACGTCCGACTAATTTGTAGTAATGTGAAATAGCAGAAAACGATAATGTCTATTATGAACGCTGTAGATCTTCTAATTTACGACTGAATATTGATGAGGCAGATATTAAATTCTTTATCTTCAAACACGATTTCGTAAAAATAATATCAACTGAAACATTGCTGTCATATGACGATTTTAAAAGTTTGGATTCAAGATAAATAATATATAAGTAGCATTTATTGAAATATACTTTTAAATATTTATGTAAACGAAATATCTCCACCGCTGTTATAAATGCTATTTATGAGTAATATATATATATAAGAAATTGGTAAGAATTCTCTTATGTTTTATTGATTTAAGACACAATATAGCCTAACGCGAATTTATGCTAGTTCATAGTTTGGCTTTTCCAAAAACTGAAAGCAACACTCTTTTATCCGAAGCCAAAGTTAAAGCATTTTTTTCAACCCAAGCAACACAATAAAGCCATGTAAAGAGTAAAAGAATATGCGAAAAATAAAAACATTATTTAGCAGGAAGAACAATAAAAGAACAGGAATTAATAAGACGGAAGATAACGATTGTCATTGCATTTAAGTGTTTGAAGATCAAAGATAACTAAGAAGCAAGAGGCGAGAAGAAACTGTTAGCATAGAACTTACGGTTAGATATAGCCATTTCGACTGTAAAAGGATGAAACCTAGACGCCAGTCTAATACGGCGCTTACATTCGTAAAGTCGATGAACCAAAGAGAAAACACATATCAGAATAATTAGTATGAAAATATTTATTTAAGAAAGGCACTGATAAGCTACGTTACTGCGATCGACAAAATGACTGAAGGCGAGATGTCAGCTCAGAACCGATAAACCTTGCAGATTCCTCTTTGGATTTTATCACATATCGCTAAATACATCGCTGAATTACCAGACCAGATATGACAGCAATATTCAATACATTGATAGACTTATAAATGTAACGATAAAAATTGTCTAGAGCAATAAATTGAAGCAACATACAATTGATTTAATATAAGCTTCCTGGTCTATGTCAGTGACAAACCTTAGCCCGTGAAGCTGCAATGATTCATTATTCTAGAGGTTAACATCAGCCATGCTGACACAAAGCATAAAAATTGTCTAGAGCAATAAAGTGAACCAACACACAATTGATTCAATATAAGCTTCCTGGTCTATGTCAGTGACAGACCTTAACACGAGAAGTTGCAATTATTCTAGAGGTTAGCATCAGCCATGCTGACACAAAACATAAAAGATGTTATAAGACGATTAAATGAGAGCAGCTCCTTTTTGGGGGCGTTAAAATTGACAAGCTCCTTCTTGCTCCAACTAACAGCAGATTAAATGTCATTTCTTTCAATCATCTGCTAATTTGATCTTATCGTACCTAAGATATGAGTAAATAGTTGTGTCATCAGCATAACTAGTAAGGAACAATATAGTTCCAATGATAGAACCCCCGGAACAACCTGTCTTAATGCAAAAAGATCTACAAGAGTGGTCTTTCAAGACAACCTTCATTTTGCAGTTTGATCAGTAATAGTGAATCAGATCAAACATTCGTCGAGAAACACGATAACCTTTCAACTCGTGAAGAATTATGCCAAAACCCGGCAAATGCCTTCGAGATATCCAAAGCAAAGTCAGAGCTTACCATTCTTATCTAAAATTTGACAGACTCTTTAAGCCATAACCGTCAACACATCAGAAGTTGACCTAGACAAGCGAAAGCCATATTGTTTGTCTGAAAGAACACCCTACGACGCGAGATGCGTAATCAGTTCGGAGTTGATTGGAGACTCTAATACTTTGCTAAAAAGGTTAGTGGGCTAATTAGACGATAGTTAGTAGGGTCGGACGGTTCGCCTGAGTTCTTAAAGACAGAAACCGCAGAATAGGGTTTCCAAGAAGAAGGAAAGCGAAAAGCAGCAAGACATATTTATTGTAGAGAAAACAGGAGCCTGTTCAGGAGAACATTTCTTAATGACTATTTATCCAGTGATACACCTAGTGCGTAGCATTGTATCAAAACCAGGCTTTCTTTATGAATCGAATAAAATATGAATAGAACGTGTTGAAAAATGTGCAGCCTCCAAATAATGATTAGGTTAAAAAAAATCAACTTGTAATTTTTAAGAACAATGAAGTGATTTCATATTTCTTCGTTCAGTATTGTTAAAAATTCTTTTCTGGGATTGGAGACCCTATATATCAATACAACTTTCATCATTTATTTTAATTCTTTTTTTTTAACCGTTTCCTTAATTTTTTTGGTCTAAAACTTATTTTATATGATTCCAGAACTTAATACTCATCAATCATTTCTACAAATTTTGAAAAGAAACAGACTTCATTTTTGTATGAATTTCATTATTTTCTCTAGTCGAAAATTAGTTTTATAGGGTTGCAGACCTCATTAATCAATCAACCCTCGTCAGTTTGAAGAAAAATGAATTAAATTCATTTTGATAACCAGTTTCATTATTCTCTCAGGTCTAAAACTAGTTTTATAGAATTGGAAACCTTACAATCACTTTTCTATTGTTCGAATCAATTACTTTATAGTTTCTGTTTGTTTTAAATTTTCCTTCCTTTTTACATAACTTCACCACAGTTTTCGAAACATTTATCGTTAAAATTTGCGTCAAGTCTTTTATTCATCTGGGATGGAATTCTTCAATAGTCACAGCCAATGAGAATAAACCAGCACTATTTTCTTTCATAATGTTGTAAAGCTTCTGTTGTGGCTTTGTTAGGGCCAGAAATAAAGACACGTGTGAGGAACTGAGTTAAGCAAATATATCAACAGAAGCCGTAATACAAACATATACAAACGAGAGTGTTACACAAGAATGTTAGATCCGACTATCAGGACTGACTGCTGGAAACTTCCCTCTTCAAAAGACAGTACCTGCTCCTATTTATAGATGGTAGAGTCCATGCGTGCGTGGGTAAATTACCATAACCGGTTCCTAGAAATTTAGCTCTTTAGTTCCACCAATGTTTGAATCCTATCGTTTAATCTATCATTATGTGCATGGCAAATGTTTCGATAAATTAATTCCACCAATTCAGACCTTGTAAAACAATTTAAAGGACCCTGGAAAAAATCTTTACAGATGATTCAATGGATAAAAAAAACAACATCTTGATGGAATTAGATTTGCATATATCAACTATTTTATTTTCTAGTTGATGTTATCATTTTTCTTTTCATGAACAGTTCTGCGTTCATGCTTTTTAGATCAGATTTTTGTTTGTTACTTAAATTTATTTAAGGAGTTTTTATTTTTCACCGGCTAGCAACAAATGTTTCTTTAGAAGCAAATTATACGCTACCAATGATTTTACTTTGCAGACAACAGATGGAAGAGCATTTTTTTTTAATCTATTCCAGACATGTAATGGGAAAATAGATCAGTTTCAGGATTACATCAACTTCGTATGAAATTCTTAGATGAATCATTAAAATCATTGCCTGAAGTATTTTTTCCCCGCCATTTATATTAATAAGTTTTGACCAATGTATCCTTTGGCCTTCTGCATTCATGTTTTAATCGCGTTCAAAAATGGCCATCTGGGGTGAGTAACTGATTTATTTCTTACGGCTTATAAAACTTTTGCAGGTTATTTAAATCCATAAAATATTTTTTCGGTTGTAAGACTTTTTGGGGATTTACCAATATAAATACTACTAATTAATCCATAGCTAGGGAAAAAGAGATTGAGTCATACCTTTTCCAAGGGTATTTGCGCATGAGTGAACATAACGAACACAAGTGGAATTTGAACTTAGCTCTCCGATTTCCAATACCGAGACGTTGTACATTACACCAACGGCCCATCCAAGAATACAGCACACGGTATTCCCAAGCGGTCACCCATATAGGTACTGACCACACTCAATGTTGCTTAACTTTCATTATCGTAGGAGAACCAATGTTCCAAGTGATATGACCGTAAACTCGCCAGCTTGGTGGAGTGCTTCATAAAACATATACTTGTAGAAAGCCGAAGATCATGCAGGCCAAATTGTTGTCGTCGAACCAAACAGATGACTCTTCGAGTCCGAATAGTTCTTAGATTTATGCAAACTGTTGGAATTTAAATACTTGCTAAATCTTCAAATATTATTAGATAATTTTAAATATGAATATATATTAGACCTAAAGATTTTGCGTTTCCAGATTAACGTTTCTGGGGTCGGAATTTTTCAAAGGAGGAATTATTATTATTATTAATATTATATAATTTTCTACTCGGACTAGTATGTTCATCTTGTTTGGCATACTCATAACACTTAAGTCGATCTACTCTCCTGCCATATTCACTATTCCACAGGGATTGATGAGCAATTCTTTCTCTATATGATCCTCCAAGCAAGGTTTAATTGCCTCTACTAGGAGTAGAGCCTTCCTACGGAAATTACAATTGCAGCATACTTAAAATTAAACGTATTTGTAATATAGCTAGATTAAAATAAACGATCAGATATATAAGGCAATACTTTGACATGTTGCAAAAGGAAGTGTGTAATGTCTGACGCCCAACTTCTCGAGAAGAACTCTCTGCGGCTTCTCGGTCTCACGTTGACTGCTGACCTGAGATGGAATAAATACATTGAGTCAATTGCTTCGTCCACCGGAATGAAAATTGGCTCCCTGAGCCGCGCCAGGGAGTTTTTCTCCCCGGAGTCGATCCTCCAGATCTACAAATCAACAATTCCCCCTTGCATGGAGTATTGCTGCCATATATGGTCTGGTGCCCCTTCTGTTTGCCTTGGGGTTCTTGATAGGCTCCAGAGGCGGATATGCAATGTAGTTGGCCCTGCTCTGTCGTCTCGTCTACAGTCACTTTCTCACAGACGCGCCGTCGCCTCCCTCTGTCTGTTCTACAAATACTTCCATGCAAATTGCTCCGAGGAGCTGCATTCGCTGGTTCCCAGACGTCATGAGTTCAAGCGCCATACGAGGCTGGCATCCCGCTCTCACCCCTTCACTGTCGAAACTCCTAAATGTAGCAGTCTCTTCTACTCCAATAGCTTCATGTCTCGCACCTCTCGCCTGTGGAACTCCCTTCCCTATTCCTGTTTCCCTGTGAGCTATAATCTCCAGCTATTCAAGTGTAATGTCAATCGACATCTCCAGCTGCCTTGATCTATCCGCCACCCTCATCTTTTCTTCTATCTTTCCTATATGATCTTGCTCTAAATTTTCTGTAACCCCTTGCGTCCTAGTGGCTTCCGCCTTGCTTGGGTTGAAATGCTTAAAAAAAACAAAAACACTCAGACTCATATTATCACATTATTTCCACCTGGGGCTTTAACTCAGGCCTCTTGCATGCAACGGGTTGTATAGACAGCGAATACTAACATACAGCAGATTATTATATCTTGTATATGTTCATGCAAGATAGCAAAAGTTGGTTGACGGCATATCAAACTAAATGGGCTATTTGACATTTTTTTTTTTATTGTTGGTAATATTTTTTTTTCTAAAAATATATTGCCGATAATTTTTTATTTTATTTATTTTTTTTTTTTCAAAAACGTATTTCGGGTATTAAAACCTATTTTTACACTTTCATAGTGTTTTGACCCCAGTTAAGGGGCTAACTATTTGCCCATAGCTAGGACCCTAACAGGTGCTACCACCCCAGGTGATTCCACGCTTCTCGAAACCTCCTGATGTATTATTGATCTTACTGCTGTTGGATTTACTTTAACGTCTTACCCAAGACGCTGATGTAGTTTATCGTTATACTGAGGATGGAGCAAAAGTTGAAGGTGGCCTAATTGAATGAGTCATAGTGTGAAACTCATCTTGCCATTGTGCTGGGAATGGAATTTGTCCAAAATCGTGCAGTGTATTTTGAGTTGTCCAGGCAATGTTATCGGTCTTAATCTGGCATCTCGGTCTCAATCACTTTCTTACAGATGTAACGTAGCTTCCCTTTGCCTTTTCCATGAATATTTTCTTGGTAATTGTTCTGATGGCATTTCATCTTTGGTTCCTTGACTTTAACGAATGTAAGTGCAGTATTATATCGTTAGGTAGGCCTCCTCATTTCACTGTTGAATGGCTAGATCTAACCGTAGCCTGAAATATGATTAATGAAAAATTTCCAAACAAGCATACAATTGAAATGACGAGGCGTAAGAGTAAGGTCTATGCTAATTGTTTCTTCACTCGCACTTCTCGTTTATGGAGCTCACTTCCGGCCTCTTTCCAGTCACCTTTGTTGTTCTAAAATTTGAACGCAATGTCAATCGTTATCTTTTTTCTTATTTTTTATGTTATTTTATGGTTCGAACCACTGCACAGCAGAGCTCCTTCCCTGTGATTAAGCTACCTTAACAACATGGAACACAGGCTTTCTCTCAGCCCTATGCAATCCCTTCCCCAGGCTCCAGTGCTGCCTGGCTCTGTTGGATGTAGTTTATCGTCTTACCCAAGACGCTGATGTAGTTTATCGTTATACTGAGGATGGAGCAAAAGTTGAAGGTGGTCTGCCTGGCTCATCTGGTCCCCGCCTGAACCCGTCTCTGGGCAGCTGATGGTCGCTGTAGAGCCAGCTTTCAAAAAATAAGGAAATGCCGCCGATGATGATCCCAACTGTCAGTGCGAACAGTGACAAATTATGTTGTATCTTCTCGTTTGCCGTAATCTTGAAGATTCGGGCACACCTAACGATCTTGAAACCTTAACACCCCGGAGCAAGGCTCTGTGTGCAACAGTGAATGAGGGTAGTGTAGCGACTCAATGAGAATAAGACGATTATTTTCTCTTTTTAATAATGTTTTTTTTTTCTTTTTCTCATATTCTTTTACAATCAGTCAATCCTTGTGCATAATTGGCTTTATTGCCTTCATTGTCCATCCCCTTTCGGTTGCAGTAGTGGAAGCAGAACAGATTAAACGTTTCTTGGACGTAAAGATATTTGTCAAATTCCCTGTACACCCAACAAAGACGAGGGACAGTTGTCACTTATGGCATTGAACAAATGACTATAGGGATTAGGTTTCAGTGCCGTGAACAAGTATGCTTCAGATGTTCCTCTCGGCGTCTAGATTGCATAGACAAATCACCAATTGCTTGAAGCCGGAACCTGCTCTTATTGTGTAAAGTTACAAAACCCCATTCAATACCTCAAATGTCACCAATGGAAAAAAGCATGACAGTATTTTTGAGTAACCGGAAATGAGCTTAGAGGCTAGTGTGCTCGTATTCAGGCTGCGTTTCTTTAGCCCATGTTGACATACTTGGTACCATATTTGCTTTGATTTGCGTTAGGGATGCGTGCGGTTTGCAACTGGCACCATAACAGCACCTCGATCTCAACGAGTGTCTATATAACCATAATCAAGCATCCAAGCACCATCGTCGTATTCAGTGCCGTTTTTGTTGTCGTTGTAGTAAACACTAGGTGGCTGCTGGCGGAAAATACTCTTGCATGTTGAGTTGGTATGATTTTTGGAGATGGAAATATAGGTGGAAAAAATTTTGGGTCCATGGCGACTTCCAGTTGGTGGAAAGATATGAGATCAAACATGATTTTTGAAAGCAAACGTGGAGACATGTTTCAAGAAGAAACTAAGAACTTTTATAGCGCTCATCTTTATGCATGAGGTTTCTCCATTACATTCAGCGAAGAAAAAGAAAGTATATTTCAGTAAAATGGGTTTGAAAGACATTTTATTTTTAATGTTCTATCAGAAAAGCTCGCTCACATCTCAAATGACAGCTTTTTGATTTTGTTTCTTGGCGCTCATAAGAAATTGCACAGGTCAGTTTCTCATATTGTTCTCTTCGAATTGTTTAAGATTGTCGATTACTGAACAGTTTCTTTGTTACAGAATTCTCCCACAATACCACCTGGTAATAAAAGCTGTGTAGATGCACTTTAAACAGACGTTTCTCCTTTCACTTTCTGTTCAGCCGCGGGGTCGGTAGCTATGAATTTTAGATCTGATATCATCAATATAATTTGAAGATATTAGAGAAAATTACGAGAATTATATTTCTCAAGAGAATCATTTGGATTATATTATCGCAGAGGCCCTCTGGGTAAGACCTTGACCCATTAATATAAATCAGCCACCGTTTCCAAATATTTTAGCTTTGGTATTTACTGTAATTTTGTTTAGTCCTCCAATCAGATTAAAAGTAATTTGCATCATAGTCAAAAAATGTTTTTACTTCCTGATTTGAGGCGCTGATTCCTACTGCCAATTTTGGTAACTAAGATTTTCGAGATGTCAATTTTAGAACAGCCAAATGTTACGCGAAACTATTCTGCTAACACAGACGATTCTATGGTTATCATAAATAAAAGTATTTTATCAATAAAAAGTTGTTTTTTTTTTCTCTCACTATTTCTCCCTACAAACAATCACAACAGTAATTCAAATTAGCTGCGTGTTATGTCCTTAATACGACGCCGATAACAGTTTTGTTTAACTGACTACGTGTTTCACATTCCTTAGGTAGGCGTCCTCAGGTCAAAACGAAAAAAAATGCAAAACGCCTAGTCACCAAAATAGTTTTCCCCTTTGTTTGATTCGGATTTTATATCTAAAACACACACACATACATATATATATATATATATATATATATATATATATATATATATATATATATATACTGTGAACTTTATTATAAGTGGATACTCTTAGTTGTCATAGTTGAGACGGGGCTGAGTTTATATATTAAACATTTTACTTATTTATATTCACCTCCCGGCTTGAATATTAGAGAAATCTTAATAAAAAAATGCTCTGTTCAGCAGGAAGAAGCAAATTTATATATTATATATAGAGATATATATGTTTGTATATGCCCGCCATCAATAGACAAAATTTGTACTTATTACCACTCATAATATCAGTTAAAAGGAAAAAATGAAAAACGAGCTAGCTAACCGGTTTCAAACCTCGCATAGCTGGACGGGGTTCGAAACCGCTTAGCTACCTCAACAAGGCTAATAAATATATAATTATCGATAAAAAGATGGGAAATATGTAGGAAAAGAAATATATATATATATATATTCTGATTAGGAGAGAAAAGGATTAACTAAGGAGAAAATGCATTGAGATTGTTCGAATGTCACAATCATCACCAATAAACATAAGATCAGGATTATACCGATTATCACAACATCAGTAGTCGCACAATGCGGTATACGAGCTAATAAAGTGAAAAGCAGGTATCTCCTTGGGGTGGGCTTATTTAAAGAATCCATTAGTCACCAACAAACATTTCTATATAAAAATGAAACAAACAATTCCTGGTTGTCGTATCTGATAAAGTAATTTAATTTATAGCCCCTGTTATCTTCAAAAATCCCAACGCATTTTCCTTACACGCAGTTTTGTCTTTTATTCTAACAAAAACCTAAGCCAAATACGCATCACGTCGGCGAAACGTATCGCTTAAAAACTTTTTAAAACTTATTTTCTCACTGATGGCAATATCTATCGATGATTGATTTATTTATCAATGATAGCAATATCTATTGGCGTCGTTATCTAGAATTAAAATGCGTCTTTTAATTGGTGTTTTCAATCCCTGTACAAAGGCTGAAATTGTTGGTGATTTGAATCCTTGCCGAAAGCCAGAAATTGTTGGTGTGTTCAGTCCCTGTTCAAAGGCTGAAATTGTTGGTGTTTTCAACCCCTGATCAATGGGTGAAATTTTCCAGTAATCATTATAAATAAGTTTTAAAACCACAAACAGATATGTAAGTTGATTACACTACTTGTACATCTGCAAATTCTCTGACTCCATAAATATTCCAGTTCTACAATACCTTGAAGTGTAACAATATTGTCTCCCTTCAGAATTTCCCACAAATTTTATAATTTTTCTGAGGCGCGGAATGAGGAAATAGAGTAATTAAATCATAAAACAAAAGGTCTTCGTTCTTTAAATAAAACGAAATCCCCGCTTCATTCATTGACATCTCTTTTTTTTTTTTTTTTTTTTAAGCATTTCACCCCAAGCAAGGCGGGAAGCCACTGGGACGCAAGGGGTTACAGAAAATTTAGAGCAAGATCAGATAGGAGTGATAGAAGAAAGGATGAGGGTAGTGGATAGATCAAGGCAACTAGAGATGTCGATTGACATTACACTTGAATAGCTGGAGATTATAGCTCACAGGAAAAGGGACGGGAGTTCCACAGGCGAGATGTGCGAGACATGAAGCTATTAGAGTAGAAGAGACTGCTACATTTAGGAGTTTCGACAGTGAAGGGGTGAGAGCGGGATGCCAGCCTCGTAAGGCGCTGGAACTCATGACGTCTGGGAACCAGCAAATGCAGCTCCTCGGAGCAATTTGCATGGAAGTATTTGTAGAACAGACAGAGGGAGGCGACGGCGCGTCTGTGAGAAAGTGACTGTAGACAAGACAACAGAGCAGGGCCAACTACATTGCATATCCGCCTCTGGAGCCTATCAAGAACCCCGAGGCAAACAGAAGGGGCACCAGACCATATATGGCAGCAATACTCCATGCAATCTTTATATCATAGATAAAACTGCCACCATGGAATCGACTAGTCATTTACCTTTATATAACTCGACATGGAAAATTGAAGGGAATCTTTTATTTTCCTATTCGTAAACTACTTCTCCTTTGAAATTGTTTGTCATGGAACCCGGCATTTCGGGCTTATACAGCTATGTCTCTATTAGTGAAAATGTGCGTATACCAACAAACGAAACAAAGCTGCCTATTCTCGAATAAAATTAATAACATATCATTCATTTTCTTCCAAAACGAAGTTTGCTCTTTGGTCCAGCAGTTGTTAGTGTCAAATGTTTTATGACATGTTCTGGGGCAGTTAATTTATGAACGTAGACACAAGGCATTTCTTTCTTTTCGCTTCGTTTCTCTTTATATGTGGGTAATTCATTTTATGGACTTTCTTTGTTAATAAAAGGTTGAAGATTCCAAATATACTTTCAACATAGACGTGTTGTTGTACTCTGAAAAGTGTCGTTTTTCTTATATTGAAATAATTCATCGTATAGGGTTCTTTTGCTAGCTTACTTACAAAAGATTTCAAATATTTGAGTTCCATGAATCGAGGAAAAAAAGGCGGGATTTCCTTCATTATTTTTTTTTCTTTTATCGGATTTATCCCGGTCTTTTGTACAATTTTTTTTAAGCTTAAAAAAGCATTCTTGTTAAACATTTTATCGTTTTATGCAATCCTCTCAACACCTGGGTTTGGTACCCTGCCATGTAGTAATGGCTAACGAGCTAGTCTGGCTAAATTTTACTACTGGGTAATGATTTCGAACCGCACTGTGTTCCAATTAATTGTGGCATTATGCCGAAACTAAGTTTAACTTCGTAAATAACAACTGGGGATCCGCCGTGTAGTAATGGCTAACGAGCTAATCTGGCTTAATTTTACTACTAGGTAGGTGATTTCGAACCGCACTGTGTTCCAAACACTTGTGGCATTATGCCGAAACTGAGTTTAACATCGTAAATAACAACTAGGTGATCCTCCGTGTACTTACGATCTAATCAAGTTATTAGTATTATGTTGGTGCAAAAATAATATCGTTTTTTGACGTTAAAAAATACGTCAAAAACGATATTATTTTTGCACCAACCTAATATTTGGCGTTGACATTTTATCTACTAGCATCCTTAGGTGATCATAACTCAGCACAATTACATATAAGGTAAAATTTGAGTATTAGATGGAATCTTAAATACAGGGTGCGGCCGAAATACATCGCAGATACACCTCCCACATAATGGTAACGCATTAGCTAGATGAAAACATCATTGCCACTAACGTCTTACCATTATCTGGGAGATATTTCTGCCGCACTCTGTATATAGAACAATTTCGAAACTAAATTCTTGACATGTTTCGCCACTGTTCCAGCTTCATCAGAAAAATAAGTTTTATTTCAATGAAATCAATATTCACGTTAAACATATGAATACTTTAATTTTACTTTAACTGTATCGTTATAGAAATTCGAACTTAACTAAATTCAGTTCGATTTTTATTTATTGATATATTGAATTACAAATACACACACACACACATATATATGTATATAGTGATACTCGTTTGGAAAAACCTCGTATAGCTCAACTTGTAGTAGAACAAAAACCTCGTATAGCTCAACTTGTAGTAGAACAAATCGGTACCCGAGGAAAAATGGAGAATAAAAAGAAAGAACCAAGAAAATTAAACCAAGGCGAAAACAATCGTCGAGCGTTTAAGAAAAAAAACGCGTAAAAAGACAACTACGTAAAGTGCTCAATATACTAAGTAGAGCAAAACATAAGATAATCCTGAGGAGCCAGGCAAATCTACCTACGAACTGGTGTCATGTGAAAAGGTTTTTTTTTTTTTTTTAGAAAAATGTTTACGTAAGCTTGATTTTATTTTAACTTTATTGTTTTTGAAATTACATTTTAACTAATTACAATCGAATCTTATTTTATATATATATATATATATATATATATATATATATATATATATATATACTGTCAACGAATAACCAACTATATTGGTTTGATCAACAGAAAACATGCACAAAAAGAAAGACCAAAAGGCAAATACTTACCTACCTTGTAACGTCCTCACCGTTCAAATTATCTATACAGAGCAAAAATCGGTTCACAACGTCAGCACTTATAAGGGAGAACCCGAAGCGTTACTTGTGTTTCATACACTCGCGATCTTCAGACTATATATATATATATATATATATATATATACACACACACACACCTGTACATACATACATATATGTGTCTGTATGTGAGTGTGTAAAATTTTCAAATAGACTGTATCTGTAAAAGGACAATATAAATAAAGTCAAAATTAATAGGAATGTTTTAGTTCCCTTGAATGTGTTATTTATAACAATATAATGGATTTCAGATGTGAAATACACGTGATCAGTCAGAAAGCTAAATGTAGTTAGCGTCTTTAATCGCCAAATCGATATTTCAGCTCCCATTGGATGTTCGACAAAACTGTCTTTAAAATAAGGATGCGTCTTATACGCCGATAATTGTTTATTTAACGAGCGCATTTGATAAAGTGACTAAGTTCCTATCATTTAAACTATGACATTCATTTCTTATCTTTATAATTCGGAATTTCTCACCTTTTTATCTTATTTATTTATTCTGAGATGAAAGATAATACGCCCTGTTTTTGCGACAAAATTCTCCTCCAAAACTGCAGGCCGTACCAGGTGTCTGGGTTTCGCGGAGTGGCGGGGGTGCTTTAACCGTTTTCCCACTTTTGAATTTCTCTCGTCGGAGTCGCACCCTGCAGACAGACGCCATGATGGCAGAAGAACTATTGCCATAGCACCATCCACATGCCCCTAGCCTGCATGATAAGCGATCATTTTGAAGTCCCAATTAAAGCTGCCTTAAGGAACAACATAAAAAAAAGATACAGCAGAGAGTTTCAACCAGATTTTAACACATGGGACGAAAGAATTATTTCTACGTTTGCTTATCTGGCCATGTGATTCTGATAGCCAGAACTAAAAGAACACTGTATTCTGACAATCATTTTAATGTCATATATATATATATATATATATATATATATAAATTGACACAAATTCGTGCGCAGGCCACCGAAGGCGACACAGAAGTGAAATATATCGAATGTAATAAAGTGAATATATATATATATATATATATATATATATATATATATATATATATATATATATATATATAAGATCCGATGTACCTTAACCGACTTGGTCACGAAGATGCTTTGCCGATGAAGCAATATCTAAACAGTGCCTTTAAACAAATCCTTCTTGCCACAGATTCCTCGAAATTATCATATCCGTTCAATTTCGTACCCAAACATAAATAAAGTAATTTTACAAAGAAGTAATGGATTTTTTCTTTAATTTATTAATTCGACAGATTTTTTGACACTTCAAACGTTGCTTTTAGTGGATACTCATATCTGAGTAGACGCTCCGTTTATTTATTAAACAGTATATAGTTTTATTACGTGAATGATTAACATTATTCGGACTGTTGCAGTAGTCACAACGTTTCGGCTGTTACACGCTCCGGCCTTCTTCAGGTGATTGGAATTTCGAACCGAACCCTTTATTTCATCCACCTTCGATAACTATGCTAGCACGAAGTCACAAGTCATCATGACAGATGAGTTTGAGTGTGCTCGCCTTGTTCAGATTGTTGATCACGCTAGATAACACGTTCTCTCTCTCTCTCACACACACACACACACACACACACACACAGACAGACTGTAACTAATGCCTTCTCAGCATAGTTTCAGTATAAACCACAAGTGGGCTCTGTGGGTGTTGAACAAACACAAATGTGTTTGAGCGAGTGTCTACAATAGTGACTGGCGAGCCGCTTTAGTAGACAGGTATCCTCGAATACAAATGGCCACCTATTATATATATATATAGAGAGAGAGAGAGACAGAGAGGTGAGTTACAGCCTAGAAACTTAGATTCAGGCAAGGAGTTCAAGTTCCAGCCTAGATTGTAACATTTACTTTCTCACAAATAATCTTGTAAAATTTGTTAACCTATCTCTTCTTTCAATATAAGTAAAATAGTAAGGCAAACCGGTCTATCAAGCATTGATTGGCATCCACTCTATGAGAAGGACAACTTTTGGAACCAAGGCAACGGTATCTCTCTCTCTCTCTCTCTCTCTCTCTCTCTATATATATATATATATATATATATATATATATATATATATGCCTCTTTCACTCGGTGAATTTCTTTTGTCTTTTACTTCTCTCTCTACACCATCTCACTCCCACTCTCTGTTTGTCTTCCTCCCCGTGTACCCCTTCTCTCTTTCTTCATTGTTTTTGGTTTACCTCCTCCCTTTATAAAGTCTTCTTCCTCTCGTTCTCTAAACTTTCTCTCTTTCTGTCTCATCATTTTTTTCTACATCTCTCAATGCATGGGATTCTCTTGCAAAAGTGTAAACGATTGATCATCTCCAAACATGGCTGTCGTTAAGTGTGCTGCTCTGCAAAAACTGAAGCCATTTTCTGATGTTTTCCTGCCTGTCCGTGTTTATTTAAGACAAATGAGGCAAAGAACTACCCATTCAAACAGTGTTCCTCCACTCCCACCCCCCGACTTTATCCCACCACTATCATCCACAATCTCCCGAATCCTTCTGTCCACGCCTTACTGACTGCACCATCACTGCCACCCGTCATCATTCTCAGTCTCTGATCGCCCTTTTCTGTTAGGAAATAATGGTTTCGGAGATAGTGGTGTTGGTACAAAGAAGTGGGTACCTCCCCCTTTAGAATAGAAGTGAGGGTATGGTGCTCTGTTGGTGGGGTAACAGATTTGATTTTGCCCGTTTAGAATGGTAATGATAATAATAGTAATTTTAGTTGTAATAGAAGAGCTATTAGTACTGCTACTTATAATATCGCTTCTATGAGAAAAGAAGAAGAGAGGAAATAATAATAATAATAATCAAACAGGTCAATTATGAAATAACGAAAATCAGATATAGAAATTTTGAACACAAATGAAAATGAATGCCAAATAATTGATTTGGCCATACCTGTTGTCTACACTATAACAACAAAGCAATGAGAAAAGGTTGAGTGATTTGCTTTATACGTCTTATCAACCATCTTGTAGATTATTTCAAACCAGAAAATATTTTTAGATTCTAAGAAATTTTTGGAGATAATAATGATTTTTACTGCAACAAATTTCACTAATTAAGCCATATCCATGGGGATAAGAGATATTTGCATGTAAGTGAACAGCACCTGGCATTCCCAAGAGATCATCCCTCTAGCTACTGACGATACTCGACGTTGCTTAACTTTGACGATCGTACAGGAACCGATGTTTCAACGTAACATGGCCGTAAGCACAAAAAGAAAAAAAAACAGCAACTACTCTGAAATTAAAGTCTTAGATTGTCAGTTTGTGGAAAATGTCGGAGAAAAATGTTAAAGTAATCTTGGTAGTGATTGGGACACTCGGCTCCATCCCAGTGAACTTAAAAGAGTATGTCAACCAAACTGGTATAATATGCTATAAAACACTATCTGACATACTTGTTGTGAATTAGCATGTACCTTCCCTGAAGTCAAGATATCTACACAACGACAGTACCCTGATACAAAAATTGGGTACAGCAAACATACTCCGAAAAACACTGACATACTTGTTGTGAATTAGCATGTACCTTTACTGAAGTCAAGATATCTACACAACAAGAGTACCCTGATACAAAATTGGATACTTTAAACATACTTCGAAAAACACTATCTGACATACTTGTGAATTGACATGTACCTTTACTGAAATCAAGATATCTACACAACAACAGTACCCTGATACATTTGGAATAACGAATGATATTCATGACTGATTATTTCCTGAGGTCAACGATGAGACAGGAAAAAAAAAATTACTGGAGCGTGCTTGCATTCACTGACTCGCCAGCGAGAACCGTTAGACAGTAGGAACATTCTAATAAATTAATTATAACAACTACTTAGATATTTAATATTTGAACTTGACAACCTTAACTAAATATTACAATAACAATTATAAATATGAATGCAGGTCATTATTCAAAGTAGTAAGAGGGTACAAATGAAAATATCCAAAATAAAGAAGTTTTTTTCCCTTTAGCTGAAGCAGACGTTAACACAGAACATTATTGTCTCTTCTGTATTCTCTTTATTTCTTCTTTGTCACTGAAACCAAAGCGCATCTTTGATATGTCTTTTCCGTTTTTACTCGCCATCAAAATGAAATAATCGATTATTTATTAGGTATTGGCAGGGTGTAATGTACGTGTTAATTTAGAAACACAGGAACAAACAGAATAATCATAATAATAATATCCAAGCATTATCGATCTGATGATCCTTCGGTTGGATGAAAGGGGAATTCTAATCAGTCGATCGACGGACTAGAAAATTCATGAGAACACAAAATCACAACAGGGCCAACGAATCAGATCTTTTTTTTTTTTTTTTTTTTATTTGATCGTTGCAAAAAGCTTTGATGGGGAAAACTTTCTCTAATGTGAAGCAAGAGTCTGTCGAAAAGTTTTTCACGTCCAAACCTGCGGAATTTTACTCAAAACATATCGAAGAGATGCATGGCAGTTGGCAACAAGCCATTGCGAATAATGGGGAACATATAATTTAATAATATGTAATTGTACTTTATTTTGGGAATAAAAAATTTGTTAAACACAAATAGAAAATATTTATAACAATAATAATAATAATAATCATTCAAGTGGAAAAAAAGATGAATAAGTATTATTTTTTTCCAACAATGCTTATCATTTTGATTTTTGGTTCTCATTCCTACGCCTCAATGCTCCAGCACCTTCCTCAGTATCCTAGCCCTATCAAACAATGCTTATCATTTGGATGGTTCTGAGTCTTACGACGAGTTTCTGTTCCTTTAGATATTTTCCCTACACCATTCAAGACTGTTCCGTCTGCTCCGATAAGAGATGAGAAAATGTGAAACATGAAGGTGACTGTCGTACCCCCCGAAATCGGAGGTACTCGGAACGGCTTTGTATGGCCCAGGAAAAAATCTGAAAGAACAGGAAACTCAACGTTATCCAAATGATAAGCATTGTTGGAAACAGCTTGGATACTGAGGAAAGTGCTGGAACATTGAGATTTGCTGTTACTTCAACTGTTAAGAAGCACTAGTTACCCATATTTCAAAAATTAAACAAGTATTACTATTAATGCTAATGATAAGGAGAATAATTAGAAAGCGAAATCACATATTCGGAAGTTGTGGAACACGAACAGTCTTGCCAGTCTTTATGAGAGCACTATGAACGGTCTCGAAGAATCTGAGGAAACGCCACAAAATAATAAAGTATTCAAAATCAGAGCGAAAGTGGGAATCATGAAGATGATGCCATTGTTTAAAATGTATCGAATACTTGGAGAAATACTGGAGTATTAAGGCGTGTGGTTGTTACTTAATCTACAGTGGAAGTCTCCAATTACAACTGGTTTGAATACTCAACAGCATTCATCATTCGCAGTCCTGTGATCAGCCTGAAGCAAATAACTCTCCATAACCCCCGTGTACCCAGTCGAACCTGGGAGTGGAGATCTCAGGTGGTGAAAACAATCTCTTTTGCACATCGAAGTGCCTTTTCCTTTTTTTTTTTTTTTTTTTTTTTTTTTTGAACTTGTTCACAATTCCGATTTGTTTACGATAAGACAGGCGTATATCAGTTAATTTCATTGCTGTGTCGTTCTGAAGACAGAATTTCAAGTTGATTCTAACGAATTAAGAGTATAACCCAATGTGAAAGGCAGACGTTATTTCGATACTGTTTATGTCGTGATCGTCCTGAATGAAACGGCCAGAAAAATGGCCGACAGATTCGTAGGTTATATAA
>OZ010596.1:18532736-18580236 GCA_963932145.1 Acanthosepion lycidas | reverse complement strand
CATGTCAGCAGACAATGTGAGACCACGCAATCGCAAAGAGGTGCTCTTGTGGAGTTGAGCGTCAGACATTCTAATGGGAGGGAGGGATGGTTCTCTGCAGGGTGGATTTCTTAGGAATATTTTTGAACAATAGTGCAATGGCTTGTCCGTTCATTTTGCACCGGGGATGTTCAGGTTATCCCGTCCATCCTCTCAGAGGTAGATTTCTGAAGTTAACTTCATCTAGCCTTTCCCTAAAGAGGCAGGACCTACAAGGCAGCAGGTGGTTTGAAAGCTTCGGAGATTTCTTCTTTTAGACTGTTTGCCAATCAAGGACTAAGTCTGCTCTGCTATTTTACGTATAGCTGTGGAGGGAGACAAGAGTTGGATACATGCTATTCCCAAGGTGAACACTTAAGTGAATGTAATGAACTCGACTGGAATTCGAACTTTTCTTTCTGATTCCTAAATCCGACCTGCGAACCACTACTACAGAGGACAGACATTTAAAATGCATAACTTAAAGCTGGTAGACAGGAAAAACACATTTTTGTTTTCGTTAGCCTTATTTTGAGTGCATGTCTTTTCAGCTCACCATCTGACATGCAAATGTTTCCATAAAATTGAATTCCCAGTATTTGATTCCATTTTGTAGTTGATTGGTACTTCGTATAATATAACTTAATTTCCCTGCTTTACTCAGGCAAATCCTGCCACTAGTATCAAAAGTGAGTTCATGCGTATCACCTATATGGTCATATATACATACATAATGGCAAGGTGCAAGTGACGTGTCATAAGCCTATCGCTTACACCACGTGGTAACTCGCTCAAGCGAGACACTGCGTTCATTCGACCAACAAAAACCCTACACCAGCATCTCTTCATTTGTTTGCTGCTTTCCTGCCTCTACAGAAGAATGTGAAGCCACCACCGTCCTCTTAGGATTGACTGTCATCAGAGAGGCGAGTCAGGGATAGAGCAGCTCTCTCAACTACATGACGGCTGAGTTCTGGCAAACATGGATTAAGGAACGCCAATCTGAAAGTTCTGGAGATTGATTTTTTTTATCAAATCTAGCAACCTTCTTTATGTAAGCAAAACGATTTTTTTAAACAATTCATACCAAGAAAGGCCATAAAGCCACTAAGATACAAGGGGGGGTTACTATAATGTGAAAAAAAATAACAAGAGATGGTAATAAAAAAACAGGATTCAAAGAGACAGAAGCTGACGATTGACATTAAATTTTTGAAGATCAATGTTGACTGGAAAGGAAGAACCCTGAAGAATGTTCCACAAGCGAGAAGTGCGAGAGAAGAAACTGTTAGCATAGAAGTAACGGCTACATCTAACCATTTCAAATGTAAAATGATGAGGCTTAGCTGTCAATCTTGTAATGTGCTTAAATTCGTAAAGTCAAAGTACCAATTAGGAAAGTTTATCAAAATAGCATGAAAATATTTATTGAAACTTCGAAGGAAAATTACGGCGGTAGGAAAGTAACTGAAGCCGAGATGACATGTTAGTACGGATGAACGAATGCTAGACTTATAGACATATAAGATAGATTCAAGCGAAAAAAAGCTGCCTAGCTCGATACAGTGAACTAATTTTCCTAGCAGCAGACCTAGCAATTGATTCAATATAATCATTCCGTCAGTCGGAAATGTTAGTCCGGGAAGTCCCAATTACTCACTTTCATGGAGGTTAGCATCACCCATACTGATGGAAGGCAAATAATGTTCTCGCAGACGATTAAAAGAGAACACTTTTGTTTTGGAAGTGTTCAAATTACCAAATTAACAAGCCATTTCTTGCCCCAGTAAACAACAGATTGAAGGTTATTTATGAGATCGTATTTGTTTGGTCTCTATATCATGAGATTGTGATATAAATATACATTAGTATATCATTAATATACGTGTTCTTATATATCCTCAATCTTCACTTTTTTCATCCTAGTGTTCAATCTTTCCTCTGTCAGGATCTGACGAGAAAGGAACGAGAACCAGTCAGCTTTTTCTAAGTTTTATATATATATATATATATATATATATAAGATAGATTCGAGCGAAAAAAATATCTAGCACGACACAGTGAACCAACTTTTCTCGCATTAGAACCAGGAATTGATTCAATATAATCGTTCCATTTCATGTTATTATTAGGTTGGGGCAAAAATAATGACGTTTTCTCACATAGTATCATATGTGAGAAAACGTCATTATTTTTGCACCAACCTAATATTAGGTTGGTTCAAAAATAATATCGGTTTTTGATGTATTTTTTAACGTCAAAAAGTGATATTTTTTTCTACCAACCTAATAGTCCAAGAAGGCTCAATTACTCACTTTCATGGCGGTTAGCGTCAGTCATGCTGGTGGAAAGGAAATATGGTTCTCTCATATGATTAAAAACAGAACACTTTTGTTTTGGAAGTGTTAAAATTAACCATCCAGTAAACAACGAATTGAAGGTTATTTATATTGTGATAGTATATGATTAATAGACGTATTTTTTGTATTCTCAATCTCCACCTTTCTTTTTAATCCTATTGCTCAATCTTTCCTCGATGGGGCTCTGACGAGAGAGAAACGAGAACAAGTCCGCTTTTGCTCATTTTTTTCTACCCTTTTCTTAATGTATATTTTCTTTGCCTCATCACTATTTATCATAATTGTATTTTTGTCTTCACGTCTATTTCCCATTTTTTAAATAAATATGTCTGCTTTCATGGTATAATTTAAATTATCTACCTCCAAGAAGATCTTTAGAAGTATTACGCGAACTAATCGAAGCGTTGCGGTTTGAAATATGTTTTCTTTCTCCTAAATGTGTGCTTCGTTAGTAGGAATATAAACTACTTGATGTACTTACGACCGTATCACGTTGAAACACCGGTTTCCGTACGATCACAGAAGTTAACCAACATTGAACCTGGTCAGTACCTAGATGGGTGACCGCTTTGAAATAGTAGGTGCTGTAAGCTCGGATGTACGGGTGGTGTAATGGATAACGGCTTAGAATTGTTAATCGGAGAACCGAGTTCCAATTCCTGTTGGGTTCGTTATATTCACTTACTCGCAAATACCATTGGGAAAGCCATGAATCCTCCAATTTCCCGCCGGTTATAGATTAATTAGTAAGACTTGTATACTTAAATTATTATTATCTCAAAAATTATTTTTACAATCTAAAATATTTTCTCCTTTTGAAAGAGAAAGGGTTGATAAGCCATGAAAAACGAATCAATTAATAGACTACTTGATCATTTCTGCTTATGCTTTAATTTATACCTTCAGCGAATCAGATAGTGAAGGCGGGAAAGTTAGAGGAAAGCAGAAAGTAACTTTCCTGAGGAGATTGTGTAAATAAATAGCAGAACAGAGATTAGGGGAGATAAGGAAAAATCCAATCTTACTAAGAGCTACAAAGAATTGGAAGTTGTGGAGAGCCTTGATCGACCATGTTATGAAGAGACAGGGCACATACAAGAAGAAACTTTTCAAGGCCATATTTGATCGGCATGTACCCCAACGCCGTTGCCCCTTTTTCATTTTTTCTTTAATGACCCTGTTGTTGCCTGTTTGCATTATATAACTTGCCCTTTCCGGAGCTGACTTCTTATTCTTTTTATTCCGAACCCTTCTTTTGGCAGAATTCTGATCAGAAGTGCAAAACATACAAAAAATTTATAACAAAAATCAGCAAAACGAAATGGCGCGAAACAAAATGAAGTGTGAAGACGCGATATCTTTAGAAACCGACATGATGAGTGAAGACACGATCTTTAATCTGATTTAGAAACAAAAGTATGAAATATATTTCATAATTCACAAAAAAAATCTTTTACAAACTAAAACATTTTCTATTTTAAATAACCTGCAAAAGGATCGATAAACCGTAAAAAATCAATCAATCAATCAATAGACTACTTGATCATTTCAGCTTATGCCTTAATTTATACATTTAGTGAATCAGATAGTGAAGGCGGGAAAGTCAGAGGAAAGCACAGAGTAACCTTCCTGAGGAGATTGTGTAAATAGATGGCAGAATAGGAATTAGGTGAGATAATGAAAAGTCAAACTTTACTAAGAGCTATAAAGAATAGGAAGTTGTGGAGAGCCTTGATCGACCATGTTATGAAGAGACAGGGCACATAGAAGAAGAAACTTTTCATGGCCATATTTAATCTGTATAGACCCCTACGCCGTTGCCCCCTTTTCTTTTTTTCTTTAATGACCCTGTTGTTGCCTGTTTGCATTATATAACTTGCCCTTCCCGGACCTGACTACTTATTCTTTTTATTCTGCACCCTTCTTTCGACAGAATTCTGATCAGAAGTGCAAAACAAACAAAAAGGCGTTCTCCACTTTCATGCGATACCATTTCTCCATTCCTGCCTAATTTTTATTTATTTATTTTACCGGAGATGTTTGTGTCTCTGTTTAAGGTTATTAAGTTGAGAATGTCGCTTTTTATGTAAGGTTGTAGTTTCTCATTCTCTGTTTTGTATCTTTTTTCGCCTCGTTCTGATTAGAACCAGCTCGAAGCACTTCGGTGAAGCGGTCTACGTCATCACCTCGTAGCAATCCAATCGTAAGCGACGGTTTTCGATGGCACGTCTGACTTTAAAGGTGAGGAAAGAGGATGAAGGTTGGAAGAACTACGTTGGATATAGGGGCTTATCGTTGACAGAAGACCCGCTTTCACACGTCGTCTCTCGTGTCGTAGATTGTTGAATATTATTTCCTGCGCACGGGTTTTTTTGTTGTTTTTTTTTTGTGTGTGTGTTCTCTTTTTCTTTTGCAAAAAAAAAATAAATAAATAAAAAGATAGCGATCGCAATATCTTGCTTCATCTAACATTCGTACTTTTTTACATTCCTTATTTTTTTTTTTTTTATTATTTTTACTTCCACTTTTATCTAATGCTTCACTTCTCATCTCCCGACCTTTTCTTCGTTATTTCATTTTCTCCGACATTTTTTATTCATTTGTGTATTATGTTATTTATTACAGTAATAACCATTCCGCTGAATATTGCTACTGCATTTGGTTCGATGCTTCTGCTATATATTTAGTTCTTTCGGTAACTGATACAAAACTGGGACGCCAACCCTACAACGGGGTGTTTTTGTTGAGACATCATCTCCCCACCCCCCGAGGCTAAAGACGAAAACGATTACAGTTTGCCGACCAGTGCCAACGAGCGGTCAAGGAAATAGTCTCATCTTTACTTCTATGTCATCCTTCAGGAAGTGTCTTCTCACGAAAATTAACTTTCCCTGACACTATAGCTCGGGACGCAGGGTTGGACATTGGAGATCTGGGGACAGCAATGCAGGCCCGAACAGTGTGGAAACGGATTGTCAGTGGAAGTCAAAGAATGATGATGATATATCTAGAGTTTGCTAAAAAAATCCAGTGAAGAATCTGCATTATCAACGGTCGTGACCTGGCATCTTGGTTTCAATCACTTTCACACCGTAATAACAGTTTTCCTGTACCTTTTCTGTAGGTATTTCCATCGTAATTGTTGAAGTTATTGTGCCTTCCCAGTCTCACGCATTACACTGACATGAAGGAGAATGATTATTATTCAATCAATTACTAATTCTACTGCTTCACCGTGTCGGGTGATGTAGTTTTTCTTGCCATAATCAATATTGCACGTTTATAAGTCTCTCATTCGTCCTTGCATTGGATATGTCTTCCTCTTGTCTGGTTTTCGCACGTTGAGAGCGCCTCCCTCGACTGAGAAAAAAAAACAGATTTATTCTCCCCCGTTCCCAGACCCAGACCCACACTGTCAGGCAGTTATGTGCCATGCATGATACATGCTTAGGCATATTTTTCCTGCAGTAGGTTGCCATTTCTTTGCCAGTTGCCATCCAAGGCTATAGAACTCGGTCTGACCTGCTATTTACCCATAGCTGGAGGGAGAAGAGGATTCATTCTTTTCCCCAAGGGTATTAATGCGTAAGTGAATGTAATGAATCCGACTGGAATTCCAACTGGGCTCTCCGATTCCTCAATCCGAGCCGCTATCTATTAGTCCACCGACCCACTCACTGACTATTGGCTAATACCTGGCCAGTATCGTTCATATTCAACTAGTTAGCGTCACCTACTCTAAGTAGAAGTTCTTCTCTCAACAGCCCATTGTGGCAGAGGACGCAACTCCTGGTGTTTACAGCACCATATCCAACCAACACTTTAATCGGGATGATGCGATTCTCTGTTACACTCTTCCCTGATCTCCTGATCACAGCACCAATATGAAGGGTCAGGCGTTTCCTTCTGTGCTCCTTCGCAGGGGAGGTACTCCGTCCTCATTGTTGTCACTACGAGGGTGAGGTACTTCATCCACAGTGTCATCTCCGCTGCGGCAGAAGGCGCATCGAAAATCCGGGAATCTGTTACCACATCTGGTTCGCTGATTATGCTATCTCTCTAAAGATTCGTAAGCAAATCCCACGAAGAATCTGCAGTGTCAACGGTCGTGACCTGGCAACTCTGTATCAGTTACTTTCCCACCGCCATAACATACCTTCTCTGTACCTTTTCAATAAATATTTTAATCAATTGCTAGGTCTGCTGCTAGAAAGTCTTTCTTGCCAGAATGAATCTTGCACGTTTATAAGTCTACCATTCGTCCCTGCAATTAAATATTGCTTCCACATCTGGTTTGATGCTCCTGCTATATATCTCGTGATTCTTGCCAAAGTAGAATCTGCAATATTATCGGACCTTACCTGGCATCTCACTTCCTCAACAGCCATAACATATATTTACTGTAACTTTTCTGTGTTTCATAACTGATGTGCTTAACATTTTCTTATTTAGACTTGACGAATTTAAGCGTATTACTTGACTGGCAGCTATGTCATCTCACCCTACTGCTGAAATTGCTAGATTTAACTGTAAGTTCTATGCTGCTAGTTTCTTTTCTCGTACATCTTACAAGTGGAACACTCTTTCTTTTATTTTGTTACTTTGCTGTTAACTACGATACTTATATATATATATATATATATATATATATATATATATATATATATATATATATATATATATATATATATATATATATATATATATATATATATATATATATATATATATATATATATATAGATAGTATGTTTGTGTGCGTGGCCGAGTGGTTAGAACGTTCCCTTTCTTACCATAGGACCCGGGTTCGAATCTCACCATGGTCGATTTGTCTCGAGGGAGGGACGAAGTGCCTGAAAACCACACCCAAAGCCTTCTGAGTAAAAATAGGTGACCGAAGGTTTGAATGGTCTGGTGGTGTTCAGGTTATTTATTTATCTCTCTGCCAGAAACTGTAACTAAGGTCTGCTCAGCATAGTTACAGTATAAACCACAGCTTGGCTATGTGGGTGTTGAACAATAGGGACTGACCAGCCGCCCTGGTTGATGGGTATCCTCGAATACGAGTAGGCAGCTATTATATATATATATATATATATATATAAGGCTCAAACAATAATATTCCATGGTTATAATTTATTACATTGGAATCATAATCACGATCCAATTCATCAGACCTACAAATTCAAAAAAGAAAAGAAAATATATATAATGTGTGTGTGTGTAAGTATATATATATATGTATGTGTGTGTGTGTGTGTGTGTGTAAGTATGTATATATATGTATATGTGTGTAAGTATGTATATGTGTGTGTAATATGTATATATATATATATGTATATGTGTAAGTATAAGTATGTATATATATGTGTGTGTGTGTAAGTATAAGTATGTATATATATGTGTGTGTGTAAGTATGTATATATATATATGTGTGTGTGTGTGTGTGTAAGTATGTATATATACATATATATGTGTGTGTGAAATTATATATACATATATATGTGTGTGTGAAATTATATATACATATATATGTGTGTGTGAAATTATATATACATATATATGTGTGTGTGAAATTATATATACATATATATGTGTGTGTGAAATTATGTATACATATATGTGTGTGTGTAAGTATGTATATATATGTGTTTGTGTGTAAGTATGTATATATATATATATATGTGTGTGTGTGTAAGTATGTATATATATATATATATATATATATGTGTGTGTGTGTAAGTATGTATATGTGTGTGTAAGTATGTATATATGTGTGTAAGTATGTATATATATATGTGTGTAAGTATGTATATATATATGTGTGTGTAATTATGTATACATATATATATGTGTGTGTATGTAAGTATGTATACATATATATGTGTGTAAGTATATATATATATATATATGTGTGTAAGTATATATATATATATATGTGTGTGTATGTATGTATGCAAAAATAATGACGTAATAATGTCGTTTTTTGACGTATTTTATATATTTATTATCTGTGTGTAGTATGTGTATATATATATATATATATATATATATATATATGTGTGTAAGTATGTAGAAAACATATATGTGTATTTATATATATGTATGTGTGTGTGCATATTTAATTCGATATGTCAATAATCTAATGCTGAAAAAATTAATTTAAAAATACCTTTTCAATTCACCTTATAACTACGGAGATAGATAGATAGATATACAAGCATGAATTGACTTTGATAGATTTTCAAACCTTATAAAAATGCATTAAATCAAATCTCAAAACTTGAAATAATGCAAATTTATTATGAATTTAAATTTGATTTAAATTCATAATAAATTTGCATTATTACAAACTAATGTAAATTATTTATAATTTATATTATGTAAATTTTGTTGATTCTTAGATTCCCTCAACCTAACTTTCTTCTTCTTACGTTCCACAACGACATCCTGAGATTATTCAATCGAAATCTTTCCCTTGAAATGTTATTTATTTTTTTATTTTTTTGTTTTGTTTTCTTTGGCCATCGTATACGTTTCTTTTTGTACGAGCGAATATTCATCTTCAGATGATGACATTGAATAATTCAGCTGAGAGTAATTTGTTGCCATTTTTGTCTGCAATGGAACAAACTAATAGTTTCAATAGGTAAAAGGTTTTCTTATTTATTTTATTCCTATTATGTCCCTTCAGGACGTTAGCGACCATAACTCTCAACAATTTCCTCTTCTATGTAACCTCTTAATAAATTTTGTCTTTTGTTATCTTTCCTAAACCATTTTCCGCTATTCATTTACTCAACTTCGCAAGGTAGGTTTATGCATTGGTTTCCTCCACCCACTTGCCTTCAATCTCTCCTGTGAGGATCAGATTTTTCAAGCCCTCTTTCCTTAGTATGTGCCCTAGAAATTTTTTAATAAATTTTGTCTTTTTATCATCTCTCCTAAACACTCTTCCGCCATCCATTTACTCGAGCTGACCAAGTAGATTATGCGTTGTTTTCCTCTGACCCTCTTGCCTTCAGTCTGTCCTGTGAGTATTAGATTTTCCAAACCCTCCTTCTTCTATGTGCCTTATAAATTTCAATTGTTCCTTTCTGGTGTTAAGTATAAGTTGACAATAATTTACTGCCATTTTTGTCTATAATGAAATGAGCAAAGTGATTTTTTATCGAAATAATCTAAAAATGTTACAATAATGTTAAGACAGTTTTAATTGGCAATAAGGAACAGATGGCTATAAAAAAATTTCGATTGATTATTTGTGGCTAATTTTGATGATTGTTTGCGTTATGTGGCAAAAAATTTAAGTGATTTGATGCACTAAAATAAGTAACCAAATAATCGTTTTACGGTCTCTGAATATCGGTGCCATTTACAGATATATGAATTAGTGAGGCGTTTAAGAGACTTTAATAAATTTATTCCTTCTTTCGGACATGAGAACAAGAAAATAAAGATTAAAAATATTTGTGATGCCAATGAATACTCGTTGTCTCTTTCGTAATGCTCGTTGTAGTAGAGACTTTGTAATCGCAGATACAACTATAGTAACGCCGTTGAACAATGCTGATGTCTGACGCCTTCGAATATCACTTACACTAATAGTACTTGCTCGTTCGAACAGTAATCCGTATAGTGATCTGAATAGGGAAATAGTATAGTGAATAGAGTAGAGAATAGCGATCCGTATAGCAATATAGGATAGAGTAGAAATAGCGATCCGTATAGTAATAGAGGATCGACTAAAAATAGTGACAGTCGTCAGCTACTTCCTACATATATGCGTTCCTCTATGGTCTACTTAATTCAATAACGGGATCGCTTGTGTTTTCTCACTGGCGAGCTGTGTTCAAATTCAAATGTCGGCAACAACACTTTATTCCTATATAACAAAAATATTCGCTAGCGTAGACATGCAGTGGGCAATAAGGTTTTAGCCACCCTTAATTACAGCAATTGTGGCTTGTGAAATCTTCCTTTTTTTGTCAGTGAGTACCGTGTTAGTATCAAGCTACTCTAATCTATGAACGATAGTTGACCTTTATTTTGCAATGAATGTTCGGAAGTAAGGAAATTGGTGAATTTCAACGAGGGCAAATAATAGGATGGCATCAGCGTGGCAAGTCAAATAGAGAAATTGCTAGGTTAATCATCAAACAGTTAATAATATTGTCAATAAATTTAATGAAGAAAGCCATTGTCGTGTGGAACAACGTTCAGGAAGACCAAACATTCTCTCTGAGTGAACTAAAAGGTCGCTGAAGATGGAAGTCATCAGAAACGGTTGTCAGAGCGTCAAAGATGTCGTCAACAGGATGAAAATCTCGCCATATGCGGCGAGAAAGACGCTGAAAGAGCTAGGCTGTCAAAGAAGAGTTGCAAAAAAGAAGCCCTTGATTTCAGAGGTTAACAGGAACAGGCGTATGGACTGGGCGAGAGAATTCAAGAGCAAAGATTATGAATTTTGTCAGTTTGTAATTTGGTCAGATGAAAGTAAATTCGGCCACTATTCGAATTCGAGACAGATTTATGTTTGGAGAAATCAGAATGAGACTTTAAACATTGAATGTCTGCAGGCAACCATGGAGGGATAGGAGTAACGGTGTGGGGTGCTGTCTGGTTTGGAGGGAAATCTGAGCTGATTCTTGTTGTTGAGTGGTTTAATGGTTCAAAATACTGTCAAATATTAGAGAAAAGGGCTACTTCCACTATCAATCAGATTGACAAGAATGTCTACCTTTATCAAGAGCACCATGTCATACGAGTAAAGTAGCAAAGGAAGGAATCGCAAGAAATCAAGTCACTGCCATGGGTAGCTTAAAGTCCTGATATGAATTCAATAGAGCACGTAGGGAGAGCACCTTCACCGAAAACTTCGAGGGCGTGCAACCAAAATCATGTCAGTGGCAACCCTTAAAGAAACATTGCCAAAGAAGTGGCCAAATATGGCTCAGACGATTGTTGATAACTTGATCAAATCCATGAAAACCGAATACAAGCACTGAAACGAGCAAATGGAAGATCTACTCTATACCAATTCCAAATACTGTTTATTTGTGTTGAGTAGGAATTATGTAATTAAATTTTGATATTGGATGTATTAGGTTGGTGCAAAAATAATGACGTAATAATGTCGTTTTTGACGTTAAAAAATACGTCAAAAAACGACATTATTACGTCATTATTTTTGCACCAACCTAATAGTTTATTTCTCCTGGCTAAGAACTTTAATTAGTCGACTGTTTGTTCTCTTTTTATGTTTAATCTATTTTTCCATTTCTTTCCCCTCTCTTTCTCGCTCTGTCTTCTCTCTTTCTTTATTTCCTCCCCTCCTCTCTCTCTCTCTCTCTCTATCATAGCTTACTTAGGATTTTTTTCTCTCTCATTGCCTTCTCTCTCTTACAGCTTATTCTCTCTTTCTCTCTCGCTACTTTCTAATTGCCTCCCTCTCATAGGTTACTTTGTATTTTTGTCTCTCTCACTACTGTTTTTCCCTCTCTCAACATCACTCTCATTGCATTCTCTTTCTCACTATCTCTCTCTGTTTTCTCTTTGTCTTTATTGTCTCTTTCTCGCTGCTTTCTTAGGATCCCTCTCTTCCACTTTCTCAATATCTTTCTCATCTTCTTTCCCCATTATTTATCTCACTCTCTATATCCAATTAGTATCTTTCTCACACTCTCTCTTTGACTTTCTTACAATCTCTTTCTAAATATAACTATCAGTATCTCTCTCTCTTGCTCACTGCTTTCTCTTTATCTTATCCCTCTCTCTCCCATTGCTTTCTCTTTACCTTTCTCGCTATTTCTCACTCTCCCTTTATCACTATATTCTCTTTCTCAGTCTATTCATTTGACCGCTCTATCCATTTCAGTTATGAAAAATAACGTTCACTCTTTAAGTCTTTCCTCTTTCTATTTCCTTTCAATCTCTCTTTATTTTCCTTCCTTTTCTCTCCAGATCTTCTATATTTCTTTCTATTCACATCTTTCCTCTGTCTCTTCCCTTGCTCTCTTTTCTTTCCGATATACTTTTTCCCGCCTTTCTTCTCTGATGTATTAACCTCGGATTGCTTATATTTACGAGCACCGATTGTCGATTCCACTCCACTTGAAAACTTTTCATAAACTTGGCGAAAGCCCTTTACTGTTTATTTACACAGTTGCATAACAATACGCTCTTAAGTGCATTTACTGACAACTAACCACTTTTCATCACTGCCGGTCGACATGTTTACTAGCGGATTTCACCTTAAAATGTCAAATCATCTTTATTATTAAAATTCTAATATTTTTCTTGAATTCGATACAAGCAATCGCTGTTTCAAATATTATTTACATTCAGTTTATTAACCTCATATTTGTTGTTGTTATCACAACGTTTCGATTAATGTACCCTCCGGCTTTCATCAGGTAATCGCCAATACAAGTAATCTTCAAGGAATATTATTCGTTCTGATGTCCATGTCTATCTTCTTTAGTACTGTTAAGTTCTTTCTAGTTCTGTTTCCACTGATTCTTCATTACCCAGCCCAGGAATTGAACTCATAATTACTAAACTACCAAATTCATAAAGCAACGCGTTTATCCTATTGTTATATAAAAGACACTATTCCGGAGAGATTACATTGAGCAGCAGTAGCAGCTTCTGTTTTTCGGAATTTGGTTTGATTGAAACAAATGAAATCATAAAGCGAGCACGTTTCACCGCATCATCCCCCGACCCACAGATTCACGACAGGTATCCCAGAAACAGTTGGAAACGATTGCCAATCTACGAAAAGATTAACTTACGATCTATGCACGCCGTACAACGAGTCTCTGGTGATCAAAACGCCCGACAAGGTCGCAAGACATGAATGCGAAGCCGTCTTTTTCTTTTTCTCAATCTTGATTTATATTCGCTAGACACATTAAGAATTAGTCAATTTATTTTTTTTTATTTTTATTTTATTTTATTTTTTTATTTATTTTTTTTATTTTTTTATTTTTTTGCCTACCAGGGGCTCATACGGCAAGAGGACTTTCTTTTTATGAGTGCACTGGGAAAACTATATTAAATATATTTTCCTTTTTTTTTTTTTGCAATTATGCATGGTCACTTGGATATCAAGTCAGTTGTGACGGGTAGGTTACGCCTTCAAACACACACACACACACAGCAGGAAAGACAACGATTCGATGTAATAATTTGATGTCAATAAGGAAAACACACCTGATGAAAAAAAGAAACGCTTTTTAGAAAAATAAGACCTAATCTTGTTATTCGAATTCCGATGTCTTCTATAAATATAGGTACAAATTACGTATCTATCTTTTGTGTTCAGTTAATAATAAAACAGTCTCTCCCTCTTTTAATATATATATATATATATATATATATATACACATACACACACACAGAGTGGTTGAAAAGTTACAACCTATTTTATGTATGATGGACTGTCTCATCTTGTAAAAATTATAGTTAGACGGGGGAAGCCATCATACATAAAAGAGGGAGTTATAATATATATATATATATATATATATATATATATATATATATATATATAGTTTTATGGTGTACTATATTCAGGGGATAAAATGCTCAATATTAGAGATAGAGCGTATGTAAATATAAATATAAAAGTGAACATTGAAGTCAACACTCAGGCGACTGGCTCTTTCATGCTAGACGCAATCGTCATATATATATATATATATATATATATATATATATATATATATATAATTGTGTATTTAGGCAGTAATCCTTCACTTATGCATGTTTCATTAAAAACGACAGACAAGGTACAGCGATTAAGCTTTTTATTTAATTTTTCTTGTGTTCGAACAAGTGTTTTCTTTTTTGGGACAGAGAGTGTATAGAAACTGTTCAGATATTCTATAATTACAAGCTTTTTCGGCTATACCTTTAGCCATTATCAAGAATGTTTTTATTTTTTCAATTTAATTAGTTGTGTGGGTTGTGTGTATGTTTTAGTGTTATAGAGATGTTTTATTTTCCGAGTCCTTGTTCGTAGTTAATATTATTAAGTGTTGGCCTTTTCTTTTTTATTATTAAGTCTTTCATTATTTTTAATCTTTTTTTTTACATATGGATGAGGCTATTATGGTTGTATTTTCAACCAGTATGTTTCCGATGGAGTCTGGTAAGTTTGTCTGTGTATGTTTAAATTGGTTCTAATAGAGCTATGATCAGGTATGTGTAACGTAAGACGTCTGAATAGGCATGTAGTCGTGTGACCGATGTAATTATTTACGAATTCGATTTAATCAGGAACACAGTTCCTTAAGGGGCATTTGAACTCATAGATAATGTTCGTTCATTGTAATTTTGACTTTTCTGGTGTGTTGTTATTTTTGAGGGTGTGTTTAGCTATTTTAATTTTTTTGTAGGAGATAATTAATTTGATTTTTTAATTCGGATCAATTGGGGTAGTGTATTTATAATATTTCTAAGTGAAGATTCGTCTTGTTCGTAGTCAATGTGCATTTGTTTTTTGTAGAAGATATTTATGTCGTTGCTATTTACTTTGGGAAGAAATATTCTAATTTGTTGGTCTATAAGGTTGTTAGGGAAGCCAAGAAATATTCTAATTTGTTGGTCTATAAGGTTGTTAGGGAAGCCAAGAAATATTCTAATTTGTTGGTCTATAAGGTTGTTAGGGAAGCTAAGAAATATTCTAATTTGTTGGTCTATAAGGTTGTTAGGGAAGCCAAGAAATATTCTAATTTGTTGGTCTATAAGGTTGTTAGGGAAGCCAAGAAATATTCTAATTTGTTGGTCTATAAGGTTGTTAGGGAAGCCAAGAAATATTCTAATTTGTTGGTCTATAAGGTTGTTAGGGAAGCCAAGAAATATTCTAATTTGTTGGTCTATAAGGTTGTTAGGGAAGCCAAGAAATATTCTAATTTGTTGGTCTATAAGGTTGTTAGGGAAGCCAAGAAATATTCTAATTTGTTGGTCTATAAGGTTGTTAGGGAAGCCAAGAAATATTCTAATTTGTTGGTCTATAAGGTTGTTAGGGAAGCCAAGAAATATTCTAATTTGTTGGTCTATAAGGTTGTTAGGGAAGCCATTGTTAATTAGAGTCTGTTTTATATTATTGAGTTCTTTAAGGAAGAGTAGTCGAGAAGATGAATTCTGGTTTGCTTTTTTTAGGAACTATTTTTATTACTTCTATTTTGTGTCTGAGGCATTCATTTTTAAAGTTAACGTGGCAAGAATTTCTGTTAGTGTTTTACACATATATATAATGAGGTGATAAAAGTGTTATTACTATATTCTACGAGAACATCTAAAAATGGGGACTTATTTTTTTGACTAAGTTCGTAGGTAAAGTTAAGAACAGAGTTTTTTTTCAAATGTGGTTTTAAGAGTATTTCTTTAATGTTATTTGCTAAAATAAAAATATCGTCTACGTAGCGGACATATATTTTAGGCTTACAGACCTGTTTAAATAACACATTTTCTACAGGGGACATGCAATAATTGAAAAAGTATGGACCGAGTGGATTTCCTATTATAACACAATTAGTTTGAGTGTAAATGTTGCCATTATGCTCATAGAATGGGACTTTGGTGGTGGTGCGTGTAGTAATTTTTTGAGTATAAATGCTTTGATGGATGGCGGAGGGATACAATTAATGCTATACACAGAATTGAGGATAACGTCAATGGTTTGATCGTCGGGGACGTTTGTAAATAAGTTTTAGACAAGTGAAACTATGGTACCTTGGTTTGGTTTAGTAGTTTTTAAATTCTGGAGGAATTCGTTGGTGGATGTGATGATGTCATTCAAGAATTTTGATAGCTCGTAGATAGGTGTTGGAATCTGGGAAATGATTGGTTGTAGCAGGTATCCGATTTTATGGTTTTTTATATTTCCATATAAATATCTAGGTTGGTAGTCTCCAAAGATTTTTTGGATTTTCAGGTCATTTGGAAAGTTTCTACACACTCTGTATTCAAAAAAGAAAACACTTGTTCGAACAGCAGAAAAATTAAATAAAAAGCTTAATCGTTGTACCTTCTCTGTCGTTTTCTAATGAAACATGCATATATATATATATATATATATATATATATATAATAAATATAAAAGTGAACATAGAAGTCAACACTTAGAGGCGACAGTCTGTTTCATGCTATATGCAATCGTCGTCTCTTTATATATATATATATATATATATATATATATATATATATACATCCACTGACAGACTTTCGCTATATCACAGCTCATCAGTGTGGATAGACGTCTGGTTGCCTCTAGCTAGGATCGAAACTCGACTTGGCATCAGTCGGGGATTCTACCACTAAGCCGTTGGCGCACGGCATGAATGAAGGTGAATTTAAGCGTATTTATTTTTTTAGATAAACACACATTAACTAAATCGAACTCGATTCGATTTACCGAAGAGTCTTGCATCATTCGCCTTAATAGTCACTGTTTACAAACCTACACTTACTCCCCAGAGAGCTCAACCGAAATAAATTTTTCAGAAGCATATATATATATATATATATATATATATATATATATATATATATGCTCCTTTTTGCCATTAACCACATTAACCGTGTTATTTAATTCTTTGTGTAAATTATATAACTATATATAACTATATATATATAACTATATATATATATATATATATATATATATATATATATATATATATATATATATATATATATATATACTGATTAACTGATTTAAAAATATGGTTCCATCGGTACACAGGAATTATCATGTTTCAAAAACTGAAGCTAAAAACTTAAAAAAAAAAAATATGATCTGTAAATTTACACTGAGAATTATTTTGTAAAAATAAAAATATCAATAAGAACAACGGGTTATATATCTTACTGTTCTTTCTTTTTTTTTACTATGTCATATATATATGACAATGTGGAAAAAAGTTTACTTGTGACGCGTTTCATCCTTGAGGATGTAATTTTGCTATGTTGGTACGACTACACATGCGCACGAACGAGTGCTAGGGATTTTAGAATTTTTTTTTTGTATCTTATTCATTTAGAATCCTTTTCTTTTCTACTAAATTTTTTTTAAAATAATCGTGCGCATGTTTAGTCGTATCAGCATAACAAATACAACTACACTTGCGCACGATTTTTTTTTAAATCTAGCCAAAAAGAAAAAGACTGTTTTATATCCAAACATAAGCGAGAAAATTTCTAAAGAAGTATTTTTTTTGTTTAACTCAACAGATTTTATCACTTTAAACGTTATTTTTAGTGGTTACCAGTATTTGACCAGACGCTCCGCTTGTTTATTAAACATACTATTTAAGTTAAGCAACGTCGAGGCTGGTCGATACCTAGATAGATCCCCACTTGAGAATATCCAGTGCTGTAAGCTTGGGTGCGCGGTTGGTGTAATGGATAATGTCTCGAAATTGGAAATCGGTAGTTTCCAGTGGGGTACCATATATTCAGTTACACGCAAATCTCTCCTGGAGAAAAGGTATGTATCCTCCTCTTCTCCTCCCCAAGTATGGGTTAATTAGTAGAACTTGTTTCAGTAAATCATTATTATCTCCAAAACATTCTTGCAATCTAAAAATATTTTCCGGTTGAAAATAAACTGCAAAAGTTGATACGCCGTAAAAAAAAAATCAGTCAATATATATTTATATAATATCATAAAGAAAATTTTATACAAAGAATTAAATAACAATGTTGATGTGGTTAATGGCAAAATCACTTCGCTCACAAAACTTAATGGGACATTAACTTACTATCAATTCCTTGAATAATAAGATTCTTATATTCGAGTTGTTGTCAAATGGAAGACACATACCAAGTACTTTCGATAATTGCAAATTGTCATCTTCAGGGCGCAATTTTCCCATACATAGTTAAACACTAACACGAAATATGTGTAGACCGAAAGATGTTTTTTTTGTTAAATTATGCTATTTATTGACAGTTGAATACGTGTTTTGGAGCGTGCTTTCTTTCTTTTCGAAAGCCTTTTTTTTCTTTCTTTCTTTTCAAAATGCTTTCTTTCCAAAATTTGTTCTTTCTTTCTTTCTTTCTTTTCAAAATTTGTTCTTTCTTTCTTTTCAAAATTTGTTCTTTCTTTCTTTTCAAAATTTGTTCTTTCTTTCTTTTCAAAATTTGTTCTTTCTTTCTTTTCAAAATTTGTTCTTTCTTTCTTTTCAAAATTTGTTCTTTCTTTCTTTTCAAAGTTTGTTCTTTCTTTCTTTCTTTCTTTTCAAAATTTGTTCTTTCTTTCTTTCTTTTCAAAGTTTGTTCTTTCTTTCTTTCTTTTCAAACTTCTTTCTTTCTTTTCAAAATCATGATTCCCTTTCTTTCTTTTTGAAATCATGTCTATCTTCCTTTCTTTTTGAAATCATGTCTATCTTTCTTTTCAAACTCCTGTCTTTCTTTCTTGATCTTTTCTTTCTTGTCATAAATCGGTCTTTCTTTATTCCTTTCTTTTTTTTCATAATCATATCTTCTTTCCGTACACCTGTCTTTCATTTTTTCTTTCTTTTTCAAGATTTCCCCTTAGTCCCTTCTGATTTTTGCTCGCAGTCACACTCTTTTTTACACTTTCACATCGTCCTTTTTTCTCGCATTTATTTCTCTCCGACTCTTCTTACTCACCATTTTGCCTTTTCCTCTGCACATATTTTCTGCCATTCCTTCCCGACCACTCATCTTCATCCACCTTTCTGATAATAAATAAATAAAATCTCTTTGCGCGAGGCTGTTTGGGTATCATTTTCTGTTACTGGTTAAAAGAATTGTCTTCATTCACACCCGGTTCGCCAGAAGTACAAGAAAAAGTTAAATTTTTTGCTATCTTTGTTACCCTTTCCTGTTTCCTTTTTCGTTTCCATTTTTTCTTTCTCTTCCTTTTTCGTTTTTTTTTTTTCTTCTTTCAGTGAAGCTGATCATTAACCGTTCTCCTTCTCATTATTAGGCGTAATTTTCTAACAGATGCCTGCGATAGGCACTCGGCTTTTCTTTCTTTTACCCAATGACCAGGCGGAAGGAACGGAATCGGTGGGAAATTCACCCACACTGCCACACCCTATCTATCTGAAGTCCCCGACCGTGATAGTCGACCTGCCCATCATCCCACAAGTTTAGCATGTTATATTTATTTTTTTTTATTATCATTTTTCTTTTCGTTTACTTCATTTTATTATTTGGGCTTATATATATATATATATATATATATATATATATATATATATATATATGATTTTTAACCCATTTCATGTGGATGAGGTGCTGATTGTGATATTTACACCTCAAGCGATCTGGTTCGAATTAGCATCACGCGCCTCAATGATCTCGAGTGCAAATACGTAATGTATTTACTCCCCCAGGTTTTTTTTCGAGGAGCTGAGGAAAAGATTTGTCTTACTTTTTTGCTTGTTCGATTTTCTTCTTTCTCTATTCAATTCTGATTTGTCATCTTCCTACAAAAAAAATCATATATTTTCTGTCCATTATTTTTTATGTCTATTCTTTGTTTTGCGGGGTATTTTTTGTTTGTTTTTTTTTTTTTTGTTTTTTTTTTTTCATTATCTATATGATGGCTCTTAAAATATACCTGTTTTTTAATGCTAATAAATAAACGGTTATAGTTACTCAAAAAGTTTTGAAATGATTGACATATTTTTCCATGTTAGATCTTACGACGGTTTTTCCTACCAAGTGGCACTTCGGTTCGAATCCTGCTGGACAACGTATATTTTTGTTGGTTCCAATGGTACAACAACTGCAAAACACTTCCTCTCCCCAATTTATAGTCAAACTCACTCAATTTCACAATGGGATTTCTTCTTAGACAATAAGAAAGACTAGTTCTCGATATCATATGACTCCGTCGCAATCTGTCCTGCCTTGAAGTCAGAACGCTACTTCATTTGTCCGAATTCGTTTTTGTGTGTCAAACCCAATTCGTAGTTTGTGAACTTTTTTAACATATTACTGTTGCTTTGCCTTGTTATTGTTAATTTGCCTTGCATATATTGTTTGCTTTTTTTTATTTTTATTATTTTTGTTCTATTTCTTATCTTTTTATTGCAAAATTTGTCAGTTTTGCTTGTCGGGTAATTCTGTCAATTACATTTACATGTAACAATGGCCACTTACTCTGCATTTTTATTGAAGATTTCTGGAATATTCAGAACACTAGACCAAAATAAACATGTTGTTTAATAAATAAACGGAGCGCCTACTCAAGTATGGTTATCCACTAAAAATAACGTTCATGTAACAAAAAAATAGAGCGATAGACACAGATAGATAAAGAGATAATATTAGTTGTCAAGAGCATAGAATCCAGGTAGAGCTTAATGTCCAGGGCAGAGCAAGAATATAATATAATATAAAAGGCTCAAACACTAATATTCCATGGTTATATTTTATTACAATGGAATCGTAATCACGATCCAATTCATCAAACCTACAAATAGTGATAAGTACCAGAATTGCTTGTTCATTTTCCGTTGGAAAAGCCTTTTGGGCAGGCAGGGGTTTTGTCATAAAAGTGCTCAATGTCAAAAATTAGGATAGAACGTTAATAGAATTAATTTGGAGAATTTTATCACTTAGTTGCGTGGTGTTGATTCAGTCGTACCTACTACTCTCTAAACTAATTCTTTCTTTCTGTCTTTCTATCTATCTGTCAATCACTCACTCACTCACTCTCTCTCTCTCTCTCGCTCTCTATGTATATATATATATATAGAGAGAGAGAGAGTGAGTCACGCTGATGAGCTGTGATACAGCAAAACAGTCTGTCTGTGAATGACATTATACATATATAATAAAAATCCAAAGTTAGCTCATTCGAATAGCTATTTCGGCCCACAAGTATTACTTGTAGTCCTTGTCAATACAGATATATACATATATATTACTTCAAATTTTGTTTTTAGAGGATACTCGTGCTATAAGTTATTCGCACGATCGTCGCAAGTCAATCCAGTTGTGAGTGCTACTATTGGAAGGTCGCTAATTCTCGCGTAAGTCTGCGTCGTACTCAACAGATTCCAGCTAGACAATATTTACCAGCCTACCCCACGAAGTAGGATGTGGCACAAGGCTGAGTTTAATGTGGGGCAATCGAGCCTGTAGGCTCGGCCAAAAATTCACCGTAAACTCCGCATAAACGGGTTCAGACCTGTCTACCTCCCCGGACGAGACTCTGCCCTTCGGCGTAGCCTCGTCCGGGTTCCTCTCTGCTCTAAGGGAGAGAGTTCGACTGTAGGTGAGAACTGAGTAACAGATCGCAGCCAGTATATTTAGCTACCCTATCACGAGGGTTGCATGTGTCACAAGGACGGTTTAACGTGGGTTCTCCGAGCTCGTAGGATCGGCCAAAAATATTCCCTTATTGAACCCGCATAAACGGGTTCAGGGTCAGTCTACCTCCTCGAACGAGACACTGCCCTTCGGGGGAGCCTCGTCCGGGTTCCGCTCTGCCTTCGGGCAGAGAGTTCGACTGTTTAGCTGAAATAGATCGCAGCTACACTCCCTTGTCCGTTGACTTACCGATACTTATATTGAGTTAATATTAGGTTGGTGTAAAAATAATGACGTAATAACGTCGTTTTTTGACGTATTTTTTAACGTCAAAAAACGACATTATTACGTCATTATTTTTGCACCAACCTAATACCTATAATGTAGTTACTCATGGGGGAGAAGGTAACTCTATTACATCATCATCATCATTATTATTATATATGTGTTGGTTTCTTGTTTGTTTTTATTATTAAGGCTTCTATTATTTTTGAGCGTTTTCTTCAGTTAGATGAGATGTTGGTGTTTTCTACGAGTATGTTGCCGATAGAATTTGGTAGGTCTCCGTGTGTATTTCAATTGGTCCGAATGAAGCTATGATTCGAGAATTGCAAAGTAAATATTCTTGAGCTGAACACGGCCACGATGTGCAGACTACGTTCGGGAATTAAAACATACTTACCTTAGAAAGTGCTATGTAAGCAGTGTACAACTAGAAATCAATATTGGCTGGTGTCTGTTAGTTTCATAACTGATATTTACATGGCCATAAGATTTCTTGAAGAATTTTCTTGTGAATAATTTGTGACTAACGAAACGCATTGCTTTCCAGTTGTTTTTAATTTCTTAATTTGATTACTCACTATTATTTTTCTATGTACATTTGTATATCTTATATAGAGAAAGTGCGATGGGTAAAATGTCGCCATTTTATATTTCTTTATTCTTTATTTTGTCGACTGCCTATTATTGTAGGGACAGTTGGGCACCGTCTGTAAGAAAAAGAACACCATGATGCAATTAACTCCACCAGAAATTAAAAAAAAAAAAACATGCTGTATTGCTTGACAATCGCGCCGAAATCTCCAATACGAACATTTCAGAGTGTTTATGTGTCAATCTAAGAACAGTGCAGAGGATTCAGAATGAGTTGGAGGAGTCTAATGGTGATTACGAAGATATTTGGATGGATCACTAGTGATGGCGACGTTATGCCTCCATTCATCTTCCACCAGTGCCTTAGGATCAACACGGAGTCCTATATCAAGTACCTTGAGGAGGTAGTGCTGCCCTGGGTCAAGAGAACCCATTCCTGGCTATCAAACAATTTCTGCGAATACATCATCCCTTTCATCTAGCCACCTAACTCCCTATACTGCAACCCCCTTGATAATTATTTGTGGGGCGCAGTTGAGCGAGAAACCAACAAAACTCCTTATAACACCAAAGACGGACTGAAGGCAAGGATGATAGTAGCATTCGCCAACTTAAACAAGGAGACCATCCAGAAGAGTTGCAGAAGATTCCGAAGTCATCTAGAGGCCGTGGTTGAAGCCAACGGCATTTTTATTGAATAAATTTGCTCTAGATATTTTTGTGTAATTTTGGTAAATATATCTGTAAAAATGTGATGTAAAATGCTATTTTCATTTTCCGTAATTCAGACGACAATTTATCTATTGCACCTTGTGTGTGTGTGTGTGTGTGTGTGTGTATATATATATATATATATATATATATATATATATATATATATATATACTCAAATTTCAACATTTAGACAAAAGGCTTAACCAACTGAAGCACGAAAGGAAAGATTCTTTACTGTAATATTTAAGATGATCTTCACCCTCTCTAACATTCTTCCTTTCTGTCCTGAAGTAACACAGTGCCTCACATGTTTCACTTACGATTTCATTTTCAAGTTTGTTTGTTTTTCACTGCTCTTTGGACTGTCCTTGCTAAAACTCCTCTCTTACGTGCCAGTAAGATATTAACGGAAACGAGAAAATAGAATATTAAAAATAGAAACTTTGAAAAAGTTACAAAAGAGGAAATAAACTGAAAGAGAGGAGAATGAAAGAAGAACACAAGAAAGAAATTTCTAAGGAGAAAGATGGAGGTGATAAGTGAATGAGTGAAATAAATGTAGAAAGAATAACTAATGCAGAAGAAAGAGAGAAGAAAGCTTAAAAAGAAAAAAGTAAATCCTGAAAAGACAATAAAAGAGAGAGAAAAGGAGTATACTAAAGAGAGAAGGGTAGAGAAAAAAGAAAAAAAGAAAGTTCTGAAAAGACCATAAAAGTGAGGAAAGAATTATTCTAATAAGAGAAAGAGAGAGAAAAAAGTAAATCCTGAAAAGACCTTAAAATAGAGAAAAGTAGTATACTAAAGAAAGAAAGGGGAGAGAAAAAGAAACAAAAGAAAATCTTGAAAAGACAATAAAAGAGAGAGAAAAGGAGTATACTAAAGAGAGAAGGGGAGAGAAAAAAGAAAAAAAGAAAGTTCTGAAAAGACCATAAAAGAGAGAAAAATGAAAAAGACAAAGAATGATAGAAAGAAAGAGAAAATTAAAAAAAAGTGAGAGAAAAAGACTATTAAAAAATAACAAGGGGGGGGGCTAAAGAGGATGAAATGAAAGTAAACGATAGGGCCACATAGCAAGAAGAATGCTAGAAAAGATGACAAATACATAGACAAAAACACAGAGCCTAGGGTAGATATCTTTATTTCCCGCCGTTTCTCTCGACCCTCTTACCCAAGTTCTAGACGAAAAACCCTGCAGTGTTGAGCAATCAGGCGTGAGGAAGCAGACAGACAAATAGGGGTGTGGCGAATACACAGATTGCTTCATATACATATCCTGTCGGCAAGGCCTTAGGAAAACCTCATCATTGAATTGCGTATTTATTGTAGATGCTATCTATGCACTATCGTCCCATTCCCCGTTTCCTTACGGTCTGTCCAAATCTAATGGCACTGGCGATTATAACGTCTCTATTATTCGAGCATCTCTGGAAAAGAAACATTTCTTTTTTTTTTTTTTTTTTTTTTTTTTAAGAGTCGAGGGTGAAATGCAGCTTGCAGACAGTCAAGATTGTTTGAGAGTAAACTTATGTACCCACATGCCAATCTACTACACCCTTAATCTCGTAAAAAGAAAACTGTTCCCTCATTCGTTGTAATGTGTTTATTTATTTTTTTCTTTCGTAGCAGCATTAAATTTTGTATTTCAATATCTTTGGTGACAGGTTTGTAACGTATCGAGATGATACATTCACCGACTGACTGTTTCAGTCGAACATTCGAGTAAACAAGTGCATGGGGGACAAAAATCTAACAACATATACTTACCTACTGATTACTTACTTCATTTACTTATAATTGGTGATGGTGATAATAACCGTTTCCCTACAAGGAAACATTTGGCATTCATTGACCAAGCAGCCAGTACTGCTTTCAGTTGAAATTTATAAAATCTTTCTCTTAAAACATTTTTTAGGAAAACAGATTTCTCAGGTCCTGTAGCTGTTATCGCTGTTTCAATTATGGATATTAGCCTTTTCCCTACAAGGAAACATTTGGCATTCATTGGTCAAGCAGCCAGTACTGCTTTCTGTTGAAATTTATATAATCTTTCTCTTAAAACATTTTATAGGATAACAGTTTTCTTAAGTCCTTTTCAGTATTGATGGGGGTTTCTTTCCTAATCTTTTATTTACATATCTGTGTGTATTGTCCAAGGATGGGAGATAAAGATTTGGCCTTGTAAAAATATTTAATTCGTTCGGAAAGGAAATAAAAAATAACAGATAAAATGCAAAGATATTTTTTGCATTATTTACATTATTCGCGCTGTTATCCTCATCTTCATTGCCATATTCACAACGTTTCGGCCGTTGTACACTTTGGCCTTCTTCAGGTGATTTCAATTTTCTTTAATATCTGTCTATATCTCTGAGATGAGGTATTATGATTACAAGCATTATTTACATTATTCGGACTGTTATCTTTATTTTCATTGCCATATTCACAACGTTTCGGCCGTTGTACGCTCCGGACTTCTTCAAGTGATTGGAATTTCGAATCGAACCCTTTATTTCGTCCACGGGGGTAAATTGTTCTAGTCCCACGTGTCATGCCTCTTCTGAAATTCTCATCATCCGAAGAAGCCCGGAGCGTACAACGGCTGAAACGTTGTTAATATAGCAATGAAGACAAGGATAACAGTCCGAATAATGTAAATAATGCAAGTAATCATAATACCTCATCTCAGAGATATAGACAGACGTTTGGGTCTAGTCACTGGATCTAACCAACGTCTTTTTCCAACGTCCGAAATGTTCTGAATATGGCAATGAAGATGAGGATAACAGTCCGAATAATGTAAATAATGCAAGTAATCATAATACCTCATCTCTGAGATATAGGGGCCGAAACGTTTTGAATATGGCAATGAAGATGAGGATAACAGTCCGAATAATGTAAATAATACAAGTAATCATAATACCCCATCTCAGAGATATAGACAGATAAATAAGACATAAAGGCCAGAGAGTACAACGGCCGAAACGTTTTGAATATGGAAATGAAGATGAGGATAACAGTTCGAATAATGTAAATAATTCAAGTAATCATTATACCTCCTCTCAGAAATATAGACAGAGATATTTTTATAATGAAGAAATTGTTGATTTAAAAAAAAAATTGTTTTATCTGTGTGTTTTCATCCAGTTTTACGACATCAAACAAACGAGACACGAGAAGATTTATTAATAACTCCTCTTACTACTTGGACTCGGGTTGTTACTTGGACTTGTTTACTTCATACCTTGTTAGTATTTAAACATGACGCGAAAGCATAGTATTAAAACAATTTTCTGCGAATATTTTACAGAAAACTGCTCGGTTTTATTTTAATAACTATTACTTGAAAGGTATAAAATTTCTAATAACTCTAAAGTGTTAAAAGCTGAAATTGCAGATTAATAATTTGATAAATAAATTTTAAATGCTGTGTGATTTGTGATTTGATAAATAAATTTTAAATGCTGTGTGATTTTTATCTCTGTAAATTATAAGTTATTTAAATTTCATTTTACGTTAGTATCTACTCAGTAGGGATATCGTATTTTATAAATAATTTTCAAAATAAATATTTTTTTTTATTTTGTCTGAAATTTAGTAATTAATAAAATATGTTCTAATAATGCCTCAGCTACCAAATCTTAATTTATATAGCTTTAAAAAAAATTCCTCACAAACACTTCAATATGCTTAAGTAGTCAAGTCTCGAATACAGGCAAAGATATGTTTTTGGTTTCACCTAATACGACCTTAATCTTCATTAATGGACCGTCAAATGAAGACAAGCCTTACTAACGATAGATAGGATATTTTACTGGCAATGATACCCAAACTTACGCTGGTCGAGTCATTTCCCTTCACACTGCAGAGCTACGCCGTCGTTTGTTTTGGTTGAGAGAGAGACAGACAGACAGATTGGTTTATACTGGAATTCTTTTTTAGGATATTGTTGCAGTTAAATCATTCCAATAGGTATTACCCGATTATATCATATACTCATCATTACATTAGATTTTCAAATTATTTACTTCCATTTAGACATGGCTTATTTCATTTAACTCCCAAGCTGGGATCGAAATGCTGACGTCGTTACCATTTTCAAGGCTTAATTTCAATAACTCAGTCAGTTATGTGCCCTGCGTGATACACGCTTAAGCGATCGTGTATCTTTCGACACATGACTGACTAGGCAGATTTTTTTTTCCCGCAACGGATTGTACTAGGTTATATCGTCCCAAAAAATAAGAGCTACCCGAGGTCTAACTCGACGAGATACATGGATTTGTGCCTTTCCTGAGTGTATTAGAACGAATTGATAGTGAATTGATTCAACCGTAATTTAAAAGTTGTCTTCTTTTCAAAATAAACCCCCAAACAAAATGTAAAAAAAAAAGTTTAAAATACCGTGACTCTCAAGGAAGTTCTACCGTAATCCCCCATGTATAATGCGCTTTCATCGATCATACGCACACCTAAAATTGTGCTGAAAGTGTGAGAAAATGCTTTTACTCACGCATAATACGCAACACTTGTTTGGTAATCAAATCCTATAAATTGTACCTCTTCAATTTAATTACGGCCAGCGTTTCCTACTCTTATTAAAAAATGGTTTTAAATATAGAATAATGTTATTCTAATTTAGTTTTATGATAATTCTTATTTTAAATTTGTAAGTACTGTTAGGTACATATAATTGTATTTGACATCCTTATAGGGTCGCAATCGCCGAATGTTTGAGTCAAATTGTCGTATGTTTGTGGTGAGTAGTCATTTCGCAACTGAAATCGACCTATGAAATGGTAAAGATTTTTTTAGTTGTGCATAATACGCACCTCTGCTTTTGTTTATTATTTTTTAGAAAAAAATGCGTATTGTACATGGGGAATTACGGTAATTACGTCCACAATGACGTAAAATCGACAAATACTACATGGTAAAATGATTAGAAAAGCATTTTTGTTTGTTTAGGGGTAGTAGATTTTCGTTTTGTCTAGTAGTTGTATATTTTCACTAATTTCCCCCAATACAAGACTCCAGAGACACTCAAGATAGAGGTGTACTGAATTATAACGTAAGTGAAGCAAACAAGAAGTGCTGGTTATGAGGTTATATAATAAAGATAATGCTTAAACCCTCGACCTGAAAAGGTTAACCTTGTCCGGTTCTCATTTTCCAGTCTTGATAGAAAACAAAAGCATCCACGCAGCCTTAAGGGCAATGAATTATTTTCCACTCTACAGCCTATTTTCCCCCCTTCGAAACGTCTTAATCATCCCGCTACATTTCTTACTACTACCAGTTCTGCCTTTTTCGGCTAAAAACCGCCACGTCACATACAGGGGCGCGAATCAACCTCATTATTTTTATATTAATCCGCTAAAAAAAAAAAAAGAAGCTTAATTCTGGTAATTTTTTTCTCAGGAACTGACATTTTATGGAACCCTCGAGAGGATTCTTTCCCCGAACCTTACAATCTTAAACTCTCCAAGTCTCGGATGAACTTCTATGTTTCCGACATATCCTCATAAACTGCACTTCTCTAATATTCTTAAAACAGTCTTATTAAGTAACTCTCTAATTTGTGTGGCTCTTGGGCCTTGTTTTGGTTGAAAAGCTAGTAAAGTAAAATATCTAGCAGACTGTCGCTTAGTCTCGAAAATTGTCATATTTTCGTTCAACCGTATAATTTTAACTTTTATAAAATATTCCAAAACAGGATGTGGTATTCTTTTTCATATCAACTAGTTGCTAAAGAAGTAAAAGCACATTTATCAAAAAAAAAGCTTCTTTTTTTTTTTTGTCGAATTAAGCCAACTTAGACACATCGACAAATTCATGCCAGACAGCCTGATAAACTCGAGCGCAACTTCTGGGTTTCGCATTGCCCTATAGTGTTCCATGTTTTAACATAAATTTTTCACGCCAAATTTGTTTTGGAGACTAACGTTAACAGAAAGATTATGGAAAAACCAGAAAGATCGTCGGAAACGTTTTTAGTTTTAGGATGTTTTATCTATCATGTTTATTTTTTCATTTATTTTACTTTCTTTTTCAATATAATCTTATGGGAGGTGGATTCTTACATTCTTTTATCAGATCTCATATCCTTTTATATATCCCAAGTTCCCCCATAAATACACAATAACCGGGTCGGAAAACAGGATTAAACTATCCCAAAAGATATAAGACTTGGCACAGGTGAGTAACGAAGTTTCGAAAATAAATACGGAAAAAGTTTTAGGATTTATGCCAGATTTCAACCAGAATTTCTATTTCTGAATAACTATGATTCTTTAGACAAATTGTGTCAAGAGGGCTAAACGTCTTATCTGAGAACCAGGAAAAAAGAAACGCAATTAATTTAGTGGCTTTTTAGATATTGAACATTTTGTAGGATCGACAATTATCCTATGCGATATGGACAAATTTCCTCTTGACACAATTTGTCTAAAAAATCACTGGAAAGAGAACCGGTTAAAATCGTTTTGCATCAGACACATGATGTCTTGTCAAGTGAGCAATAGTAAGAGGAAAAAGATTATTCAGTAATTATACCAGCATTCATACTCTGGCTTCCATCTTCAAAGCCCATTCAAGAACCATCAAGAGATCGGTGACTAAGTTTAAAAAAGCGGGAACAATTGAGAGGAAAACGGGATCCGTTCACAACAGCGAGAAGGCTCATCATTTCAACTTAGGGCTACATACATTCTTATTGTTCAAAATAGAGTCCAATAGCTTTAGGAAAACCTTGGAGAATACAAGTAAAATTAATCATTTCTAAGATACAGCGGTTCAAAGCTTAATCTAACAATTGGACCCTATATATATATATATATATATATATATATATAATATATATATATATATATATATATATGTGTGTGTGTGTGTGTGCGCGACACAGAGAGAGAGAGAGAGAGAAAACTTATGTATCTGGCGTTCGCTGGATTTTAAATTCACCCTAGTTCAAAAAACACTATTTAATATCCAGCACTGATGAAGGTTACAGTAGTAGCCGAAAATTTTGAGATTTCTTCAAAATTTTAATGTGCTCCTATTAAATAAAAAAACACAAAATCCTTTATATATATTGTTGTGGTAGGATCCACCTAATTTGCATAGTGGAGTACCGACCATATAAATATGGTTGGTACCGGGAAGAGAATGGAAGAAATCAAGAGATTGAACCAGAGACTCTGCCCGACTGCGACTCAGTCAACACATTCTCCAGGAACGGTCTTCCCAGGAATATACAAAAGACTATATGTAAATATTGTGTACACTTTCTTGTTTCAATACATTTTGTTCTAAGTACATTTTGTGTTGCATTATTATTCCATGCATTAGTCAAGTTTCAACATATATATATAGAGAGAGAGAGACAGACAGACAGAGACATAGAAACAGACAAAGAATTTTTGTAATTTTTGCTCACTTATATATCCAATCCTCAGCTGATATTTTGGTGACCTAAGTTGTATATATAATTTAGGGCTAGGACCACTTTGTTGGGGCGCCGAATACTCATTCAATAATAAATAAATGAATAATATGAAAAAATAATTAAATATAAGTATTCTTAAATAGAAACTGAAAAACAAATGTAACATATTTAAACTACTATTTTCCCTATAAGAAGTGGAGTTCTGAGTACGATCATCAGATGCTCTAAGCTTGGGTGTTCGGATGGTGTAATTCATAATGGTTCGAAAATGAATATCGTCCTTGGTTCGATCTATTGCATGACTCTTAATTACGATTAATTAATTAATGAAGCATCATCGAGCTTAGATGTGTGACTTTGGTAATACCAGGTCCTGTAAGCTTAGATGTGTGTATGGTGTAATGGATAATGACTCCAAATTGTTAATCGGAGAGGCGATTTCAAATCCTCGTTGGGTTCTTTATATTCAGTTAGTTATGTGCCATGTGTGAGATACGTTTAGGCGATAATGTATCTTTCAATACATGACTAACGAGGCAGATTTTTTTTCCCGCAGTAGGTTGCAATTTCTTTCTTCAGTAGACCAGTTTACATCCAGGCTATAGAAACCCGGTTTGTCCTGATATTTACCCATAGCTAGGTGGGGAGAACAAGAGTATTCATACCTTTCCCATGAGTATTATCACGTAAGTGAATGTAATGGATTCGACTGGAATTCGAACTCGACTCTCCGATTCCGATCTGAGCTATTATCCATAACTCCACCGTGCCTCCTCTATACACTTACGCGCAAATACCCTCGAGAAAGGTATGGATACCGCAGCTACTTGCATCACTAAGTTATTATCGCCAGAAAAAATTCTGACAATCTAAACATATATTCTAGCTTTAAATAACATACAATGGGTTGATAAGCCATAAAAAATGAATTAATGAGTACGTTAAAGATTAACAAAATTCCTCGCAGCACGACAAGGAATTAAAAAAATACACTGTGTAAAGCTGCTCCTCTATACAAGAGACTATTATCAAAGTAATAAAAAAAAACATAAACACCGTATAAGTTAAATGTCATTTAATGTCAAATTTTAAGCAAACAATATATTAGGTTGGTGCAAAGATAATGTCGTTTTCTCACATAGTAACATATGTGAGAAAACGACATTATTTTTGCACCAACCTAATACATACGTACTATATAACCTCGGTTTTGGTTCAATCAGACAGTTGTCATATGTGATACACTTTTGGGCGATCATGTCTCTTTCGACCCATGACTTACTAGGCAGAATATATTCCCGCAGTAGACTGCCGTTACTTTCTGTGGTAGACTGGTTGCCAACCAAGGCTAAAAAACCCACTCTATCCTGCTATTCAACCCCTAGCTGAAGGAGAAGAGATAGTTCACATGTGTATTTGAGCATAAGTGAATGTGACAAACTCGAAAGAAATTCGAACATGGCTGTCAAGCTTGTTCCATTCATTTACGCACAAGGTCTCATCCGATAAATGATTATGCTAAGAATAATAATAAAAATAAAAATAATAGTAACTTTGAAAAAAAAAATAGCTTTTACACATCAGCTACAGTGGTTTAATATATGTCTGGAGAAATTTCCCCTAAAAACTGTTGCACGGTGATCGAGAAACGTGAGAAACCGCTTTGAGCTGTGTTCATGTCTTTATTGCTTTTTTTGTCAGTCAACTGTAATATGTTTTTAAAAACATTTGGTAAAATTTTGAATCGAAGAAAATGGTTTGCAAATGACCTTATGTAAAAAAAAAAAAAAAAAAAAAAAAAAAAAAAGAACATCGTTCAGCCTTTAAAACTTACTTTACTTTTCTTTATCGCTAAAGGAAAATCTAAGTTTCGTTCAAATTGCTCTAAAGCAACAACAGTCGCATCAAGTTTTAAAACAGCTTTCCATATCTCAACTTAAACAGAATGTAGTCAAGACATATTCTTTAATAATTGGTGAGTCCAAAAGTTTCCGACAAAAGTATACTGCTTATTTAGTTACTAATTTAAAAAGAAAAGAGTGCTGAGAACTCTTGCACACACGGTGAGCAATTCTTTATTTAAATGACACATTGAGGTTGATATGACGTAAAACAAAACAAAAAAATACAAAACTTTGTTTTCAATTAAATTTTCTTGTTTCTTTAGTTAGCTTCTGGGAGGCGCGGGTTAAAATACTGCCTTTTACTTAGCTCGCTTTGACAAAGGATTGATTTACTGAGAAAAAGTATTTAACATGTAACTGTAAAACTTGTCGGCATTAAATGACACATTGAGGTTGATATGCCGTAAAACAAACACAAACTGCTCCAACGTGTGTTAATGTCCGTACACAATAGTGAAACTAGCCGGAAGCAAACAAAAGGGTTAGGGATTTTCTCTGGTTTATATTGCTAAGAATTTGTAGGTAGAATTTGTAAGGGAACAAGTAGAATTATAAACTGAAAATAAAAAGAAAAATATTTCTGTGATGAATAAAGATCCCATTGAAAAAGCAGATATTCATTCTAAAATGGTAAATCAGATTGAAGATAATAAGTGATGTGGGGATGGTAAACAGTTATTGTTTAATGCTCGCTACTTTAGCAATAATTATCCCTGTACTCAAGATATTTGTAACTGTCTTGTTTTTTTCCCTAAACAAGGTGGTAATGCCACTAAGATGCAAGGGCGTTTGAATATTGCCGGTACATAAGATCCGGTGCTTCTGCTGTATTTTTTTAGAGATTCTTAGTGAAATCCAAAGAAGAATCAGCAATATTATTGGCCCTGACCTGGCGTATCAGCATCAGTCACTTTTCCATCGCCGTAAAGTAGCTTCCCTGTGCTGTATTTCTGTAAATAATTTCATGGCAATTATTCGGACGAACTCTTCGCTATGATACATAGACTTTATGTTATATAGGAATAAAGTGTCGCTGCCGACACTTGAGTTTGAACATAGATCGCCAGTGAGCAAGCACAGGCGATCCCATTATTGAATTAAGTAGACCACGTCACCATAGATTTAAAGCATATATGTAGGAAGTAGCTGACTAATAACGTTCGCTATTTCTATTCTATCCTCTATTACTATTCGAATTATCATTTCTAGTCTATCCTCTATTACTATACGGACCGCTATTCTCTATACTATTTTACTATACGGATTACTATTTGAGCGGGTATTATCAAGCAAGTACTATTAGTGCGAGTGATAATCGAAAGCGTCTGACACTAGTATTATTCAACAGCGTTATTATATTAGGTTGGTGCAAAAATAATGACGTAATAATGTCGTTTTTGACGTTAAAAAATACGTCAAAAAACGACATTATTACGTCATTGTTTTTGCACCAACCTAATAGTTGTATCTGCGATTATAAAATCTCTACTGCAACGAGCATTACGAAAGTGACAACGAGTGTTCGTTGACATCACAAACCTTTGTGAATTTAAACGCAATACTAGATTGGCGGCTAGGTCTCATCGTTGATTAGATTTAACCCTAAGTTCTATGTTAACAGTTTCTTTTGTCGCAGTTTTCTCCAGAAATCTCTTACGGAACCATGCTATCTAGCCAAATTTGACCGTCAAAAATTTAAATGCAATGTCAATCGTTATCTACTATCTTCTTGATTACTCTTCTATTGTTCTCGCTCCTTAATAATGTTTCTCTCTTTACTTACTCTTTCGCACTCAGTAAGCCATTTTGTTTTAGTGGCTTTACTGCCTTGCATGGGCTGATATAATTTAAAAAAAAAAAAAGAAGAAAAGCTTTAGTGAGTAGAAAGTATAATAAAAGAACAGATTTTAGGAAAACAGAGAATGAAGATTGTAGGTAGAAGGGAAGTATGAAGCTGGAAGAGTTCCACAAGCAAGAAGTGTACAAAAAAAAAGAAGCTATTAGAATAAAACTAAGACTGAAATGCAACGCTATATTCACAGAACATCTCTACATTATATATTTCTCGGGATGATAGTACAGACGTGCTCGCTATTTGACGACGATATCGTCATAAAGTAATCTTGATTTCGAGACGAGAGCTCTCAGCTCGGTTCGGTGGTGGGCGGACAAACTACTGAGCCACCAGTTAGCCATCGTATGTTCTAATCGTGGAGCCAAATCAGCAAGTGCCGAGTGGATGATTTAAAACTCCATGACTCCGAGCAAAATCCGCATGTGTGCATCAAACTGTATCAGTGAGTGTCTCTATATATGTGGCTTTCGTATTTGTTCCTCATTTCAACTGGAAACAGGCGAAGAAACGACAATTTGAGGAACTTAAGTCATGTGAAAATAATGATTTTACAAAGCTCTTCCGAATTTCGTGTCGGCCGGAGCACAGCCCAGTAATGTATGGCATTATTCCGCGATTTTAAATAGCGCTAACGTTTACGATTTGTCCCCGTCTCCTAAGAAGACAATAAAGAAAAACAACTGACAAGTGAAATATTCACGCACCAATAGAAACTGTGGAAGCTTTTTGGCCGTAGGGAAATTTTTTGTATCTTCTCTCACTTACGTTTCTTTCTTTTTTTGTGATATATAGAACATGTACAGACATAGAGATTGATAATCTTTCGACATTTTTTTTTTGTTTTTGTTTGTGTGTATATCTTGACCCTTTCTTTTGCCTTTTTTTTTAGCTTTCTTTTCTTTTGTTTTCTTTTTTTCTTTTTATATTCATATTCCTCATTTTCATTCTTTTTTCTTTAGTTTTTATTTTGTTTGCTGTATATATATTGAACCTTTCTTTTTACGTTTTTTTTAGCTTTTGTTTTTTCTTTTTCTTTTTTCTTTTTCTTTTTCATTTCTTGTCTTTTTTCTTACTTGTCCCTTTCTTTCTTTTCCCTTTTCTTTTCTTTTTTCTTTCTTTTCTTTTTCATTTCTTGTCTTTCTTTCTTTTCCCTTTCTTTCTTTACCCTTTTCTTTTCTTTTGTCTTTTTCTTTTCTTTTTCCTTTTCTTTTTCTTTCTGTTTTTCTAAGTTCATATCCCTTTGTCATTCTTCGTGTTTTTTTTCTGTTTTCTGGATGTATCTTGAACCTTTCTTGTTACATTTTTTAGCTTTCGTTTCTTTTCTTTTTTCTTTCTTTTTTCTGTCATTTCTTCCTTTTTTTTCTTTCTTTTTAGGTTCATATCCTTTTTTTTTTCTTGCCATTGTTTTTTTCTGTTTTCTGTATGCATTGTTTTTTTCTGTTTTCTTTTTACTTTTCTAGCCGTCTTTTCTTTTCTTTTTCTCTCTCTTATTTCGAGTACGTTTTTTTTTTCTTTCTTTCTATGCTCATATTCCTTCTTCACGTGCTTTTTTTCTTTTATCTCTGTTCTTTTTTTCTGTTTCTTTGTATTACATCAAATCTTTCTTTTATTTACTTCGCATTTTGTTTTTTCTTCTACTCCGTCTCTTGCAGGCTTTCTTTCGTTTCCGTTTCTGGAAATAGGAGTTGCAAGAATGTAGAAATCAAACAAAACGATTATGCCAGTAATGATAAGCACACTTGTAATGATTATAAAGAGTACAGTTCACTCCCAGAAGCACAAGCAAGCACCACTGTCACAAAGTGTGTGAGGTCCCAGTGAAAGTAATTTGAAGGAGATTAAATTAAAGACACATGGACGCTAGCTAGTTCGAATACCGGTTCTGTTCCTTGCATTCACTTTCGCTCAACTACCCGTTGGAAAAGTACGAATGCCTTTCTACTCCCTCCATTTATGGGTTAAATCGTGGGGCAAACTTGGCTCTCTAGACGTGTTTGGTAACCACCGTAAGAAAACTCTGAATTTTGATTTGTATATAGCACTAATAAAACACATGCTATGCTGCCATAGCAAAGACTATAGAGATCGGAATGACTCAAATGTAGTCGACGAGGTAAGGGAGTAAGTAGTGAGACAACATTATCCGAGGTAGGTTTATTTTTTTTTTTTTTTTTATTTATTTTTTTTTTTTTATTAATATTACCTCGCTGGATTCTTTACGAACAGACTTTGTATTTAAGAGAAAATAGATGGATCTTTTATCTTCTGCCATTTTCTTCCATTAGTAATTATATATTTATTTGGATTTTTTAATTTGTTTTTTGTTTGTTTGTTTGTTTGTTTTTTCGTCATGTTTTTTTGTTTTTCCATTTTCTTCATTCCCTTTCCCGCCATTTTCATTTCCTTTGCCGTCCTGCTGTTCCATATCTAAAATCTCTTAGGCTAAAAGACTTTCCTCATGCCTTCCAATTGTGGATGGAAGAATCTTTGGCCGAAGGGAAATTCTTATATCTTTCTGCTCTACTGTTTATTTTTTCAGTTAATTCCTTTTTGTTTTGTTTTTTTTTTACTTCCTTTTTTTTTTTTACTTCCTTTTTTTTTTACTTCCTTTTTTTTTTTTTCTTTTCTTTTTTCAATACGATTCCTTTGGCTCGAGATCGTTTCATTGTTTCCATTCCTCTTAAACAATCAGATTTGGCTTCACTTCTGTGCGACATCTCTCATCAATTGTCTCCCGCTCGACATTTTTTCTCTTATTTATACACAGTGCTAAAATATATATATATATATATATATATATACATACCCTTTCTTTACGTTAATCCGAGATATATTTTTAATTTTCTGTCATTTTTATTTTCTTATTAACCCTGATATCTATAGATTGTTTGTTCCCATATAATACTAACACAGAGTACGTCTTATTTCTTGACCAGACGAGAATGATCGTCTGAATAATTCATCCAGTAATGATAACATTTCATCTCTGTTATATAGGAATAAAGTGCCGTTGAAGAATACTGGTATCAGACGCCTTCGATTAACACTCGCACTAATAGTACTTGCTCTATAATACTAACTCGAAAAGTAACCACCGAATAGTGATCCGTATAGAAATAGAGGATAGTGTAGAAATAGTGATCGTTTCGAAACCACGCTAATTCCCATATATACATTTCCTTTACCATCACGTGATCTACTTATTCAAAATGCGATCACCTGTGTTTGCTCACTGGTGATGTGTGTTCAAACTCCAGTGTCGGTAGCGGCACTTTATTCCTATAAAACAGTCTCCGAACCACAAACAATGTAGGCTAAGTTTATTCAATATCCTATAATAATTTTGCTTATTTTTTTGTTAGTTAGGATGTGCGGATGGTGCAATGGGAAGCGACTCGCAAGAGCCGTGGTCGAATTTCAGTCGGGTTCGTTACATTCACTTACACACAAATAACCTTGGGAAAGATATAAATGCATCTCCTACCCCAGACATGGATTAAATAGTAGGACTTGTATCTGAAGAAAATCATTGTAATTCTTTGAAAAAAACATTAATGCGATATACTCACGCAAAAGCAAATATTCTTACAATTCAAAATATGTTTCGGCTTTAAATAATTCACAAAGGGTTAAAAAAAAATAAATAAATAAAATGAATCAACCTCCGTTGGATAATAATTTATTAGGCGCATTACGCCCTGTTGTTACATCAGATGAACAATGGCTCATTCCGTTTTGGTTATTTTTTAAATGATGGAAGAACAGATATATTAGTCACTATGTTTAGTTATAGTGAAAAAAAGAAAGTTTCCCTTTTTTGCTATAGTATATAAGCTATCTTCTATATTATATGAACATGTTCAATATCTTTCTTAGAGAAATTATTTAGGACTTAAGAAAATCAATCCAAATTGTGTGAGGTATTAATAAAAGTAATTTGAAGGGTATTAAAGAAACATGGACGCTAGCTATTTCGAATTCCCGTTGTGTTCCTTGCATTCACTTTCGCGCAAATACCCGTTGGTTTCAGTAGAGGGATAACCCCGGGTATTTTAAACTCGGGCAGTTTATTTAATCATTAAATTAAGAATTGTTTCATCAAAAAATTCAAGTAGGAAAACCGTGAATTTTTCACGGCTGTTACTTGTGAAAATTAATTTAATTTAAATTATTTTTATCAAGTCGGCTCGAGAAACTTTTACTTTGCGAAATCGAAAATACTTTATGGCTTGACTATCCTCGAATTTAGTGAACAAAATATAGAAAGTTAAGAGATAAATGACCGATACGAAATATCCGAAAAAATTGATTGATTTTTCTTTTTTTATAGCTTATCAACCTTTTTAAGGTTAGTTAATGCCGAAACAAATTTTTCGGATTGTAAGTACTTTTTTTTTTATTTATTTTTATTTTTTTTTTTAGATAATATTGATTTAGTGATACAAGTCTTACTATTTAATTTATCGCTGGGAGAAGACGTGGGTTCGTACCTTACCCAAGGGTATTTGCATGTAAGTGAATATAACCAATCCAACTGGAATTCGAACACGACTCTTCGATTTATCATTCCTATCCATTACACCACCCGCACATCCAAGTTTACAACACCGGGTATTCCTCAGCGGTCTATCCGAAAAAGTGTATAAGTTGAAATATGTGAAAACCAGTTGGATGTTTGATTTTTTTTTAATTTTCTTGTTAACGATTCACTATTTAGGGAGGCACGGTAGAGTAATGGATAGCGGTTTGGATTGATGAATTGGAGTGTTTGAGTTCGAATTCTAGTCAAATCCATTACATTCACTTACGTGCGAATAATACCCTTGGGAAAGGGTATGAATCCTCCTCTTCTCCCCCACCCCAGCTAATAGCAGGACAGACTGGGTAGTTGCCTTGGATGGCAACTACCACAGAAAGAAACGGCAAACTACTGCAAGAAAAAAAATCTGCCTCGTCAGTCCTGTATCGAAAGATACATGATCGCCTAAGCGTGTATCATGCTTGGCACATAACTGACTGATTTAAGAACTTTTTCAAAACGAAAATTCTAAGAAAAATCTTTGCCATGGCAACATTAGATTATGTGAATTGTGCAACGCTTGAGCATGCTTCAAATTTCGACTGTTTTTGTTTGCTTAGCGGCTGACTGAAAAGTGATACTAATTATATAACAATATCGCTAATAGTTTAATTTTTTAACAATTATTTTTACTATAGAAATATCCCAAACAGATTTTATTCTAACTTCGGAAGAGGTGGGACTTTTTTTTTTTCGTTTTGTTGGAAGCTTTCTGTTCTTTCATTCTTACCTTTCTTCTGCTCCGTCTGACGATGATGGACAGCCATTTTGAAATCCCTGCAGTGCACGAGATTTTGTGCGTGCGTTGATTACTTAAATATTCCCTTTGGAAATTGCGAAACTGCTTTGGTTTTATTGTTTCAAACAGCGGGTCCGTATCCGCCGGGAACGATTGATGAGTCAATCAGAAGGCGCCGAGCAATGCTTTAAAAACCAATAAGAACACAATTCAGGCTGCTTTAACCTTTTTAACGCCATTGACGAGATAACTCGTCTATTCAAGTTGTCAGTTTACTGCCACAGAAAAAAATGTCTTACGATTTCGTGACTATTTCTCAAAATGTTAAGATGTAAACAAATAAATGTGCTTGTTTATTTTGGTGATACGACAATGAATGAACCTTTAAACAATGTGCAGATTCATATAATGTAATTTAATAGAAGTGAACAGATCTCCAACTGTCCCGTTCTCACACGTCTCCGGTCTTTTGAACAGGAGTAGATGTTAATTACTTGCTTCCTGTTTAGGATTGGGTTTCCGGTTTTCTTCTAAAGTTTTTTATTGTCTTTCTCTCCCAGTAACACCCTGCGTCTTTGTGGCTTTTTCGCCTTGCTTGGAGCGAATTGATTAAAAAATGTTTTAAGATAATTGATACTTGCATTATTTTCATTACTCGGACTATTATCCTCATGTTCATTGCGATATTCACGTATTCAGTGGATAAAGACGTTGGTTAGATCCAGTGACTAGACCCCAAAACAACTGACATCCATTAGACATGGCACGTGGAACTAGAACAGTCTACTCCAGTGATCGAAATAAAGGGTGTAGTTCGACATTCCAACCACCTGAAGAAGCCCGGAGCGTATAACGACCAAAACGTTGTAATAAATATGAAGACAATGGTCCGAATAATGTAAATAAGGTACATAATACCTCATCTCAGAAATATAGAGAGTGAACATGAAGCTTTACCCGAAAAAGTGTCCTGTGCTGATTAGTAGAAAACATTTTGTTTTCTATGTCGTTGCAAGTTCGCATCCAGTATGAATAACCCGGAAATAAATTTGCAAATTGATTGGTCTGTCCCACGCCAGACGCCATATTCCTGTGATTTTTTACAAACCGTTTCTTATATTTTGGATCGTTGCAAAACGCTTTGGTGAGGAAAAAAATTTCTCTAATGATAACAAGATTAACCCTTTGAAGTCAGACTTTCATTTGTAATTTCAGTGCCAAGACGGAGTCCTTTTCATATGCCTTCACTTGGAGCACAAAAAAAATCGATGTAAATTCACGGAACACGGCAAGCTATCATAGAAACCGCCATTGAAAGGCCCAGACATGCAGGAAATATGAGAAGCAATCTGATTGGTTGGTACGAAAACCAGCCAGCTAATCTCGAGGCTTGTATTATCGAGCCGACGGATCGGTGCAGTCGTCTTCTTCGTTAATCGACTTTTCAGACGATAGATCGGCCCTGTTGTCTCCTAATGATTAAAAAGTTCCTCGAAACATTTTTCACATTAAAAGCTGCAGAATTTTACTAAACAGGTATCGACGATCTGCCTGAATAGTGACAACAAGTCATTGCAAGTGATCTTTTCTTTATTTTTATGTGCCGTGTCCTTTCAGGACGTAGGCGATCATGGCTCTCCACTTCCCGCTATCCCTTGTAGCCCTCAATAAATTTCGTCCCTGTGCCACCTCCCCCCAGACCACGTTCTGTCACCCACTTGCTTAAGCCCGCCAGCCATGCCATGCGTTGCTTTCCCTTGTCTCTCTTTCCTTTTATTTGACCTGTGAGTATCAGATTCTCCAGTCCCTCCTTTCTCATTATGTGTCTCAGAAACTTCAGCCGCCTTTTCCTGATGTTTATTATAAGCCTCCTCCTTATTTGCATCTTCTCCAAAACTTCATCGTTGCTCATACGCTCGGTTCAGGATATCCTCAGCATCCTTCTGTAGAACGACATTTCTGTTGCCTCGAGTGTCTTCTTCATCTTTGAAGAGACCGTCCAACATTCACTGCCGTAATGGAGGATAGATATCACGAAGAGATTATTTCTGACTCTACGTGACTCCCAAAAATATATTATTTCAACGAATGTCTTTTATCTTCGTTTCATGAAATAATTTAAAACTTAATTCCATTTTTATAAATCTCTATTAGAAAGTTAAAATAAAACAGATTTTTAAGCATTTGTCTTTATTTCTGAGATGATGTATTTTAACTATTTACACTGTTTAGACTGTTGTTTTCATCTCTGTTGTCATATTCACGACGTTTCAGTCGCTGTACGCTCTGGCCTTCTTCAGGGGATATACGTTTGAATTTATTATTTATTAAGTTCACAGGGGATATATTCTTCTAGTTACACGTGCCATGTCTTTTCTGGATATCTCAGTTTTCAGTTATGTCCCTATAGCAACTCAATTTTCGAAGTTATTTTGTTCACCTCTGTTGTGATCTAATATTGAACTTGCAACTTTTGGGTCAAGCCGCATGATAAATTGGATAAAATCGTTGTTTTAGGTAATCCAAAAGTGACTTGACCCAAAGAGTTGTGAGTTCAGTCCCTGACCAACAGCAGAGGGGAAACAAAAAAAAACTTGGAGAGGTGAGTTGCTAAAGGAAAACTGAGATATCCAAAAAAAAAAAGGCATGGCACGTATAACTAGAACAATATGTCCCTGTGGACTAAATAAACGTTCGGGTCAAAATTCCAACGTTTGCTCATCTGAAGAATGCCGAAACGTTGTGAATATGACAATGAAGCTGAGCACAACCGACCGAACATTTTAAATAGCGTAAGTAGATTCTTAAGTCTTGTATCACTTCAGAGACACTTGGAACAGTGTTCGATTCTAATCGACTTTGATTCAGTATATTTTCCTTTTCTCTTTCTCTCTCTTTGCTGCCTATCACACACATACACAGTAGCATACATACAGACGTGCGCACTCTCTCTCTCTCTTTCTCTATCTATCTATCTATCTATCTATCTATCTATCTATCTATATATATATATATATATATATATATATATATAAAGATTTGATGGAAACTATGTTTACTTTAGAAGATATATATATAACTTCTAAAGTAAACATAGTTTCCATCAAATCTTTATTTTAAGCTGATGTGACCATTCACTTCTTTGGGACATTCAAGTGACGCTTAAATCAAACAGCGCCCTCTTGCGGCTGCGGGAACTTCGAGCATCTTTTATTTCGCCTTCTAATTATCTGGATTCGTTTAATCATTCAAAAACGCCACAGCAGCATAAAATATACATAAATACGGCCACCAGGTGGCGTTTGTGATCGATTGATTTAGTGCTGTGGTCGACGGCGACATCCAAAGAACCCTTACTTTCCCTAACCCGGCCATCTGCCCAACACATGCTATGAAGCTGAACATTGTCCATCTTCCGCTTTGTTTTAAGTCCGATTGAAAAGAGAAAAACATATTGTGGAAAAAGACGATAATTTGTGTGTGTGTGTGTGTGTGTGTGCGCGCGCGCGCGCTGGCGTGTTGTAACTAAAATTTTAGACTGATACTAGTACTGGTCCTTTGACAGTATAAATTACTTCTTGGTTACAGTGACCAGTGAACGACATTCACGACAGCTTTGAAAGTATCCTCGACCTTCCCGAAGAGATACGAAACTAATTCCTCTGTTTATTTTAACTTCGTATTTGTTTATAAAGGGTGTTTCATTAAGATGGATTATATATAAGGGTGTTTCATTAAGACGGATCAAAGTCAACAGGAAATAAATCACTGTTATTGGTGAAAATTTAGTTATTACTCTATTGGATCATGTTATTAAATTCAGGTCAATTATGTGTGAAAAATATTATCACCCAAATTTCCGCCAAGTCTGAAAGAAAAAGAAAAAATCATTAAACTTAATTCACATTTAAAATCGGTCCAATTGGAACACACTTTATCTTCTATCTTTTCTTTCTTTATGCTATCATTCTTAATTCTCTTTAGATGGTAAGTTTGTTTGTTTTTTCTTTGAGTAACTATTAATATTGAAACAATACTGAACATTCTTTTAACAACAAAGATCTCATATAAACGAAGCAGACAGAATTTTAGTATTCACATTAAATTCTGAAGTATGCCTTCATCTTTACTGAGATTGATCATAACATTTCTCCTCATGTAAATAATAGTAAGTCCTCATCCCGTAATTGATTGATTTGTTTTTTTTATAGCTTATCAACCATTTTGCAAGCTTTTGAAAACCAGAAAATATTTTTAAATTGTAAGATTTTGTGGGGAAATTATAATAATTTACTGATAAATCTCTTACTAATTAACCCCTAACTGTGAGAGAAAAAGAGGTCGATTCATATCTTCCTAAGTGTATTTGCGCGTATGTGAATATAACGAACCCGACTGAAATTTGAACTCGGTTCTCCGATTTTCATTCCGAGCCATTTCCGATTACACCACCAGCACATCCAAGCTTACAACACCTGGTATTCCCAAACGGTCACTCATCTCGATATTGACCACGCTCGACGTTGCTTAACTTTTGTGACCGGCGTTTTACCGTGATATGGCCGTTAAGACTTCGTCCCAGAAATTCACATCGAATATTATTATTGCTTTAGACTAATATTTACCTTCATCGCTATTTTCGAGCTGCTTTTTGTCGCAAATTTTAATCTGGCCGCCGATCTACAACAGCGAACAGATACGGCGGATCTGAATATTTGAGACATGAGTTGAGACTCCAACTCACATCACATTTCAATCAGGGAAGTTTGACTAAACGCACCAGCTGTTCTACAAGAGTCCAACATTTTGGCCGAAGATCAAATGACTAAATTATGTTTTAAAATGGCTTCAGTCTCAATATATTCTACTGGTTTAGATTTTACTACCTATTTTAATTAGAGCAAATTCCCATGTATAATACGCATTTTTCTGAAAAAAAAAACAAAAAACAAAATCAAGGGTTCGTATTATGCATAGGTAAAAAAAACTTTAAAAATTGCCCCAAAATAAAATAAGAATTATAATAAAACTAAATTAGAATAATACTATTCTATGTTTAAAATCATTTTTTTAAATGAGAGTCGGAAACGCTTACCGTAATTAAATTGGAGACGTAAAATTTATAGGGTTTGATTACCAAACAAGAGATGCGTATTATGCGTGAGTAGAAGTATTTTCCTACACTTTCAGCACGAGTTTAGGGGTGAGTATTATGGATGAAGGCGTATTATACATGGTGAATTATGGTAATCAATTTCGATAAGTTATACAATGTATGTTTATGAAAAACATTTAACACGAATGAAAATTCAAGAATATTGAATTCATTGGATGTATTCAGCATGATTTTGATGATGGTCGTTTTTTTTTTCTCGGTTGTACCTTATTTTTTAATCAAGGCAATAAAACCACTTGGACGCAAGGGGTTACTGAATAGGAGAAAAGAGGAAGAATTAAAAAGAGAGAAGTTAACGATTGACATTGCATTAAAATTTTTGATGATCAAAGTTGTCTGGAAATCATGGAGCCGGAAAAGAGTTCCAGAAATAAGAAGTGTGATAGAAGAAACTCTTAGCATAGAACGTACGGTTACATCTCGCCATTTCAACTGTAAAATGATCAGACATTGCCTCCAATCTCGTACTACGTTAAAATTCATAGTCTAACGCCATTTTCCGACAAAAATACGATAAAAAATTTCATGACATTTTTTTGCTGATAATTGTCAGGTAATTCTTTTTTTAGAGCAAAAAAATTCAGATCTCGAACTTTATTCGAAAGCGGCTTATATACGTGTATATACATATCTATAAATGTGTGCGTTTTGAGGTAATATCTAGAGAAATGCACTGAACATCAGGAAGATTTCATCTCACGTTTTCCTCTGTCAAGAGAGTGACTCACTGCGGCTTCTTGGTTTCAGGCTTTCCCCTGACATGAAGTGGAAGGATTCTATTGAATCAATTGCTAAGTCTGCAGCTAGGAAATTTGGTTCACGATGCTAGACAATTCTTCTCGACAAAATCTATCTTGCCCCTCTTATAAGTCTACCATTTTGATCAGTTTTTTTCTGCTATATATCCATAGAATCTTGACAAAATCCAAAGAAGAATATATACAGTTATCAGTACTGACCTGGAATCTCGACTGAGATTATTTTCCTATCTCCGTGTCGTACCTGCTCCGTATGTTTTCTATCAATATTTTCATAGTAATTTTTTGATGAGCATTCAAGAATATAACCAGTTCTGGATTGGCAGCTAGGTCTCATAATTTCAATGTTGAAATTAATGGTTGTAACCGTAAGTTCTATGCTAATATTTTCTTCTTTCTAAATTCTCTCGTAGGATACTCTCTTCCGGCTGTCTGCTTTCCTATTACCTTCAAAATTTCACTATCAGTTCTCATCTTCTGTCTCCTACAATCCTGTTCTTTTATTGTCCCTTTTTCACTCTCAGTAATCGCTTGTATCTTAGTGATTTTTACCGCCATGCTTGGAGTGTTATGATTAAAAAAAAAAAGAAAATTAATTTTAATGGTCAGGCCTACAGACAGGTGTTACTGACAGGGTAGAGCTAGAATTAGGTCTCCTGCAAAGGCATTGGTTATCATTTTATGGATGTTTATCTCGTGTAATGAATATCTGCACCGAAAATGGAAATTGGGGATCGTTTGTTGCCTTCACTTTCGCACTGATGCCCCGCGAAAAAGCATGCGTTCATCTCTTCTCCCCGACCCCCCAGCTCGGAATTAAATATACTGAACTTTGTGGTAACCAGTCTACAAGAAGAAAAATTCTGAATTACAGACAGATGCGAACCAAAGAGAAAAATCCAAATAACGCAGAGCAATTCAAAATCAAAATTCTTTGTAACTGATGAAGAAAGAAATTTTAGACAAAGAAATATGGAAAACGTTTATCGATAGAAAACAGACACACACCTGTATGGTGATTTTCTCAGCGTGTCTGAAGTGTGAAACGCCCAGTGAGGATTGAACTCACTGTTCAGTCGTAATTGGTCTAGCGAGACGGTTAAATAGTGAATTCGATCCTCACTGGGTACTCCACACTTTCGTCCTTATGCCACATCTAAGCTACGCTGAGAAAACCATTTGGCCTTGTGAAGCAACTACGCAACGCTTAAAGAATCACCATGTTTATGTGTATGTGTGCATGGTTTAAAATTTTCTATATTTATAAGTGAAGAGTGTTCAATATGGGGATAAAGAAAATTAGACATAAAGGATATATATATATATATAGAGAGAGAGAGAGAGAGAGATTGTGGGCATTGAAATCAATAATATTTAATGACTATCACTTTCACACATGGAGCGTTCCTCAATCCATGTGTCACAAGCCAAAAGAACTACGAAGATTCAGTTTTCCCCTTCTAACACTTCTCGTTATCCCCTAGTGACCTATATATATATATATATATATATATATATATATATAACTCGTGAAAGGAGTAGAGAAACGCTGAAGTGAGAGACGCCATTCGATGCACACACTTTCTATTTCTATAAAAGCGCTCGTCACCCATAAATACGGCAGAAAATATAAATATTTGAAATTCGTTTTTTGCATATATATATATATATATATATATATATATGTGTGTGTGTGTGTGTAACTCGAGCAATACGAAAAACCTTATGGATATTTTTTTCCATCTGATGATTGGTTAAAATTACAAGTACAA
>OZ010596.1:18472736-18527736 GCA_963932145.1 Acanthosepion lycidas | reverse complement strand
TTTCCAGCATTCTTCTGTAGAAGCACGTTTCTGTCGACTCATTTTCTTCTGTAAGCACATAGTTCCGCATTCATTTCCTTACAGGAGGACTGATATTCCATAACAGTTCAGCATTATTTCTTTGTTTCTAATTATTTTTTTTTTGTTCCCTGATACTTTGAGTTTGTATTTTTTTTATTATTTACTAATATTTCACCCCGTACAATGTACCGTATTTTCCGGTTAGGAAGACCCACCCTAATATTGGAAAGAAATTTCTTAGAAAAAAAGTAATTCTCATACAACAACACATTCACCGCACGTCCCTCATATATTGGCGCCACCTATTGTTTGCATTAATAGCTGCTCCTATTTTGATTACATGGCAATGACATACTAGTCAAGAGCAGAAAGGTTCCCACCGCTGCTAGTAAATAGAACATGTTTAAGTTTGTGGCTCAACTCTAGGAAGATTTATAGTCTTGGAAATACATATAACAGCTAATTACTGAGGTTACATCATATAAAAGGCTGAATTAGATAGAAGTGTAACATTATAGTGTAATAACTCAACATACAAGTCCACGTGCCTGTCAGTCAAGCGAATTAGGTGACCGTCCAAGCTTACTTGAGCCTGGACGTTGCCATACCTCATCTTGGAAGACGCACACGTATTTTTCAGGGTATTTTTAGGAAAAAAATAACGTCTTGTAAGCCTGAAAATAAGGTATATACGGGACAAGAATCATAGAGCATATACATCGAGCCACCCAAAGTAGAGGGTTACTGAGTAAAAATTTTGTAAAGGAGGTGGAATAAGGAATTTAGAAATACTTTTCTTTCTTCTTTTTTTAAGCATTTCACCTCAAGCAAGGCAGGAAACCACTAGGACGCAAGGGGTTACAGAAAACAAAGAGCAAGATCAGATAGGAGTGATAGAGGAAAGGATGACGAGAAGGGTAGTGGATAGATCAAGGCAACTGGAGATGTCGATTGACATGACATTTGAATAGCTGGAGATTATAGCTCTCAGGGAAACTGTAATAGGGAAGGGAGTTCCACAGGCGAGAGGTGCGAGACATGAAGCTATTAGAGTAGCAGAGACGGCTACATTTAGGAGTTTCGACAGTGAAGGGGTGAAAGCGGAATGCCAGCTTCGTAGGGCGCTTGAACTCATGAAGTCCGGGAACCAGAGAATGCAGCTCCTCGGAGCAATTACCATGAAAGTATTTGTAGAACAGACAGACAGAGGCGACGTCTCGTCTGTGAGAAAGTGACAGTCGACGAGATGCCAGAGCAGGGTCAATTATATTGCATATCCGCCTCTGGAGCCTATCAAGAACCCCGAGGCAAACAGAAGGGGCACCAGACCATATATGGCAGCAATGCTACATGCAAGGGCGAATTGTTGATGTGTAGATCTGGAGGATCGATTCTGGGGAGAAAAATTTCCTGGCGCGGCACAGGGACCCAACTTTCCTTGCGGTGGACGAGGCAATTGACTCAATGTATTTGTTCCATCTCAGGTCATCAGTCAACGTGAGACCGAGCAGCTGCAGAGAGTTGCTCTCGAGAAGTTGAGCGTCAGACATTCTAATGGAGGCCAAGGAAGGATCTCTGTGGTGATTAATAGAGAGCAGTTTTGTTTTTGAAGCGTTAATGTTGACCAGCCAATTCCTGCCACAGTTCACAACCGATTGGAGGTCCTTTTCGACACACACGGCCAGGTTAGTTTTGTCAGTGACACTAGATTTGTTTTTGAGGCAGGAATAAATTGTGGTGTCATCCGCGTAGATGCCAACTTGGGAATACCTATTATAAAAACATGTAGGAAATATATCAGTTGGCCCTGAACATGATTGTAATTGCCAGGAAGTATCATCTCAGGAGTTTATTCCCCAAAGCAAAAATTCTGGCGAAGCAATTGTCTGAGTGGAATTGCTCCTTATCAAAGGAACACGAAAGGAATGGGGATGGCTTATCACCGTGAACATGACATAGTGGATCCTAGCTATAAACTGGTGGAACTAAGGAATGTAACTTGCCTGACATCGAGCATAGTAATAGCGATAGAGAAGTGAGATAAGGGTTGCAGTGTGTAGAATAATTCATCACCTACAAGGCCGTGTAATCACTTTTGAACTCTGTCATGATGGGACAGTGAGAATTGAATAGCACCAGCTCAGATATATCAGGAAAGTTCCATTCTTAGTCTGTGCTGACTCTTGTAAATATCAAGTCTGGCAGCAGGGGTTGGGTATTTTCTGGAAAGGTAAAAAGTCCCAATCATTCTTCCAGCATCTGTTGCAATGTCACGGATATACGTGATCAATTTGAAGTCAGGATTGAGCTTTAGGCCCAGGCAAGGGACATCTTTCAGGATTGGTGCAGCTTTAAGGTCTGCTAGGTGATGATACAATGTTACCAGTTTTAGATGTATATGCTCTATGATTCTTGAGTCCTGTATATACCGTATTTTCCGGCTTACAAGACGCACTTTTTTTCCTAAAAATATCCTGAAAAATACGTGTGCGTTTTCCAAGACGAATGTTAGGCAACGTCCAGGCTCAAGTAAGCTTGGACGGTCACCTAATTGGCTTGACTGACAGGCACGTGGAATTGTACGTTGAGTCATTACACTATAATGTTACACTTCTATCTAATTCAGCCTTTTATATGATGTAACCTCAGTAATTAGCTGTTACTTGTATTTCCAAGACTATAAATCTTCCTGGAGTCGAGCCACAACCTTAAATATGTTATGTTTAGCAGCGGTGGGAACCTTTCTGCTCTTGACTAGTATGTCATTGCCATATAATCAAAATAGGAGTAGCTATTAATGCAAACAATTGGTGGTGCCAATATGTGAGGGACGTGCGGTGAATGTGTTGTTGTATGAGAATGACATTTTTTTTTTTTTTTTTTTTTAGAAATTTCTTTCCAATATTAGGGTGCTTCTTCCAAGCCGGAAAATACGCTATTCGTGTACAAACTGACTTCATGTTTAATGCGACTCCTGAATATTTTGACATGAATATTAATCCCTCCAAGAAAGAAATTACCTCTGTATAGTGGAACTAGTCACTGGAACGCCTGATTTTTAACATCATCAAAAATGACTTATAGCGATTGTTATGACTAATATCCTTATCTGTCTTGATGTTGAGGCTATCGGTCAGTGCAAACTTTGCCTTCATAAATTAGCTTTTTTTTCTTGTTTTAAATTATTTGAATTCGGACTAATCTCTTCATGTTTTCAAAACGTTTCAGCTGTCTTCCGGCAATCTTCAACCGTCTGTCAATCTGTGTGACCTTCAGGGTTATTTCGAATTGAACCTTCATATTTAATCTACGGGGTATATTTTTTTCTCTTTCTGTTGTCCATGTCGGTAGGCGTTAGATTTTGCACTTATTTAGTACTGCTCCGTTATTGCTGCTCCTGCTGAGTCTAATTCCGTACTGCACTGTCCACGGATTGAACCATACATAAATAGCGGAAAGAGAACAAAGTCTAAGCTATATACTTGTTTCACCAGAAATACATACCTATTATTGTCCTATGCACGCCGACAAAGTGATCCTGCAATACAAGTATAGAAAACCCGATACAACCACCGTAACACCTCGTCCCATAAGAGTATACCAAGTACATGCAGCACAGCCAAATGTACTTGTTATGGTGGCAGGTCTTGATAAAAATAGAGTATATCTTTGTTGTTGTAAGCCAGTTAGAAATACACAGTCGATAACCGATTCCGTTCAAATGTTCGCAAGTAATGTTCCCAATTATCCAGATGTGCATCCAACGTCAACATGGCTGACTCATTCTCTTAACTTAAAAAAAAATACCTCCTCCAACAGGCTATGGTGCTCCCCTGCTACTCCAGTTCATGAAAAGAGATGCACAATGCGTCAGCCCCTCGGGGACACGCCCAATTCGTTATGGTCATGTAATTAACAAGTAAATCTGGAAAACTGAAAGGGATATTTCCTGGGCCCATATTACATCATCAAGACAAAACATATACATATTAACTCCCCTAATCAAACTCATAAGCCATATATTTTTAGCTTCTATTATTACTATTATTATTAATAATAGTAATAGTTGGGTTATTTACTCAACCCTAGCGAAGGTCATAAATAAAGTAAACAGAAGTTTTTTGTGCTACAATACGATACTATCATTTTCCTATACATAAACCATTGGCTACATATCATAAAGTACAAGTAATAAATTAAAAACAATAAGAGATTAACAAAAATAACTAATAATAAAATAGAACAATTATTACAATAGACTATAATATAAGTTATATGACAGCTTATTTTCATGGTCTATGAACAATAGGTAATCATAAAATAGAACAATATTCTGGAATAAAATTGTGTGGCAGAAGATTCATTCTAACTGTATATTTCATTTGGCTCAACAAGACATTCACAAGATCTAATAATACAATGGAAAAATATGCAGAGTCTCCACAAATCATTGGAAAAATGGAAAAGATTATTAAAATTACAACTGAAACTGGATATTGTTGAAATGCTTACAAAATATGAAGTAAATAGAGAAGTTTATATACAAATAGTTAATAAATGTCTATATGACCGCTATTCATTGGTCGAAGAGCATCCAATTTTACGAGTAACTCCTCTTTAATTGCAATTTGGAAAATAACAATATTAATTGCAGCTTGAAACATAAAAATATAACATTCTTAAAACTATTAATATCATTAAAAGAACTTTAATAATATTTTGTCCTGGGTATGACGATAAACTACACGCGGAACCAAGGCATTTGGTCGGGAGAATAGGGTATTTAAGGAGCGTGCTACCACCACTTAATTGTTGTTCATCCCAGATTCACCCTGATAGGGGTGGTAGCACCTGTTAGGGTCCCAGCTATGGGCAAATAGTGAACCCTCAAATAAAAATGAAACATTATAAAAATATAAAAATACAATTTTATAGTAAAATGACCAACGAAATATTTTTATAGTAAAATGACCAACAATACATTTTATAGTAAAATGACTAACACTATATATTTATAGTAAAATGACCAGAAATACATTTTTATAGTAAAATGAGCAACAATACATTTTTATAGTAAAATGATCAACAATACAATTTTATAGTAAAATGACCAGCAATACATTTTTATAGTAAAATGATCAACAATACAATTTTATAGTAAAATGACCAGAAATACATTTTTATAGTAAAATGAGCAACAATACATTTTTATAGTAAAATGACTAACACTATATATTTATAGTAAAATGACCAGAAATACATTTTTATAGTAAAATGAGCAGCAATACATTTTTATAGTAAAATGAGCAACAATACATTTTTATAGTAAAATGACCAGCAATACATTTTTATAGTAAAATGATCAACAATACAATTTTATAGTAAAATTACCAACAATACATATTTATAGTAAAATTATCAACAATATATAATTATAGGAAAATGACCAATACATTTTATTATAGAATTACCAACAATACATTTTAAATTGCTAGATGCGCTGTAAATACGGTTGATTTGTGGCAGACATTTTTTTCTCGTCAGAATCCAACCTGCATATTTATAAATCAACCATTCTTCTCAGCATTGAATATTGTTGTCGTATTCCTTTCTGGTGCTCCGATTATATATCTCAAGATTCTCGATAAAATACAAATCGGGATCTGTAATGTTATCGATCCTGACCTGGCATCTCGATTTCAGTTCTGGATATGACGATAAACTACATCCGGCAGCAAAGCCTCTGCTCGGGAGATTATGAAAAGCGGAGGACCACCTCTTAATTGTTGCTGTTCCCAGGTTCACTTTGACGCGGGGTGGTAGCACCTGTTAGTGTCCCAGCTATGGGCAAATAGTAAACCCCAAACAAAAACTATGAAAGTATAAAAAATATATGTTTATATAAAAAAAACGACCAATAATACATATTTATAGTAAAATACCCAGCAATACATTTTATTTGTAGTTGTAGGCATAAAATTGCTTTCAAAATATTTGATTTCGGCATTAAATAACCCATAAAGGTTGATGTGCCGCTGAACAGAATTAATAAAGCAAACAAATTTAATAATGCTATATTAATATGCAACTTCAGTGTGTTGGCCATAGCTATAATTAATGTACAAGATCTTTACGAAATCAAATTACATGAAATAATGCTGATGATATAGTAGATACCCAAAATAACAGAGACCGATTGATTTGCTATACAAAATAATATTTATTTAACAAATAACAAAAGGGAAGTTTGAGACAGAGAGAGAGAGAGAGAGAGAGAGAGAGAGAGAGAGAGAGAGAGGTTTCAATTTTTAATATTTATGGAGGGAGGGCGCTCAGTATCGGAGATTGAGAGATTTTAGATTTAGATAACATGGACATTAGTATCAACACTGCGATTGTCAGTTACATGCCTTAGCCCTCTTTAGTAATGAAACTGATAGCCACCATTCCGTGATGATTCCTATGTACACACCATCTATCTATCAATTTATCTATCTATCTATACATGCTATCTATACTTTGGAGAAGGAAACCATCTCTTCACTTGGTAGCTTTACCTGAGTTAATGTTCCGCTATTGGCCCGGAAGTGATTCTTAAGTCAAGCTTTTACAACTTCGCTTAAACACGTGGAAAACCTAAAGTTTGTCTGTGTTACCCATGTTGGAAAATTGCCCGTCTCTGTGTACATTCATATGATATGTGAATCTTGCAACAGACTTCCAAACTTTGTCGCAAAACTCGCACAAGTAATCTGAAGGTTTTATGGTAGGGTTGCATCTTTCTATCTATCTATAGTGTGTTAGCTACTTCTATAATTAATGTATAAGATTTTTTAGGCGAATATTTTATCAAAACATGAATGGTGATGAAATTGGGCATGCACACAAAATAAGAGAGAAGATTTATTTGCAATACAAATTAGCATTTATTTAACAAAAATAACAAGGGTAAAGTTTACGATTTCTTTACCGAGAAATAAATGGAATACACAACGAAAATTGTTAATGTATTCGGGTGTGACTTGTCTGTGTAGGTGTGTTTGTGTGTGAAACATTCATAGCCCTTTCTGCTTCGGTGTGAAAAGTTGATGGAACATTCTTCGAAAGAAGAAAAAACATGAAGAGAGGGTTACTTAAGTGTTTGCCTTTTTTTTTTATATATATCCTTCGGCCTGTTGCTGATAATGTTTATTTCGGCACTATACTAGAAAATTTTAGTTGTCATCTCTTCTAACGTTTTCGTAATGAGGTTATGGACACCTTATTCTATAAATAAAAGTTAGGTAACATAAAAACGCTCTTCTTGATCTCAACCGCCTCAACATACGATATTTTATTCCCTTCGGTCAAGAACATTCAAATTTTAAAGAAAGCACATTGAAACTTCCATTTGGAATATCAGAATTGCGAAAACGTGGATAAGTGAAACCGCGTATAAGAGAGCAGTTGTATTTGTTATTGTCACTTCGCGCGTCCGTTCTTTTCTAAGACTGATTGAAAGCATTTATTTTCGTTCATCCTTACATGGCTTAAAATTGGCGATGTAGAAATGAGTGTCGATCATGCGTGGATGTTGCAGTTAGAGATCGACTCTCTCTCTCTCTCTCTCTCTCTCTCTCACTATAGATGCCACGTGTCAGCCAGGACCCCAGTTCGCTCTCTGCAAGCCGAGCAACCCGCGCCTCTTCCTCCCTTATCTGTCGCGGACATACGTTTCCACCGCCGCCATAGTGTATCTATGAACCCACGCTCGGGTCACTAGTCTCAAATTCTGAATGTACAAGATGAGTACATGTCTCTGTTATCGTCCTCTGGGACTTCAACCATTTTTTACCATTCCACCGAGACTATGACAGTGATAAACCAAAGTGAATTCAATCTCAGATCATAATGTGTGTGTGTTTGTTTAAAGATTATGTGTGGTTCTACAGAAGGATACTGAGATTTCCATAAATGGAGCGAGTAAGCAGCGAGGAAGAAAATGGCAACAAAATTACTTATACTCAGAATCAGGAAGAGGCAGTTGAAATTCCTCGGATACATAATAAGGAAGAGGGTATTGAAAAACTTAACCATCACAGAATACTGAAAGGGAGGCAGCGAGTCACCTAGTTGACATGCTTGTGTGAATTGATGGCGGAACGGGTGGTGCAGCCTTATCAAAAGTAATAAAAAAAATCTGCTAAGGGCCACAAGAAATAGGGAAGTTTGGAGAGTCATGACCGCCAATGCCATGAAGAGACGCAGAACATAGAATAATTATAATATATGAAGCGTTCTCAAAATTCGGAGATATAATTCAGCTATCGTTATATTTTAGAAATGTAATTCAGCTATCGTTACGAAGTATAGATACAATTCAGGTTTCATTACGAAGTAGAGATGTAAATCGGGCCTCGTTAAGAAATAGAGATATAATTTAGCTATCGTTGCACAGTACAGATGTAATTCAATTATAGTTGCGAAGTGAAGATGCAACTCCTCTATCATTACGAAGAAGAAATGCAATTCAACTATCGTTCGAAAGAAAAGATGCAATTCATCTATCGTTACGAAGTCGAGATGCAATTCAGCTATCGTTACGAAGTCGAGATGCAATTCAGCTATCGTTACGAAGTCAAGATGCAATTCAGCTATCGTTACGAAGTCGATATGCAATTCCAGTTTCATTACGAAGTAGAGATGCAAATCGGGCCTCGTTAAGAAATAGAGATATAATTTAGCTATCGTTGCAAAGTAGAGATGTAATTCAACTATAGTTGCGAATTAGAGATGCAATTCCTCTATCAATACAAAGAAGAAATGCAATTCAACTATCGTTCCGAAGAAAAGATACAATTCAACTATCGTTCCGAAGAAAAGATACAATTCAACTATCATTACGAAGTAGGGATGCAATTCGGGTATCGTTACGAAAGAGAGATATAATTCAGCTATCATTGCGAAGTAGCGTCTTTGAAGATTCAATATGTGTTTTTTGTCTTTGAATTCAAAGTCATGATGAGAGACAAACCTGAAAATGATACTGCATATTCATTCAGTCTCATTCGACTTTGTACAAAACACAAAGAGAAAGGAATTAGTTTAATTTTATTTTTTAATCAATTCACCCCAAGCAAGGTGATAATGCCATTTAGACACAAGATGCTACTGGGAATGAAAGAGAATAAGAAGACTTTAAAAGGAACCAGAGCCCAAACCTAATCAGGAAACAAAGGGATAAATCTCTACTCCTGTTCAAAAAACCGGCGTGAAGTGTGAACAAAATGATAAGCAAATTTATTGACTCCCATCATGTTTTCAACCAGGAATCGTTTGCTCAGAGTAGTGATTAAAAATAACTTCAAACGATTAAATCCCATAAAACTTAAAGAAACATCCTATATACTGACATGACTAAATCGCGAACACAACTATATCAAATAACAAAAAAACGCATATCTTGAATTCTTCCAAAAGCGGAATCAGCAAAAGTGATTAACCGGAAGAGAAAATGATACAATGAAACTGTTAAATTTCCACACAACCGAAAACAAAAGGTTTGGAAAGAAATTCCTACCATTATCAGAAAGAGCGATAACAGTTAACTTGAGAAATCTAATTTCCTGCAAAAAAGTATTTTAAGAAAACGATTTTATAAATTTCAACCGGGAACAATGGCCGGCCAATGAATTTCTAATGATTCCTGTATGGAAATCTCACCATTACCGTTTTCTCTATACTGAGTCTTTCTTCCCATGAGCCTAACTAGTGGAGAGTTGTTCGGTTCTATTTACTCTTCATATAATTATATCTGTCGACTCCCTTTAGTTCACGCTGGTTTTTTTTTGCGGGGGGGTATTTTTGTGTCATTTTTTTTTAGAATTTTTTCTTATTTGCTTTAAATTATTTCATTTTGGCTTCATCTTAACATCTGTGAACTCGCTTCGAAATGTGTGGTGTTTTTTTTTTGTTTTTTTTTCGTTCTCCGTATCAGCGAGTTTTACTTGCTTCTGTGGTCGCCCCCATGGATACGATTGAATTATGGGATATATCAGACGAGTCATGGTGTTTTTGACTTATGTCTTTTTGCTGTAGATTTACTCTGACAGAGTTCTACTTTCTCTTTTTCTCTCTTTTTTTTTAATTATTTATTTCCTTCCGGTAGCGTTCTTTAGGTATTAATCTTCACTCTGAACCTTCTAATGGTGTTCTTTGATAATACAGACAAGAACGAATAAAGTAGAAAGAAATGGTAGAGTGAATTAAAGGCCTAGCTTCATCGCCTTATTTATTGTGCGTCGATCGCTGAAGTACATACATTTGGCCATCTTTCCTGGCGTGCCGCGCCTAAATAGAAAACTAAAGCCGACTCCTGCTTGCAGTTTATTGTCAACACATATATCTATCTCATATATATATATATATATATATATATATATATATATATATATTAAAAGACAGATACAGTAAACGTTTTTGGTTGTAATGTAGATTTTTTTTTTAAATATTATGCTTTATTTGCTATAATTTTACTACACGTGTTTCTGGTCTCGCGACCGTCATCAGGTAAACGGTGGAGATTTCCACATATTATTAAAAATAATTAATTTTTTTCTCCTTTATGTTTTTCGATGTTAAATATTCTCGATATGAGTCCCTCTTATATATATATATATATATATATATATATATTGTGTATTTGGGAAGTTCCTCTTCTATACATTTAAATACATACGGAAACCTAACAACCTCTGTCTGTAACATATTTCTGGAAAATACGGACATAATAGACTCATAAATATGCCAAAAAATCGTTAAGAATAATGAGAGCGTTAATATTAAAAAAAAGAAAATAAAAGAAAACGTCAAATCACAATAGTATCAATTATTAACACGGCCACAACGTGATGACCATAGCCGGAAATTAATAACATTTCCATCCCTAAACATACATAAAAAAGAAATGAAAAAAAATTTTAAAAATTCAATTGAACAAAAAACTTCCTTGATAATCGCTAATAGAACAACCGAAAGTGTTCGGATCTACAAATCATTTGGACAGATTTCACATACTCTACATCCAGAAATCACATGTACCACTGAAAGAAAAAATTAAGAAAAAGCTTAATCAATGTGCCTAGAGAGAGAGAGAGATTAATAAAAAAGAAACATGAGGAAAAACAATACTATATATTTATATAAAAAAAATCCTTCACTTCAGCCTTTGAGAAGATACATATCCATCTTATACAATTACAACTTAATCACACTCCAAACAATATTCATATTATCGAATATTACTTGCTCACTTTACTTTTCACCAGAATTTAAATTAGGACACTTTGATTGACCTTTCAACCACCCGATGAACATTCCTGAACATTCTCAAATTTGCAAGCCTTGTATAAGCCAGTGACATCATCGCCTTTGTGTATATAAAAACGTACAGCAAAATAAATCATACATTGCCTTGATAAATTCCCTTAGAGGACGAAATGCGTCGACTAAGTATAATTTTTCCTCTTGTCTCCTTTTATTCATTTTGTCTCTTCTACAGCCACACTCCGTCTGAAAATATTTACACACACACACACACATATATATATATATATATATATATATATATATATATATATATATATATATATATTAATGAAAGAAATAACAAGAAGTAAACCTTTTATGCCAACGCGTTTTGTTCTTTGAGACATATTATCACGGCAAATGTATTAATTTTATTTCGAAACCCGTATTTATTTATATAAATCATTTATATGCAGTGTCACTTGAGAATGTAGCCAATCATGGCTCTTGACAAACTCTTAATGTTTGTACATCTTATATTTAAAATACTTGGATATTTAATATTTTCGTACTTACTTGATTTTGGGGTCACCAATTAGCAGCTCACATCCTCGAATCTTCCTCTTCAACACTCCTATATTTTATCTTCTTGCAATTGATAATTATTTTTCTCTTCTCGCTTACCCTCTGTAGGTGTTCCTACCGTTTTCCTTTATAAGTTATGTTAAGATTGTGACTACTGATAATAAATCCTGGTAGGAAACCTACTTCTCGCTGTATATTTTAAATAAATCCCGTAAGAAGACGCCTCTTTATCTTATATTCCTTTCTATTTTTGGTTGATGATACATCTTTCACGTATGAAAAACAGTATACCAAGCAAATATTATGGATCAATTTTCAAGAAGACGATATTTTCTTTTCTTAGTGTCCAGTGTTGCTTGTTACAATAGCTAAACAATTATACTTCTCGGAGTTTCACTCGAGTTTTCCTAACAAGAAGCCTTACACTCTGCGCAGAATCCTTACAACTGAAAATGAAATCGTACAAGCATATAAATGCCTAAAGGCTGGCTTCTGTCAGATAATTGGTCATTTCCCAGTGACTGTGGTTTTCGAATCCAGGAGAAAGCCCAGGCTTTCGAATGCTTATTTTAATCAAACTTCGAAGTAGGATTTAGCATGGGAGATCACACACACACACACACACACACACACACACACACATATATATATATATATATATATATATATATATGACTACAGTTCAAACGTTTGAGGCCACACCTAGTAATTTTTTCTAAATTGGCCCAAAAAGTAGTTGTTTGTCCGTTTAAATAAGAGAAAATTAGTATCTGTCTATATTTCTGAGATAAGGTATTATGTACATTATTTACATTATTCGGACTATTGTCCTCATCTTTGTCGCCATATTTATTACAACGTTTTGGTCGTTGTACGCTCCGGCCTTCTTCAGATGGTTCCAACCACCTGACGAAGGCCGGAGCGTACAACGACCGAAACGTTGTAATAAATATGGCGACAAAGATGAGGACAATAGTCCGAATAATGTAAATAAGAGAAAATTATTATACATGGCTAAAAAAGAAGTCAGACATGATTTTTTATTAGAAATTTTATTATGAAAAAGCATTTTATGATTAAATTTTGCTCAAGTCAGTATATCCTACTTTAGACTTAATTACTGCACCACAAATTTTTGGCACTTGTTGCAAAAGCTTCTCAAAGTATAAGTTTGATAACTGATTGTATTTTGTTTTGAATGAGTCTTAGAACTCTTTTTATTTTTTATTTTTTTCACTCTTCTGCCATGCTAACTCCTGGGTGGCTTCAAACCTCTGAACTGTAATATATATATATATATATATATATATATATATATATATATATATAATAACACGCCTAACAAATCCCGTAACCCAATAAATGACAGGGCATTGCCGTGTTTTCTAAAGAAAGTGCTCAATATTTAAAATATATAGAGTAATAAGAGTTACTACACGAAGAAATGTTCAAAATACTTGTCTATCCGACTTTAATTTTCGCAAACCCCAACTATGGATTAAATAGTAGAGCTTGCATCTGGAAAAAATCATTGCTATCTGAAAACATTGTTACTGCAATAGACACTCGCAAAAACCGAATTATTCTTAGAATCGCAAATATCTTTTGGCTTCAAATAAATATATGAGAAGATGTAGGAAAGTATCTATCGACTATCAAGTTTCTCAAATACACCGCTCGTCAGAATTGGTAACTAGGTATTACTGTTTTAGCGTTGATATAGTTAGATTCAACCGTGAGTTGTGTTTTAATAGTTTATTTTCTAGCACTTCTCGCCTGTGGAAACCTCTTGCGATTTCTTGCTTCCCTGTCACCGAAAATCTTCAAAAATTTAAATGTAACGACAATCAGCATTTTTTTTTCTTCTTTAAACTTGTTATTCTATTGCCCCCTTTTCATCACTAAAATCCCCTAAATCTCTTCCACACCCAGGCGTTTTGGTGGCATTATCGTCTTTCTTGAGATTAAATCATCATCTTCACTATATATGTTGTGCTCTGTCGTCGTATTCAACGAATTAGGGTCAAGCAACTCAGTTCCAGCCAGACACCTGCACATCAGATTTGATTATAGTGGTGAAAGCTTTGTGCAGAGCTAGCCAAACTTTTTGAAGAGCCTGATACAGAGACCTGATGCAGCAGGTGCCACAAGGTCTCCAAACGACCCTACGCAGATTTTGAATTCTGAGTTGTCATTCTCCTAGACCAGTTTCCATACAAGGCTATCCCGCTATTTACCCATAGCTGGGGGAAGAAGAAAAGGATTCATACCTTTCTATTTCTCAAGGACACATGGCACAGTGGATAAAGGCGTTAGTTATATCCCGTGACAGGACCCAGAGAATGTCAGTTCAATACCTGGTTAAGGTGGTGGAGAACTTGGAGAGGGGAATTAACAGTAGATAACTGATAACTGACATCCGTTAGACATGGCACGTGAAACTTGAATAGTCTACCCCAGCGAGCGAAATAAAGGGTTCAGTTCGACATTCCAACCACCGAAAGCCGGAGCGTACAACGGCCGAAACGTTGTGATAAATATGGCAACAAAGATGAGGATAATAGTCCGAATAATGTAAATAGTATATATATATATAAGGTTGGTGCAAAAATAATGACGTAATAATGTCGTTTTTTGAAGTATTTTTAACGTCAAAAAACGACATTATTACGTCATTATTTTTGCACCAACCTAATATAAATTAACTGGTTTAAAATATGTTTTTCGCTACACAGTAATAAATATGTTTCAAGAATGGAAGCTAAAAACTTCAAATTTAATTTTGTAATTAAATTAAAAACATTAGTTCCATTTCCTCTTCAAGCGAATATTGTAGTAACTTATTTTTTAAATTTACTGAGTTTTAAACGCACACAAAAATTCATAATTCACTGTTTCCAGGGATCCAGAGAAATTTAATCATTCGGATAAGGGTGATAGCGTGTTCATTTTTATTAACTATGTAACTAATAACTGGTACAACAAAAGTTAATAAAAATCAACACGCTACCACCCCTTTTTGAATGATTAGATTTCTCTGAATTTGGGCTTCAAACCTGTATCTGTGCGATTTTTTTCTACAGACTTTCATGTTTCTAGCTCTTTCTTTTTTAAAACCTTTTTGTCCTCGAGATTGATTTGATTATTGGCAAATCAAAAATTCGAGGTTTTTTTTAAACGAGTATAGTTACCTATATTTATATATATATATATATATATATATATATATATATATATATATATATGCTTAGTCCCTGTAGTAATAGAGAGAAATACACAGGTGGATCTTTCATTCCTTAATGTGGATTTTTATTTGAAATTTTCGCCGTGTAATCTTTTTGTAATTAATGGAAAAGCGTTGATTTATGTGAATCGACAAGGAAGTAAACTGATTTGAAAAATCAACATCTGTTGTGTAAAATAAATGCTTCTTTTTTTAATTATTAGGCTAAGGCTCTTTTGTAGCAAGCTGCGAAGATAAATACGAAACTTGTATCCTGACTGGGGTAGTTATTCACCCCACTGCTGACTCCAATTATTATTGTTCGAACGCAGGTAAAATCGAGGATTTTCGAATACGTTCTTACTTCTCTTTTGTCTGCAAGCAATATCGGTACGGGAAGAGAGCCCGCGAAAAAAAAATATACGGGATTAGTGGAGTGCTTTGTTTTGCTGGACAGACTGACGGTAAACAGTTCGAGGGATAGGCATGTAGTTGGATGGACTGATAATGAAGTGAAAGGTGGGTGTTCATTTAGACAGTAAACAAGAGTTTCTTTTCTGCTATATCATCTTCTATTTTTCTTTTTCTTCTTTTTTCTTTTCCTTCTTTTTTCTTCATATTTCTCCTTTTTTTCTCTTTTGTTCTTTTGCTTTTTGCATATTTTTTTTCATTTTATGTTTTTATTTTATCTTTTTCTTCTAGTTTCCTTTTCTTTTTCTTATTTTCTTTTCTCTTCTTTTTCTGTTTCTTTGCTTCCATTTTATCCTTTTCTTTTTCCGTTTTTTCTGTTGTCTTTTTTTTCATTTTTCTTAAATTTCCTTACATTTGCATTTTTTCCTTCTTTTGCCACTTCTTTCTTTATCATGTTTTCTTTCATTTTTTTTTTCTGTTGCATATTTTACAAGAAGATAAAAAGACCTTCTTTCTATTGTCTTTTATCTTTTATCTACATTTCTTCTATTCAATGCCTTTTCTCCTTCGATTATTATTCTTCTTTTCATTTTTTTTTCTTTCTCTTCTTTTAGTTTTACTGGTTTTTTCTTTTCCTTCTTTTTTCTTTTCCTTCTTTTTTCCTTTCTTTTTTCTTTTCCTTCTTTTTTCCTTTCTTTTTTCTTTTCCTTCTTTTTTCTTTTCTTTTTTCTTTTCCTTCTTTTTTCCTTTCTTTTACCTTTTCCTTCTTTTTTCTTTCCCTTTTTTCTTCTTTTCCTTCTTTTCCTTTCTTTTTCCTTTTCCTTCTTTTTCCTTTTCCTTTTCCTTCTTTTTTCTTTTCTTTTTTTCCTTTCTTTTTTTCTTTTCCTTCTTTTTCCTTTTCCTTCTTTTCCCCTTTCTGTTTCTTTAACTTTTCTTTTTGCTTTCTCTTCTGTTTGTTTTCTTTATATTCGTTATTAATGTTTTTCTGTCGTTTTTATCTTCTTTTTACTTTTATGTGTTTTCCCTTTTTATTTTCCTTTTTACTTTTGTTTTTTCATTATTTTCCTTGAATTTTCTCATATTTCTTCTATTCTTTTTTCCATCCTTTTTTTCTGTCTGGGTGGCATTTCATTTTATTTAATAAAGTATTATAAAAAAACGTTTTTGTAAAATTATTTCAAAGCAAAACGAAATAAGCACTAAGACGGATCGGGTTACTAGGTGCGAAAAGAATCTAAGGAAAAACAGGAGAGAGGACAATAAAAGAACAGGAATTAAAGCAACAGAAAATAACGACTGATATTGCATTTTAAATATTTGAAAATCGAAGTTAACTGGAAATCCAGAAACCAGAATAGAGTTCCACAATCGAGAATTGCAAGAGGAGAAATTATTAGCATAGAACTTTCGGTTACATCTAGCCAATTCAATTGTAAAATGATGAGACCTAGCTGCCAATCTAGTACTGCTGTGAAGGCCAGAACTGGTGGAAATAAGAAATGCAGTTCGTCAGAACATTTGCCATTGAAATAGCGGTAGATTAGCTCCGGGCTTCTCACGTTTCGTCGGTTTGATAAGTTTTACAGTGATTACTACTGCAGTGCCTTCGATCCTTATGAGGCTTCTTCTCCACTTGTGATCTTGTATTGTAATAAATCTACTCAGTAATAACTGTCTGTATTTCTGAGATGAGGTATTATGTACACTATTTACATGATTCGGACTATTGTCCTCATCTTTGTCGCCATATTTATTGCAATGTTTCGGCCCTTAAGTATCTGTCTATATTTCTGAGATGAGGTATTATGTACACTATTTACATTATTCGGACTATTGTCCCCATCTTGGTCGCCATATTTATTACAACGTTTCAGCCGTTGTACGCTCCGGCCTTCTTCAGGTGGTTGGAATTTCGAACTGAACCCTTTATTTTGCTCATTGGTATAGACTGTTCTAGTTCCACGTGCCATGTTTAATGAATGTCAGTGATCAGTTATCAGTGGAGAGGAGAATTAACGGGAGATAACTGACAACCATTAGATATGACACATGGAACTAGAACAGTCTAACCAAGCAAACGAAATAAAGGGTTCATTTCGACATTCCAACCACCTGAAGAAGGCTAGAGCGTACAACGGCCGAAACGTTGTAATAAATATGGCGACCAAGATGAGGAAAATAGTCCGAATAATGTAAATGGTCTACTCAGTAGTCTGGCACTCTATTTTTCTTTCAATTTATAATGTAGGTTTCTACATTTTTAATACTATGCGTTTGCTTTCTACTAAATAAGGCTTAGTAAATAACACAAGAATTATTTAGGCATTAGTAGTTCACTGTTAAGTTCGAATAATATATCGTTAAACGCAAAGAAAATAATGCTTAACTGCCGTGTAATATCAGTCCAGTGATTGTTAAACAATTTCCTTACATGTAAATTGGTTTGGTTTGGTTTGGTTTACGACATATCAACCTCAATGGGTTATTTAATGCCGACGAGATTTTTATTGATGGTAGCATTTTTTGTTTTTCAAATATGTATTGCAGGGAATATTTTTCTTTTCTTCAAAAATGTATTGCTGGTTATAATTTTTCCGAAAAAGTATTGCTGATATTAAACCCTATTTTTATACTTTCATAGTGTTTTGATCCTTTTTTAGGGAGGTAACTATATGCCCATAGCTGGGACCCTGACAGGTCCTACGACCCCGGGTCAGGGTGAACTTGGGAACACCAGCAAGTAAGAGGTGGTTCTATGCTTTTCAAAACCTCTGTCGGATGTAGTTTATCGTCATACCCAGGACGGCTCACGCGTAGACAAAATGTGTGGCAACAGAGATGAGATTCTACAGACGGCTGCCAAGAATAGCATAGACCAAGAATGTAAGCAACGAGTAAGCTTTAAGGAAAAAGGACACAAAAGCCCTTGTAATTAGCATCAGAATCATACAACTGAAATTTCTAAAACACCTAATGAGAAAATTGGACTTGCAGAATTTGACATTGGTATGACATATTGAAGGCCGGAAGGAGAAAGAAACAGCGAGTAATCTATCTTGTATACGTGTGTGGCAAAACAGAGAATAGGGGTGAAAATAATGATAAAAAAATGTTACGAAGAGAAGTTATGGAGAGCTATGAACGAATGCTGAATACTTACTGGAAAAAATTGGAAGTCTTCTTTTTTTCTTTTTTAATGCGCCGTTCCTTCCGAACGTGGCTGATCTGTTACCTTCAAATCTTCTCTTCATCTGGGAAGAAATTTGCCAGCATTCACTGCCACACAGAAAAATTGGTATTAAATTGCAGTTCAGTTTTTTTTTCTGTGTTTCTGTTACCTCAATTCCCCTTTTCATCTGTGACGAAATTGTCCAGCACTCACTGCTATATAGAAGGATTGATAATATATATATATATATAAAGAAATATAGTCTTAAGGTGTGCTATATTTATGGAATAAAGTGCTCAATATCAGAAGTAGAGCGTGTGTAAATATAAAAGTGAACATAGAAGTCAACACTTAGAGGCGACAGTCTGTTTCATGTTATATGCAATCGTCAGGCCATGTTATCATCATCGTCACTAACAGGTGGCCTGACGATTGCATATAACATGAAACAGACTGTCGCCTCTAAGTGTTGACTTCTATGTTTACTTTATATATATATATATATATATATATATATATATATATAATATAATATAAGTTCTGCAGTATTTTCTTTCCTTCTAATGAAATTGGTATTAAATTGCAGTTCAGTTCTTTTTTCTGTGTTTCTGTTACCTCAATTCCCCTTTTCATCTGTGACGAAATTGTCCATCACTCACTGCTATATAGAAGGATTGATATTATGAAGCAGTTCTGCAATATTTTTCTTTCTAATGAATTTTTCTTGGTGCCTAATCCTTTTTTAGCTTTTAGAAGGCATCTTTCGCGATGCCAGTTCGCCTTAGGTTTTCAGTATCTACAATTTCCATCCTTTGTTAAAACACTTCCCAGATATTTAGACTTCTGTACTTGTTTGATGTTGACGTCTTTAGTTTGTAGTTCGCATCTTGAGTTTATTCTCTTACTGACAACCACACATTCTGTCTTTCTTACACGATTTTATTTCTCTATTCACTTGCTGCACAAATTGAAAGCCTACAAGATTTGATTTCTATTTTCATTATCTCTTCTGCTTCCTTTCCGCCATCCCTCGTCTTCTCTTTTATTCTTCAGTTCAGCTTTAGACGGCTTCCTTGACGTTTTCTTTTAACCGGATTCTTTTTATTTCGATCGACTCTTCTTTGTTTTTTAATCTTCCCTGCTTCTCGGTCAGGGAAATAAAGGTTGGGAATGGAAAAACTCGTCCTGTCCCCTATACTTACAGCTTCTTTTTTTTTTTCTTTACTGTATTTTGTTTTATTCTTTCGATCACCCCACCCAACACACACTTTGTTTTATTCTTGTAACGATTCCTTCATTATTATTACTTGTTTTTGTTTTGATTTTCCCATCTGTTTTAGACTAGAATAAAAACTGAAAACAGAGGTCGGGTTTTAGACTAGAATAAAATATAAAAAAAGGTAGACCTGCATCCGGTTTTAGACTAGAACCAAAAAGGTAGACATGCATCCGGCGTTAGAAAAGAATAAAAACGATAGCTATGCATCCAGCTTTAGACAAAAATAAACAAAGTTGTCATGCTTCTAGGTTTAGGCTTGATTTGGTTTGGTTTGTTTTGTTTTACGGCATACCAACCTCAATATGTTATTTAATGACATTCACTAACCGCCCCACGCGGTCGGATGTGGCACAAGGCCGAGTTTATTGTGGGGTATCCGATCCTGTAGCCTCGGGCAAAAATTACCCGTAGACCCCGTAAAAAACGGGTTTCGGGTATCAGTCTACCACCCCAGACGAGACTCTGCCCTTTGGCATAGCCTCGTCTGGGTTCCTCTCTGCCCAGAGACAGCGAGTTCGACAAGAACACCTCCGAAGTAATATGTTATTAGGTTGGTGCAAAAATAATGACGTAATAATGTCGTTTTTTGACGTATTTTTTAATGTCAAAAAACGACATTATTATATTTTGCACCAACCTAATATTTAATGCCGACAAGATTTTTATTGCTAGTAATATTTTTTTTCAAATGTATTGCTAGTAATTTTTTTTCATTCAAAAATCTATTTCTGGTAATATCTTTCTTCAAAAATGTATCGCTTTTAATTTTTTTTTTTTTTTTTTTCAAAAAAGTATAGCTGGTAATGTTTTTTTCAAAAATGTATTGCTGGTAATACTTTTTTTCTTCAAAACCTTATTGCTGGTAATAATATTTTTTACAGTGTATTTCTGGTATTAAAATATATTTTTACACTTTCATAGTGTTTTGACCCCAGTTTGGAGTGTTAACTATTTGACCATAGCTGGGACCCTAACAGGTGCTACTACCCGGGGTTAGACGAACCTGGGAACACCAGCAATTAAGAAGTGGTTTCACACTCCTTAAAACCTCCTGATCAGAGGCCTTGCTGTTGGACGTAGTTTATCGTCTTACCCAGGACGCAGATGTTGTTTATCGCCATACCCAGGACAGGTTTAGGCTTGGAATAAAATAGATGAGCATAAGTCCGTTTTATACACGTATCTAAAAAGTATAAAATTTTGTGGGGTTTAAAAGCTCTTCAGACGATGCAAAGTAGAAGCCTGTATGTTCTAAGCTCCGCTGACAGGTCAACTGAAGATATTGAATTCGGTTAATCAAATATAAAAACAGACTTGTGAGATAACTAATAAGTAAGTATCAAGTTCAAAATACTAGCTAATACTATTTGAGACTAGCTCGCTAATTATTAACCCTTAGTATGCGCCCTGTAAGGCTGTTTATTTACTTTTGATTAACAACAATAAAGGCGATCCAGTGAATATGAAACGCACTAACCAATGGACAACATCGCAAGTTCACTGAACATTGCTCTCTGTTAGTCGCTCTATCTGGTATAAAATTACTGTCAACGTGCATCTAGTGAAGAACTTGCTCACTATACGTATCTTATCTCTGACAAACTTGTTAACCATCACTCTGTATCCATTATTTTATTTTCACCATTATTTATTTCTCTCTCTCTCTGTCTCTCTCTTTTATAAAAAGTATTAAACTATTAAATACTTTTTTTAATCATTTCACATCAAACAAGGCAATAAAGTCACTACGACGCAAGAGGTGGCTAAATGTGAGATAATATGAGATAAGGAAAACATTATTAAGGAGAGAGAACAATATAAGAACAGGAATTAAGAAGACAGAAATTAAGATTAACATTGCATTTAAACTTTTGAAGATTAAAGTTGACCGGGAAGCAAGAAGTCGGAAGAGAATTCCACAAGCGAGAAGTGCGATAGAATATTTTTAGCACTGAACTTACGGTTAGATCTAGCCATTAACAAGTGTAATTTTTTTATTTTATTTTTTTTTTGTTTTACTGATGTCATTATCATGATCTTAATCGATTCTTTGATTTTTCTGCAATTCTCAAATCCACTTTCGATATTCAGCAATAAAAGTTCACGTTACATTTCGACTTTAGCCGCCATCTTTTCTTTCCTTTTTTTCTTTCTTTCTTTCCTTCTTTCTTCAGACGACACCATTTTGTATTCCCCTTCCCTCATCTCTCATTATTGTTTTTGCTACTGCCACCTTCTCAGCACTGGACGAAAGCCTACAAGATACGATTTAAGAGTAACAAAGGCGAGCTATGGTCTTAGCCTTATTTATTTGCACCAAGTCGAAACCAGAGCACAATGAAAATTATCATAATAATAATGATTTCCAAACGAACAAGAGGAATAGGAAGACAAGTGTGCCTTTCAGAACGATGTCATCGAGGAGGAGGAGAAGGTGGGCAAAAGAGGATAAAGCAAACCAGAACAGGAAAAAGGGAGATGGAAATGTACAGTAACTCTGAAGAAGTTACGCTGGTGATAACCGAAGCCTCAGTTTTCTTGTTCTACAAGCACACACACTACACCCGCTCAATCGCTTATCTGACTATACTCCAGACCCACAGGACTGACCCACAATAGGGGCCTGTTCTGAACACCACTGATACAGAAGGCTTATCACGTGCGCACGGGCCACATCAGCGCCTAATGAATTCGGATTATTTTCTGGTGTGTCCGCACGCACGAAACTAAAGTTGCCCAAAATAAATAAGATAAACAGAACTCGTTTTTCTTGCGTGGGAGTGAAGTGCGTTTACGAGTCGCGATCGTTAGTGCAAGGTCTCTGATCTTGCGAATTGGTTAGTCATCATTGAACGGTTTTCGCACAGTTCTTGATTTTTAGAACCTTTCGCTTGGCGTACTCTTCATCATTCTTCATATGACACGCACTTACAGACCGACAGGTATCACGCTAATTAGTATTTTATGCTATATCAATGAGTTATGTGCCATGCGTGACACACGCTTAGGCGATCATGTATCTTTCGACACATGACTGACAAGGCAGATTATTTCCCGCAGTAGGTTGCCATTTCTTTCTGCGGTAAACCAGTTGCCATCCAAGGCTAAGGAACCCGGCCTGCCCTGCTATTTATCCATAGCTTGAGAGAGAAGAATAGGATGCATACCTTTCCCAAGGGTATTAGCACGTAAGTAAATGTAATGGATTCGACTGGAAAGTCAGTCAGTCACGTATGTGCTATGCGGGATACACGCTTAGGCGATCATGTATCTTTCGATACATAGATGACGAGGCAAATTATTTCCCACAGCAGGCGATCATGTATTTTTCTATACATGACAGGTGAGGTAGATTATTTCCAGCAGTAGTTTGCCATTTCTTTCTGCGGTAGACCACTTGTCATCCAAGGCTATAGAACCTGGTCTGTCCTCCCCATAGCTGGCGGGAGAAGATGCAATTAGAATAAAGAAGGTACATTTCGTTTAAGACACTCGAATGCACAGTCTGACAGTAACTCTAGTGCCTAGCCGATTTATAATATATATAATATAATATAACGGTCAAAGAAAAATTTTTATTTTTTATACTTTTATTAAGCACTTTTAAATACTACTGTCTCCTGGTCTAACTCAACTATGACCATTAACTTTTTTTATTATATATATGTTTTTATTATATATATATATATATATATATATATATATATATATATATATTGTTTCGTGGTAAGAACTCATAATAGAATAGAGTAGGCTATGGACGACCGATGTTTAATGATGCGTTAATTCAACCCCATTAATGTTTGCTTATATACACAAGTATGAACAAGACCAATGTTTACCTATATACTCAGTGTAATCCCAATCAATATTTACCAATTGACTCAAGTATGAACCCGAATAATATTTGCCCATAGACTCAAATATGAACCTCAATATTATTTACCCCAAAACTCAAGTATGACCCGAATATTTACCCATAGACTCAAGTATGAACGCGAATAATATTTAGCAAAAAAACTCAAGTATGAACCCGAATAATATTTACCAAAAAAACTCAAGTATGAACCCGAATAATATTTGCCCATAGACTCAAGTATGATCTCGAATAATATTTGCCCATAGACTCAAGTATGAACCCGAATAATATTTACCCATAGACTCAAGTATGATCTCAAATATTTACCTCTTGACTCAAGTATGAACCTGAATAATATTTCAACTATGAATCCGAACAACGTTTATCTATAGCCTCAAATGTAGACCCCATCTTCAACTCTCTATTTTTTCTCTTATTTTGTCCTTCCCCAATCTACCTCGCCTTCTCTCTCTCTCTCTCTCTCTTAGTGCTTGTTTCTCTTTCACTATCTCGCATCTACGGTTTCTCTTTCTGTCTGTTCCCATAATTTTCTATCCTCTATCTTGCTCGCTGTACATGTCTACTTCTCTCTTTCGTTCTATCTCTTTTTGTTTTACTCTCCCTCTCTCCCCTTTTTGTTTTTATAATTTTCTTTCTCTCTCATTCGTATATATACATATATATATGTGTGTGTGTGTTTGTGTGGAAACTAACCTTACGATTGTGTTTAAGTATGAAACAGATTGTAGACCTGCAACGTTGACACCTATGTCCACACTGCTTATATTGACCCTTTTCCTCTCATACTATAGTACACCTTAAAACTATTTTACACACACACACACACACACACACACATATATATATATATATATATATATTTCCTTACTTTTCTTTTTTTTCTCTCCGTTTCATACTTTCGCTCTTAATTTTTCCTTATTATTTTTGTCCTTCTTCTCTTTCCCCAGTCTTTATTATCTAACTCTCTTTCTTTCTTGTTTTTCGTTCTTTCTCTTTCACTTTTTTTAATCTATCACTCACTGTTTCATTCTCTCTTCCAGTCGTTTACTTTTTCTTTTCCTCTCTTTGTAGCTCCAGTTTTCCTTTTTTTTTTCTTCTGTAGTTGTTTCCTTCTTTCTTACCTTCTCTCTCGATTTTTTTTTTATTTCTTAATCTCTCTCTCTCTCTGTTTTCTGTCTTCCTGTCATTTCCTTCCCACTTAAAAATTCTACATTCAGCATTTGTGGGAAGTTTTGTTCTACCAGAAGCGGGAAGTAGAAGTCGAGGAGTCGGTTTCCTGAATGCCTTGGTTCAAATCTCAAAGGAACCCCTTGATTAATCGGGCCGTTAATATTCTTAACGAAAAAACAAATGATGGATTGTTTGTGTTTAAGTTAGATGCGAAGGAATAATTGGACAGTGAATGAAGAGCTGGAATTACTCAAAGCTCAAAAATTGCTCAACTCGCACACATCGATTCTTCTGTAAATACAAAAAGACCCTCAATGCGCAAATATGAATTCTTATTTTTCCCCTCCACCGACCGAAACAAGTATATACAACTTTAAGCCATTTTCTCACTTAGGAAAAAAAAATTAATTTTTTTTTTTTTTTTTTTTTTTTTTTCGAAGTGCGAAAAGTCTGTGGAAGAAAATCTTCTGGTAGGCAGGGGCGTCAGTCTCCCTGGGGATGACACTTTACCATTTTGTTTATTTGTTAAAAGCATCAGCCGAATATGACAGCATGAAATAACGTCGAAAGTTGAAAAAAGAAACAAGGTTTTCTGGATATTCCATTAAAGTTGGAAAGAAAGAAACTTAAAAATTAAGAGCACAAAATTACAGTTCCGTTTCATAGCCTGTCTAAAAAAAAAAAAAAAAAAAAAAAAAAAAAAGTCGGGTGGTGGAAAAAGCGTAATATATAGCAGCCCAGCAACCCCAAAAGGGGGAGAAAAAGATAGTAACAAAGATGAGAAAATTATTGAATATTGCCCCTTTAACGAATAATCCCACGTTGTTTTTGTCAATTTATTTGTTAAAACTGTCCTTCAGTACCTACGAGTGGTTAGTCTAATGGTTATCGACACTAAAAGTGAATTCGTCAAGCCGATTTCAACTTCCAGCCTAGTCTGTTGCTTTCGGGTAAACTGGGAACGCCAGCCTTGGTTGACAACCAGTTTGAAATAAGGATTACACAGACTTGAAAACCGCGGAGAAGGCAACGGCAAGAAAGTCATGCTAATTTATGTCATGGTGAAAGAAATATGCGAAGAACCATGATCACCAAAGGGCTAAAGATACGTTATTCTAAACTTTCATTTCAAATATTGAGTAACCGTCTTTCATGAATGTTGCATAAACCCCTTCGATTAAGTTAATGTCACTGATTCAGTGTGGCTAAATTTTTGGGGTCCTGTTTTTCCGATTATATTCTTCGTCGTCATCTTCTAACCAGTAACAACAGAGTCAATTTCTCGTTACATTATTTACTTTCGTAAATACTGCAATAATAATTGTGATAGAAACGGCTTACGACCTCAACAAATTGAAACACCGATTCTTGTACGATCATCGGATTTAAGCAACGTCGGCCTTGGTCACTGATTGGGCGGTGGTGTTTTAGGATCTGTGTTATTTGCAAAATGAAATAGATAGTGCCGCGGAATATGGATGCGCTGCATTGAAGTGTGAAAAGTGACATAGAAGTCTGAGTTTTTTTTTCCGGAGACTCGACATGACGTCTGTCTATCCGCCCAAAACAAGAGATCAAAATTTTGGAAATCAAAATTTATATACGCTTAAAAATGTTATCACTTAAACGTTATTTTTAGTTGATACTCGTATTTGAGTAGACGCTCCATTCATTTATTAACGAATATAGATGTGTAGACGCATGTGAATACCAGGTGCTGTAAGCATTGATATACAGGTGGTGTAATGGATAAGGGCGTGGAATTAGAAATCGGGGAGCCTTCAGTCGGGTTCATTGTTTTCACTTACGTGCACATACTCCCAAGTGCCCATGGCCCAGTGGATAAAAGCGTTTGCTAAAGTTATTCAGAGACTTGATCCAGATAGTTGTGAGTTCAATACCTGGCCACATCAGAGATGAAAAAAAAACTATAACTGAAACTAAAATTAAGATATTCCGAAGAGGCATGACACGCAGACGAAATAAAGAGTTCTGTTCGAAATTCCAATTACCTGAAGAAGGCCGAAGTGTACAACGGCCGAAACGCCGTAAATATGACAACAAGGGTGAGGTCCGAACAATATAATAGTATACTTACAATACCTCATCACAGAAATATAGACACACCTTTGGAAAAGGTATGAATCTATTCCTTTTAATTATATATTATTATAGTTTAATTATTAGGATTTCTATCACTAAATTCTTATTATCTCCAGAATAATTCTTACAATTGTTACTGGCTTTAGACAACCTAAAAAAAGGTTGATTAGCCGTAGAAAAAACAAAACAAAATTAATATGGTAGAAACGTATACAAATATCAGTTACCTTCTTCTTGATTTCTTGAAATATGAAAAGATTTGAAGAACTAGATTGATCCATGATATCACATCGCAAATGAAACCTAATTTTGCATATTTTGACTTTTGAAACTCCTAAATTCATCTTTAATATTGACCTTTTAATTTGTTTTGCGAAAATAAACTATTTTTACTTTTTTTTTTTTTTTTTGCATTTTCATTTATTCTTTAAACCCTAAAAGATCACCCAAGGCAATAAATAACAAAGAAATTAACAACTAAATTTTATATATATATATATATATATATATATATAATATTTTAAATGAGGTGTTTGAAATCCCCTCATTACTAATACTGTGACAACGCCCCACTCTATCGACAGTTGGTATTCGTCGAATGTGTGGATATCGTAACGCTTATCACGACGGAAAAATATCCCGGCCTCTGCTCGTCTGTTGCCTTGTTTCTCGATCTTGACCTTGGAAAAGGCATGAACCTTATCTATATTCCATTAGAGTAAACTGGCGGCTTTGTTTAGCAGTCTATCTAGACACATTATTCTGAATTTTACTATCTTTACCCAGGATTCATGACAAGCCACCGATAATAAAACGAAAGGAAAATGTGGAGAGCCATGATCGTTTACGTCGTGAAAAGACAGGGTATTGAATAAAATAAAATGTTTCAAAGAAATGAATGAAAACGTTTCATATTAATAGAATGAATAAATGATTGTAATATAAGGAAAATGATAAAGTTATTGATGGCCCGCAGAGATTTCTTCAATATGCATTTTAATTGTCCCTGAACGAATATGCGAGACAGAAGGAGATGGGATAGGTTACGTAAGGTCTGTAGCGAAGTTGTTACACGCACTGCTTAAGTTAGGAGGTGGCAGGTCAGAAAACAACAACAGCAGACATGCAAACAATCGTAATAAACTAAACAAAATAAAACTTCTTTAAATGTCGAGTTATAATGGAAGACAACATTACATTTAACGCTGAAGACGAGAAGCGGTAAGAAATGAGTATAGTTGACAGTGAATCGAACCTTGACCTTGGTGGGGGCGAAGAATGAGGGCAGTGATGATTAGGGTCTGTGTTATTTGCAGAATGAAATAGATAGTGCCACGGAATATGGATGCGCTGCACTGAAGTGTGAAAAGTGACATAGAAGTCTGAGTTTTTTTTTTTTTTCCGGAGACTCGACATGACGTCTGTCTATCCGCCCAAAACAAGAGATCAAAATTTTGGAAATCAAAATTTATATACGCCGAAAAATGTTATCACTTAAACGTTATTTTTAGTTGATATATTCATATATTAACGAGTATATTTATATATTTTCGTCGACCGGCCAGAATATTCGAGAGGTCTTATTATAAAATAAAATATTATCTCCCCTGGTATGATTTGAACCTCCATTCCCCCAAGGGAAACCATCCCTAGATCTGACGTCCTTTCGACCTCTCGGGCACAGAATGCGTCGATGGTAAAGCAAGTCGAATAGTATCTTGAAACATGATTTCTGACGCCCGAAATAAACATATCTGCTCAGTTTCATATTCTAAATAATCAAAGCAATTTCTAAAGAATTTTATTAGGTTGGTGCAAAAATAATTTCGTTTTATTACATACGTTACTATGTGATAAAACGACATTATTTTTGCACCAGCCTAATATTACTTAAACGTTATTTTTAGTGCATGCTCGTATTTGAGTAGACGAACCGTTTAATTATTAAACATTTGTTTTCGCCTACCGGCCTGAATATTCAAGAAATCTTATTAAAGAAAAATATAATTTTGTCTCTGCTGAAATTGTTAGTTGTAACCGTAAGTTCTATGAGAATAATTTCTTCTCTCGCACTTTTCGCTTGTTGAACTCTTTTTCTGTCAACTACGATCTTCAAAACTTTAAATGCAACATCAGTCATCATCTTCTGTCTACTGTTCTTTTAATGTCATCAATAGCATCTACTCGGTTTTTTTCACTCTCAATAAACTCTTTTGTCTTTGTGGCTTTATCCCCTTGCTTAGGATGAAATGATTAAAACGAAGTATTAAAAATCCCTCTTGGAGTGATTATGTAAAAAAATAAGACTGAACATTCTTCCTGACATAATATCAAAAAAATACCTGAAATATAAGCTCGTTTTTTTTATGACTTAAAACGTTATTTTTTTTTTTTTTTTTTTTTTTTTGTTCGAGACCTGCAAAACCTTAATTTCTTTCATTATCGCTTAGGAAGAAATCAAGCATTTCATCATGGAATCCATTATTATGATAAAAATGAATGCCATCCTTGTTCCCACTCATTGCGTTACTGATTCTATATTTCTTAAATGACTTAATTACGATCACCGTAGTTAAGCAACATCGATCCTGGTCAGTACCTAGATGAATGGTTGCTTGAGAATACCAGGTGTTGTAAGCTTGGATGTGCGGATGGTGTAATGAATAATGCCCGGAAATTTTTAATCAGAGATCGTAGATCAAATTAGAGTTGGGTTCGTTATATTCACTTACGAGCAAATACACTTGGGAAAGGTATAAATCCACCTCTTCTCCCCACAGCTATGGGTAAATTTGTAAGGCTTGTAACACTAAGCCATTATTAGCTTAAAAAACAAAACAATTTTTATAATCTAAAATATTTATGGCTTTAAATAACCTGTAATATGGTGATTAATCAGTTAAATGACTTAATCACTATCTCATTTGCTTTTTTTGTTTTTGTCTTTTTTTTTTAATTCTTCATTCACAGACACACCTGAACAAGCGTAGGTCTTTTCCTCCGTCCGGTAGGGGTCATAGCAAAATCTCCCTGCTGCGTCCAGTTACATAATTAATCGCACATAATTTGAAGTTACCTGTGCATGACCATCTCTTTTCAGTGGAGAAAATGCCGTGTGCTTCAGAACTATAATGAAGGTCAGTAATTTTCCACAAACACAACACAAGAGAAACAGTGCTAATGTACAATAATCCAATATGGCGTACAACCAGAAAACAAGATTAATGGAGATAGCGTCGTAACCGTGAATCGCCGTAGGTCAGGACTGTCGTAAACCGGGAATCTACTATATATATATATACACATCAATTGTGTATATTAGTGTAAGAAAGTGTGTTTTCGACACGGGAAAATACATAATTTGATTTGTTTTCTTTACGATGAGGTCAGATATTTGTTATTCAAAGTAAAGAGGACAGATGTGATTATTTTTAGCTGTAGCACGTGTTCAAGCTGATAGCCGTTCTGGCTCAGTCGCTGACGACAGCTCAGTTCCATAGACTTGCATTAAACCTTTTCATTTGGGATTTAAGGGCATTGTCTTTCAGTGGATGCTTTTATTTCATCGATCGTTGCCGGTTTTGTGAGATAAACTTAATCTTTTAGGTGTTCCCATGAGAACTGTGGTTCGGTGAACAACGTGGGTATTGCATTCTTCCATCTGTTTCAAACTTAACTCCCGTGCGAGCAGCGGGGAGTTGCGTTGGTGGTGCTATTCTAAACCTCGCTGCACTTCAGTTACGTTCTCGACCTTCTGCTAGCACTTGAGAATAAATGTTCTATTTTCAAAGTCCACTCTCATTTCACTGCTTATCTGTAATCAATTGCACAAAAATATAATTAATGCATTTAGAGTAATAAAATAATGTAGACATTGTGTGAGATTGCATTGTCATGGATTCTAACGCCGAGAACAATAGACGAAGGTTCAGTAATATATTTTGTCATCTCCAGACAGACTGTGTTGCTATATTGCAGCTCATCAGGGTAGATAGACATCCGATTCCCTCAAGCCAGGATCAAACCCGACTAAGTTGGCATCAGTCGGAGATGTTTTTCTCTTAAGCTATCAGCTCCCGGCAGAGAGGAAGGTGAACATATATAGTGAAGGTGTGAATCATCTTCTTCCAGCTATGGGTAAATAGCAGGAGAGACTGGGTTCTATAGGCTTGGATGGCAACTGGTCTGGGAGAAGGACAACTCTGAATTCAGAACCTGCGGAAGGTCGTTTGGGGACATTGTGGCACTTAGTGCACCAGGTCTTTGTATTCGGCCCTTCAAAATGTGTGGATGGTACTGCACGAAACCTTCACCACTATAATCAAATCTCATGTGCCGTTGTCGTGCTGTCGGTTTCCTGGGAACTGATCTGCTTGACCCTCATACGTCGAATTCGACGGGAGATTCGAGAGTGTGTATATATATATATATATATATATATATATATATATATATATATATATATATCAAACATATATATATATATATATCAAACATATATATATATATATATATATATATCAAACATATATATATATATATATCAAACATATATATATATATATATATATATATCAAACATATATATATATATATATCAAACATATATATATATATATATATATATATCAAACATATATATATATATATCAAACATATATATATATATATATATATATCAAACATATATATATATATATATATATATATCAAACATATATATATATATATATATATATATATCAAACATATATATATATATATATATATATATATCAAACATATATATATATATATATATATATATATCAAACATATATATATATATATATATATATATCAAACATATATATATATATATATATATCAAACATACATATATATATATATATATATCAAACATATATATATATATATATATATCAAACATATATATATATATATATATATATATCAAACATATATATATATATATATATATCAAACATATATATATATATATATATATATATCAAACATATATATATATATATATATATATCAAACATATATATATATATATATATATCAAACATATATATATATATATATATCAAATATATATATATATATATCAAACATATATATATATATCAAACAAATATATATATATATATCAAATATATATATATATATCATATATATATATATATCATATATATATATATATCATATATATATATCATATATATATATATATCAAATATATATATATATGTATATCAAATATATATATATATATATATCAAATATATATATATATATCATATATATATATATATATCAAATATATATATATATATCAAATATATATATATATCATATATCAAATATATATATATATATATATCAAATATATATATATATATCAAACAAATATATATATATCAAACATATATATATATATATATATATATATATATATCAAATATATATATATATATATATATATCAAATATATATATATATATATCAAACAAATATATATATATCAAACATATATATATATATATATATATATATATATCAAACAAATACATGTGATATATAGATATATAACAAATATATATGATATATAAGGTTGGTGCAAAAATAATTTCGTTTTCTCACATATGTTACTATGTGAGTAAAAGACATTATTTTTGCACCAACCTAATATATATGTGTGTGTGTGTGTGTATGAAACAAATATGGAAAGGTTACAGTGCTTGATGGTCATTGAAAACTATGACCAGAACAATATATAGATATTAAAGGTACTTATCTACCCACTTCACACATCCAAAATTTTCGTGTCGGCCAATATTGGATATGGCAGTACAATAATCAGGCTCTACATACAGCCCGTATTGTTCGATTATATCCAATATTGGTGCATATGACAAGTTTGGTTGCGCAAATTGGGTAGATAAGTATCTTTAATATCTATCTCTCTTCCCTCTCTCCATATCTATATCTATCTATCTATCTATATATATATATATATATATATATATATATATATATATAGTCATCCACAGAGAAACTGTGTCGCTGTATCACAGCTCATCAGTGTTGCTACACGTCCGGTTGTCTCTAGCTAGGATCGAAACCCTACTGAATTAGCATCAATCGTGGTTTCTACCACGAAGCCGTGAACGCACGGATTGAAGGTGAATGTTCCTCACGATTGCCTGATGATTGTATTTACACATAAAACTGCCATTAGCGCAATAATTTGGGAACTGTTAGAGTGGAACATACCTATTCTATAGTTAATAGACTCTCCCACCTATAATAAGTAGGAGTAGTAACAAGGGAGTCGCGCAGTCATTCGGTCAGTCAGTCGATGTAGGACGACAGTTAGTCGAATACTATTATGTTGGTGCAAAAATAATGTCGTTTTATGACGTATTTTTAACGTCAAAAACGACATTATTACGTCATTATTTTTGCACCAACCTAGACCACAACTAGATTTCTCGGCGTCATGCCTATTATATGATGTTCCTAACGTTTTGTACGTCGAACATTTTTTTAGGACCGACTTAGTACAAATACAAGCCTCCACTGTGAAACCACTCTATAACAGGAACACTTACAAAGTTAATCATATATATATATATAGTTACTTATATAAAAAAGCAAAGTATTGAAACAGATGGCTTGCAGTTCGAACATTATCGGTAATTAATTTAATATTGTTTACTATAGCATTTTATTGTTATGAACCATAATTAGTCACAATCATTTTAGTAATAAATTTCAGGACTGTTGATTAATTGCTTTGTCTTAATTGTTATTGTAAGTAACTGTATAGTGACTTTATTGCCACCCTATAATATATATATATATATATATTAAACTTATAAAATTATACTTTTTATCTCCGCCTAACTACATTGAACACCGTTTTGTTTACACAATACATTAAATTAAGCAAATATTTATTCGCTTACTTGTTTATGCACGCTAATGTACGTATATACAGTTGCTAATATCTAATTATTTGGTTTATATATATATATATATATATATATATATATATATGTTAAGAACTATATTGGGGAAAAATGTATGACAAAATGGAGAAAGTTTTCGTCTGACCCGTTTTGTCCTTTAGGACTTCGTTTGGACTAAATATATCACCAATTGTCCGATGAAGTTCTTAAGGACTAAACGAGTTTTGTCATACATATGACATAAGTATGCTGTTTGCACACACACACACACAAATATATATATATATATATATATATATATATATATATATATATATATAGATAGATAGATATATATATTGTTTCTGAACATATTCATGTATTTATACGTATGTTTCTTTTGTGTTGATACAGATGCATCTGTGGTTTCCGTGTACATACATACATTCACATATATATATATATATATATATTAACTGAGTCAGAATGTTTTTCGCTACACAGTAATACTCATGTTTCAAAAATGGAAGTTAGAAACTTTAAATTTAATTTAAAGTTTTTAGCTTCCATTTTTGAAACATGTTTATTAATGTGTAGCGAAAAAAACATATTTTCAATCTGTTAATTCATAATATTTATGCTCTGTAAATTTACGCTGTTTTGTAAAAATAAAAAATATCAGTAAGAACACCGGATTATATATCTTACTGTTTTTCTTACATATACATATATATATATAAACGAATATGTAACCTCGTTACCTGATAAGAAGTATATTTTCATTTTGATGGCAGTTTAATTATTCATTTGGAACACCCCAAAATCTGTGACGTTGTCTGACAACCGTTCTTCGCTGAATACAAAACGATGTCTTAATGAGAGACAGTAATCGAAAGGTTAGCGAGTACATCGCGCCAGAAGACCTTAGAACAGACCTTATTGGACACAAGATACGAACCTTTCATACGAAAGCCTCCTGGCTGGGTTAAGTTGTGTCAGTGATCCGTGATCGAGTCCTTTAAAAAAAGTCAGTTTTTTAGGAGACTGATTTTCACGAAAACACAATCATCTACTCCACCCAGTATAGGAAAACGGAATTTTTAATTATCTTTTTCTACAGATCGATATTGGGCTGATTTTGTCGCAAAATAAACATGATAGCATGTCTACGTCTGTTTTCACCTTTGTTAAAGGAATTTTTCTGATAGTCATCTCAGAATTTCAATAAAAATAAGAGCTTATTTTTTATCATTTAAAGCAAATTTATTCACACACACGCATATACACACACACACACACACACATATATATATATATATATATATATATATATATATATATATATATATATATATATAGTTAACTAGGTTATTAGTGGAGGTTTGTGAGTATTCCTGAAGATATTTTTACCAGATATACACTCACTGCACACACACACACACACACACGTTTGCTGGAAGCATTACTATGAAGTATAGCATTTAAAATGCGATGGATTAGATAGATAGATAGTTACGTAGGTCCTTACCTTCTGTAAATCTGATCCTAGTAATATAAAATATTAAAACGGATCCACAAAATAGCTCAACGTATTTATTATTACAAAGCAGAAATTAATACACAATAAAATCCAAAATCACCTCATATGGGGAATAAGCTTATTTCAACTGACGAAAAAATAAAATTCGCCCGTCTTATTCAACCCCGGTGTGAACTGAGTTCGTGTCAGAAATAGAAAGCTACAAAAGGAAACGTCGAAAAACTAATACAGTATTTATCCATTTCAATGTTTCAGTCAAACGAAAGTCACGGGTCAGGAGAGGGTGGAAAGTATTAGTCTTAAAGGGAAGAGATTTTATAAAATTAAACTCATGTATATATATATATATATATATATATATATATATATATATATAAACAACTATCAACATAAGATTAATATTAGTAGCTAACAATAAAATTATGCAGCACTCATTCCAATGAAAAATTCAAAATTCAAAAAACTTTTATTTTTTCTTCCGCCACTTAATTTAAGAGCAATATGAAGTATGTAGGTCCTTACCTTCGGTATAAAAAATTATTTTTATTTCATGAGGGACTTTCGCTGCATGTTGCAATTAATTTCGATTATTTCCAAGTTATAAGAATTACTATCTTACAAAAAAAATTGTCGCAAAAAATCACGGAAAAATAACGTATAAACAGAAACTACATTGAAATAATTGTCATTTTCAAAATATATGATGCCATTTGTTTACGATATATATATATATATATATATATGTGTGTGTGTGTGTGTGTGTGTGTGTATGTGTGTGTGTGTGTACTGCAGTTATGCTTTTAAAGCACTGCTTTTTTCATTTTATATTGTGCTCCAAATTAAAATTTTAAAAACTAACAGTCATTTTTATCCTGTTTTTTTTTTTTCAATGTTTATATCAGACGTCGCTAAAATACATTTTCGATTCTCTGTCTCTTTCTCGTTCGTGTTCCCTGTGTGTGTGTTTGTTTTGTTTTGTTTTGTTTTTTTGTTTTTTTTGTTTTTTTGTTTTTTTTTTACAATGTAAGTCATTTCAAATACACGTGCGTGTAGAACTGATTGATAATTGTAATATAAACATTTCTCGATTTTTATTCATATTTGTTGAAGAATTGCGTTTGTCTACCAAACCACAGCTTTAAGCACTGAAGACTTAATTTGAAATATATATTTTTTCGTAAGTTAGTATATGTATAAAAAAATTAATATATATATATATATATATATATATATATATATATATATATATATATATATAGGTTGAGAACTTAATATGCCAAAAATAATGAACTTTCTTATAGTTCCACATTCTTTTTAAAGAATTATTTCATGTTTTAGAAAGCAATAACTGAAAAATATAGATTCTTTCATTTGCTATAGCATTTAAATGGATATTGGGGTGGATCAACGAGCCGCGTTCAAATTCAGGTATAGTCAGTTGTTTTTCCTTTCACACAAATGCCCTTCGGGATGCATACTCCTATACATACTGTCCAGATTACGGACTGAATTCACAACCATTGTGTTACCAATTCACAAACCAAGGCTTTTATCCAGTAGGCCATTGTCCTGTAGGTAGTGTGTACTCAGTGGAAAAGGGCGAACAATAATTGAGGAGTACTAAATCAAAGCAGTAGATGATATCCCTAGATTAAGCAGTGAACGAGAACAGACTGCCTCGTAGATTAAATAAAGTGTTTAGTTCAGAATTCCCTGTAAGATTACTCAAATCCAGAGGAAGGCCGGAGGACACAACAACCGAAACGGTGTGACAATAACAACAAAGATGAGGAGAATAGTGCGAATGTAAATACTGTAAATAATGATAACTCTTCATCCCAGAAATTCAGACGGAAATTGTCTTATTTTCTTGTTATATCTTTCGTAAAACTTAAAAATAAAATAAAAAGAGAGTCAACCATTTTCTGAAATATCAGTGTCCACCCCTAATCTACCGCAAGGGAGTTAAACAATTACCCTTGAAACCCTAACTTGACATAAAACATGAAAAAAAGCGTCCAATCAAGAAAATGTAGGCGTATCATGTATTAAGTTACGAACAGTATCCCTTGAAAAAAAATGCGTGGTTTCTTTTTAAATTTCTTTACGAAACAAGAAACATCGGCTTGCCTTTCGAATTTAAACTACAACTACCTTCCCCGCCCTGCTATCCAAGGACGAATGACTTGTTTACGACTCCTTACACCATGAATATTTAATATGCAAATCTATTTAAGCCGTGATCTCACTTTCCTCCCTTTGCATATGTTCGGTCCGTATATATTACTGGGATGGAAACGCTTGTATGACACAAAATAATTATTATCGGTATTAAAAGCTAGGTTCTTCGGTTAAGTTTTTCTTTCTTTTCTTTTTAAAATTTTAACCAACCTTCGCAGGTGCAAGGACTGGTGTTTATGGGTTTACACTTAAACCTGAGAGGAGTTTTCTACTGTGTTACTTCACATTGTCTACACGTTTGCAAGAAGCGAGAAAAAACGTCTGTCCGAATAGAATTTGGCAGATGAGTATCATCGTCTCGTTTACTGATTTTATTTCAACAAAGTTTCGGCTGGTCAGTTCTCCAACCTCCGAATGGTGTTTGTGATATTTTCTAAATACAGGATGCGACAAAAGTAACGCCTTTTTTTTTTTGTTTATGAACTTTTATTAAACAGAAATAAATTACATTAGTTTAAGAAAATGTATAAGTATTGTCACATCAAAAAACATGATTTGTTCTGATTAACAAACTATTTAGCATGTTCAAAATGCTCTCCTTGATATTTAATCCAACGCTGAATTTTATCGGCAACACTTCTTGAAAGAATTTGCCAACTTTCTACATTAACTCCTGATAATTTATCAGAAACTGAAAACTGCTTCTTTTAATTCAGGAATACTTTTCTGGTTGTGTCTGTAAACAAGATCTTCCAGTATACACACCCAAGAAAAAATCTGCTGGAATTAGGTCTGTTGATCGTGATGGCCACGTCATCCTATCCATTTCAGGTCGAAATTAAGATTTAACAATTTCCTAAGCAATAATCCATTTAAATCCATCTTAAACTACTGACATTTAATTTTGCTCAGTAAAAGTTAATAAATTAAAAAAAAGTCGTTATTTTTGTCGCACTCTGTAATTTTAAGCTGGATATTTTTAAGAAGATCTTACAAAAGAAAATCTAAGGATACAAAAATCATGCAAAATTTTCCTTAAGTGGATAAAGGCGTTTGTTAAATCCAGTGACAGGACCCAAAGAGTGTGAGTTCAATACGTGGTTAAGGCGGTGGAGAGGGGAATTAACAGGAGATAACTGATAACTGACATCCATGGCACGTGGAACTAGAACAGTCTACCCCAGTGAGCGAAATAAAGGGTTCAGTTCGACATTCCAACCACCTGAAGAAGGCCGGGGCGTACAACAGCTGAAACGTTGTGATAAATATGGCGACAGAGATGGGGACAATAGTCCGAACAATGTAAATAGTGTTCATAATACATCGCAGAAATTCAGACAGATACTGAAAGGCCGAAACGTTGTAATAAATATGGCAACAAAGATGAGGACAATAGTCCGAATAATGTAAATAGTGTTCATAATACATCTCAGAAATATAGACAGATACTGAAGGGCCGAAACGTTGTAATAAATATGGCGATAAAGATGAGGACAATAGTCCGAATAATGTAAATAGTGTACATAATAACTCATCTCGGAAATATAGACAGATACAAGATTTGCCTTCTCTGTTGCATTCAATTAAACATTTATCAATAATATTCACCCTGTAGAAGACCCAAGAGCCACTCAAGGTACAGAGTTACAGAGTAAAAGGCACATTTTATTCAGATATGTGGGCAAGATAACCGTTAAACCTAGATTTGAACAAATTAAGATTGTAGTGATCGGGGAAGCATCCGCTTAGGAGTCGGTTCATGTATAAAAGATATATATATATATATCTTTTATACATGAACCGACTCCTAAGTGGATGCTTCCCCGATCACTACAATCTTAATCATTTTTTTTCTCTCCAGAATCTATCTTACATATCTTACGTTCTTGCTTAGAATATTGCTGCCTCATATGTTCTCGTGCCCCTGCTATTTACCTTGATCTCCTTAATAAGATCAAAATAAGAATCTGCAATATTATTGATCTTAATCTGGCAGTTCAGCTCCAGTGACTTTCCCACCGCTCTAAGGTTGCCTATGTCTTTTCTTTATTAATAAGAGTTTTTTTTTTTTTTAGTTCAGTGTAGAAAATCTATTTTGTAATGACTTTTCTAACTACATTGTTGATGAATAAATAAGGTGACCTATTAGAAATTTTAATATAAATCAAAGAGAACACAATGCATCCTAAGATAACCCTAAACACATCAATCTTCTGCATCGTAATCAGATTCATTCCAAATATAAACAAGATGAAAAAAATCCTAAAAATCTCATAAATACTAATATATCCCCAACAGATCTCACTAAAAAATAAAATTAATTATATACTATACTAAATTTAATCTAACCAACTTTATCATCCGTAATAACTTCTCCCCACCAATTGACGTACTGCAAAAAAACAACACTATATATCTCTGACGAAAAAGCTAATGTATATCTTGGTCATTTTAAAATAACGCTATCAACAGGACTCACTCTACACATGCATGACTCATCCTCCATTGCACAACATCTGCAAAAACATTCCTGTTCACATTCACAATTTAAAAGAATATTAGTCGACAATTCCTGTATACTTCACCAAGAACGTAATTAGCAGAAACTACAAATTCTCGAAACCATCTTTATTAAAAGATTAAAACCAAAACTTAACAAAATTAATTATGAATATAGTTACCTCCCTTACATTAAAATGTTCACAATATGGAAACATTTTAAAAATCACTCGGAACTATTAAGGGTTTAGCCATAAAAGCAAGCATTCACTTCGGATACACACAACTATTTGTCTTAGCCATCATAACCTTGAACTTGGTACTGAAATACATCGAACGTACTCGGAAATATAAAATGAATAAATGCAACCAAGGTACTTTCCTTCTTCTCTTTAATCATGAAACAACAAAGGTTATACGCGATTATATAAGGGTGTTATTAATAATAAATAAACACAATATGTCTAAATTAATCAAACATGCTTAAATTAAAATATGCTGCCAAAATATCCGGAATCTAAATATATATGTATATATGTTTCGTATATATGATATCTGTTAATGAATTCGGTATATTTATCTGAGTTTGGCGAGTGTATCTGCGAAACTTCTAGATTGAAGGATAATTCTTTTGAACTACTTTTTACATATTAAATATTTTTGTTCTTTTTTTTTTTTTTTTTTTTTTTTTTTTACTATTGAGCACTTTGTTCAGAATAATCTGCTCGCCTTTAAACGCGTTAAACGCCAGCAATTTACCGGACTACGTGTTTTCTTGGGCGTTGCCGATTTGTATTATTGTTATTATATACACGCACATCATGTAAATTCCAGCTACACTGTTTGGTTAGTACTATTTTTATTGGGAAATTAATGACTTAGATAATACAATCTAACATCACATGCAAGCATATAAGTAAGCAGATTGTATTGAAGACGTCAATGTTTGTTTTAACACCATGTTAGTTATTTTTTCTTGTTTTCGGAAAAGACAACGGGTGTTTCGTTCCAATGTCTGTAAAAGTAAAACCAAAACTAAACCAAAACAATAATCATCAAATCTGAAATGCCTCCATAAAATATTTTCCAGTTTCGGAACGAGTTTCTTAAATAGATTCAATAATTAATAAACACACAGGCCTAATCGAAATAATACCGTAAGCGGCTTTACTTATGTTGTAAGTGGCTTGCTAATGACGTCATCAACCGAGTCAGAACAGGAAAACAAATTTATAACGTTCTAAATATATAACGTCTTTGTGTTAAAAAAAAAATGAACGCTGAATTTTTTTCTTGAGTTGCCCAAAAATATAAGAAAAAATTATTGATCTTAAAAGGACCAATAACGATGGAAAATTCGTATATATACGGACAATTTCTGCACAAACAGCACGCACACATTCATTTCCTTGAAAGCCAAAATGGACAGAATACCCTTAAAAATTTGAAACATATTCTGTGGTCGTCAACGCATTCTATGTAAATAAAAAATAAATTTTATATATATATATAACACTGATATAACTAAAAATATATATCTGTCAAAAGGAAAATTTTTTATCGTCGCATTTCGTCCTCTGATGGACTATATCAAGTGAAAACTCCAATCTAAGAAAATCCACAGTTATTAAAAGAGAAAGTTAAGATAAGCAGATGACGCAGTACTGATAGCAGACACGGAAAAGTAATTACAAAACCTCCTCCAGAAGGTACCAAAGGAGAGCGATAATGGACTAAGCATAAACTACAAAACAGAATGCATGGTCATCAGTAAAAGGATGAGCCTGAAATGCGATTTTCAGGTCGGGGACACTAAAGTCAGGCAGGTGCGGGAGTTTAAATATCTACGAAGTGTTTTGACAGAGGGACTGTAAGTGAGACACTGGGATCCGTAGACGTATTGGGATGACCAAGGACATATTCCAAAAGCTGAGCAGAGTATTGTGGGACAGGAGGGTTTCTTTGCTAACAAAAGAAAAAGTACTGAACTCTTACGTGACATGTGTCCTTCTTTACGGTAGCGAATGTTGGACGGTCTCCTCTAAGATGAAGAAAAGACTCGAATCGACGGAAATGTGGTTCTACAGAAGGATGCTGAGAATATCATCGACCGAGCGTGTGAGCAACGACGAAGTCTTGGAGAGGATGTAAACAAGGAGGAGCTTATACTTAACATCAAGAAGAGACGCATAATGAGGAGGGCCTAGAGAATCAGATACTCACAGGTCGAGTAGATGGAAAGATAGTCAAGGGAAAGCAACGCATGACATTCCTGGCGCGCTTAAGCAAGTGGATGACAGAACGTGGTCTGGGGGAAGTGGCAAAGGGACGAAACTTATTGAGAGCTACAAGGGATACGGAGAAGAGGAGAGTCATGATCGCCTACGTCCAAAAAGGTCATGGCACTTAAAAAATAAAAGCACTTTATTTGACGGGAAATTCTTGAGAGTGTCGCTATTGAATCTTACCAAAATATAAATTTTCGACCCGGAGTTTTTCAGTTAACTCCTTTCCTGAAAGAATTACTTCTTTCCCAAGTCAACGTACACGGCGATAAAAACATTTTTTAAAAATAAAAGAAAACATTTAAATTCAAAACCTTCTATTTAAAATTAAAAAATCCATGAATTAATTTCTCAAGCTAAAATAAAATGATTACATTATAAAACAAATCAACAACAATAAAAACATTTGCTCACTTTAGTCTATTAGCCATTAAATTATATCACTTAGCATCCTCCACAGTTTGCCTTGACCTTCCGTTAACCTTAAGTATATTTATGAGAGTTCTTAAATTTAAATACCTTTACAAACTGACATTTTTACTTCTGTTTATAAATAGTTGGTGCAAAATAAAATCCGTACATTTGCCTTGATAAATTCCATCCGAGGGGGAAACTCCTCGGCAAAGATAACTTTTTCATTTGTCTTATATATATATATATATATATATATATATATATATATATATATCAGTAAACAATGCAGATGAAATATGTATAATTTTTTAATTCAGAAATATAGGAGAATAAAATACAAAAAAAAGCAAAAACAAATACACGACTGACTAATAATTATCAAAAAACCATTGTCACTGATTTTACTAATTTACGACTAATTATCAATTTCGCTAATTTCTATGGATGTAACATACCCATTATCGTCCGTAGGTATGCTACAAATATACATATATATATATATATATATATATATATATTCTTTTATACAAGTTTATTAGATATGACTGACAAAGTACTACGTTTAAGTGTTTTTTTTTTTTTTGTTGTTTTTTTTATCGAACTTTTCTTCAATTCGTGCAAGTATTTGCCTTTCTAGAAAGAAATTGTTTAAAAACTATTCAAATGTTTTATATATGTCCGAGCGCTTTCGGCTATTCTTTTAGCTATTATCAAGGACTTTTTTGCAGATTGTATTTGGAAAATAAAAATAATTTTTATCAATATAGATACACTTTAAAAAAAAAAAAAAAACTCTATATATACAGTTAAAGAAAAAAAGATTTACTTGATATATATATATATATATATATATATATATATATATATATATATATATATTTAAAAGAAAAACAGACCACTTTAAGGTACCATTATAATAATTTATTTCACCAGAGTCCTTTTAAAAGGACGCCGAATCATCAGATAGCACTTCCAACAAAGAAATGAAACGAAAAATGAGATTAAATTGATGGGTAGTGTAAGTTTTTGTAATTTAACAGGGGGTGTGAGAGGTATAGTTAAAGAGACATGGTAGAGTATAGGGAGGGATTAATTTCATATCTCTTTCAAGTGTAATTTATATTGGGGTAGGAGGAGTGACCAGATCTTAAACTATTTAGATGGTTAACTTAACGGAAATGATATATAGAAATAACTTATATATATATATATATATATATATATATATATATATATATATAATTTTGTTTAGATTTTTTCTGTTAACTTTACGTCTGATTAACTAACCCCTACCTTCAACTCCCTTTCTCAAAATTGAACATGTCATGTTTGTCTACAATCATGATACATTTGTCGCTGACATATTTTCCACGATCGTCAATGATGGCCTGTCTATGTCCCAGTTTATCATGACATGAAAAATAACTCACCCACCTCCACCTTCTGAGCTTACTTTTCTATTTAGCGAAGATCTGACATTTAATTGGTTAATCAAAACATACCCACAAGTCTATTTTTAATTTTGGCCTTATGCCCCCGCTTTTAAATTTCGGAGAAGAGGTAACAGTTTGTTTTTAAATTTCCTTAAAAATCATTTAATCACCAGTTACTTACCATCGCCTGAGAAAGTACAATCATAGTATTGAAACATGGAAGCTTTTGTGTAGCGATTTCAACATGTTTTTATTATTATTTCTAAAATAATAATAATAATGCATATTCTTTTTATACGTTATTATTAGATACAATTTATTTTTTAAAATGTTCTGTTTTTTAATTAAACAGTATTAATTACATTTACTTGCCTTAATGTTCGAGAAATTTCAAGAAAATATACGTTCTCCGACAGGAATCGAACCTATATTCCTATACGGAAACCAACATTTGACTGATGTGCTATACTACTCAGCAACAGAGAAGCGTCTGGTTAGCAAAGTCCGAATTACTGCTTTTAAACACGATAGTCGACGAATTCTCTCGGGCGATCATATCGGCTCATGAAAGGTATCTTAACGTAAACAATGACAACATCATGACACGGACGAATAATGACTATTATTTAATATATCTTATGTTTATACCTCATTATTAGATACAATTTGATCCATTTCATTATATTTATGTATATATATATATATATATATATATATATATATATATATATATATATATATATATATATATATATATAAAGCTTAATCTAACAATTGGACAATTTGGCTATTATACCCGATATATATATATATATATATGATGAAATGGATCAAATATAAAAGTGAACATTGAAGTCAATTCTTAGAGGTGACAGTCTGTTTCATGCTAGATGCAATCCACCTGGCCTGACGATTGCATCTAGCATGAAACAGACTGTTGCCTCTAAGTGTTGACTTTAATGTTCACTTTTATATTTACACACGCTCTATGATATTGAGCACTTTATCCCATAAATATAGCACACCTTAAGAGTCTTTTTCGTTATATATGCGTGTGTGCGTGTACTTCATCGCTAAATAATGGTGAAAAATGTTAAATTGTCTGGATCTCGGTTTATACTGACGCCGTTTATTCTCTGCACCTCTGACCAAATTAAAATACAAGTCTATGTTGGCATTGTTAAATTTGTCTTTCGTCTGCCCTTTTCATTTCATTTTCTTTCTCTCTGGTTTTCTTCCCGTTATTTTTTTTTCCTTTGGCTATGGATGATTCTTGAAGAGAATACACGCACTAAAGCAAATCCTTTACTTAAGCCGCAACCCAAACTTGCAATTATAATTGGTTCGACAAGGCTATGCGCAAGTTGAAAAACACGGCATCGCGTTTGTACAAGAGTCGAATATATTTTCTGTGATAATTTGTACTCTGAACAGCAGATTATTTCACAAAAGAGGCTTGTGACCATATCGCGATCAAACACCGGTTCTCTTGCAATCACTGAAGTTAAGCAACGTCGAACCTGGTCAGTAACTAGATGTTTGATTACTTGAGAATACCAGGTGCTGTAAGCTTGGATGTGCGGGTGGTGTAATGGATAAGAGCTGGGAATTGGAAATCAGAGAGCCGAGTTTCAGTTCCCGTTAGTTTGGTTATATTCACTTACGCGCAAATACCCTTGGGAAAAGTATGAATCTTTTTCCCCCAACAATGGGTTAAATATTAGGAATTTTATCTATAAATCCTAATCTCCCCAAAATTCCTGCAATTTCCAAAATATTTCAGGCTTTAAAAAATCTGTAAAAACAAATCAATTAATCAGTCTTACAAGATAACAAATGAAGTTATTTTAAAATGTAGTTTAAACATTTCTGAATAAACACACGCACACACAAATTATATATATATATATATATGTGTGTGTGTAAATATAGAGAGGTGAATATTTAAATATATTCATGAAATAAATTATTACCGAAATGGATTTTTAAGGACTGTTTTTACTTATATTGCTCTGTTACTTACATTGAGCTCTCTTTGTATTAATATCCTCCTTGGAATTATCCCAACCAATTGTTATATATATATATATATATATATATATATATATATATATATATATATTAGTATTAATGAGTTTTTAGGATCCGTTTCATCTTGCTTGTATTTAGAATGCATCTGACTACAATATAAATGATTCATATGTTTAGGGTTATTTGAAGAAGTATTATGTTTCTGTCTATATTTCTGAGATGAGGTATTATGTACACTATTTACATTATTCGGACTATTGTCCTCATCTTTGTCGCCATATTTATTACAACGTTTCGGCCGTTGTACGCTCCGGCCGAAACGTCGTGATAAATATGGCAACAAAGATGAGGACAATAGTACGAATAAGTATTATGTTCTACTTAAATTATCCTAAAATTTCTAATCGATTGCCTTATTTATTCATCAACATTGTAGTTAGGAAATTCATTACAAAAAGAATTTTCTGCACTGAACTAAAAAAAAAAAATCTTTTTAATAAAGAAAAGACATAGGCAACCTTAGGGCGGTGGGAAAGTCACTGGAGCTGAACTGCCAGATTAAGACCAATAATATTGCAGATTCTTCTTTGGATTTTTTCAATGAGCTTAAGGTAAATAGCTGGGACATGGGAACATATGTGGCAGCAATATTCTAAGAAAGAACTTATAGATATGTAAGATAGATTCTGGAGAGAAAAATTGTCTCGCCCGACATAATGAACCGACTTTCTGAGCAGCTGACCTAGCAATGGATTCAATATAGTCTTTCCACTTCATATGAGAAGAAAACGTGAGCCCGAATTGGTCAGGAGGAGCTCTTACTCATTGATAAATTTGGTTGGATTAAATTTGGTATAGTGTATAATTAATTTTATTTTTTTCTTACTGGGATCTATGGAGGATAAATTAGTATTTATAAGATTTTTTAGGATTTTGTTTCATCTTGTATATATTATAGAATGAATCTGATTACGATATCGAAGATTGATATGTTTAGTGTTATTTGACGTATTATGTTTTATTTGATTTATATTAAAATTTCTAATAGATCGCCTTATTTGTTCACAAACAGTGTTGTTAGAAAAGTCATAATTAATAAGAGTGTTTAATTTGTTTAGTTTAAATAAGGCGATCTACTATAAATTTTAGCATAAATCAAATATCACGTAATCCTTCTTCAAATAGGGAACCTCAACATGGTGTAATGATTAGCAAGCTTGCTTCATTAGAACAATTACAAATAAGTAGTCAGTTCGATCTTCACTGTGTGCAACGTACATTCGGCCTTGTGCCACCTCTAAGCTAAGCTTAGAAAATCACAATAATACTTCTTCAAATAACTCTAAATATATCAGTCTTTGATATCGTAATCAGACGCATTCTTAATGCAAACAAGATCTATCTATCTATCTATCTCTCTCTCTCTCTCTCTATATATATATATATATATATATATATATATATATATGTATATAAACGTATGGATATGTCAAACTTAGTTACCCCCCGTGAGGTTTCAAACGTAAAATTTGAACCATACAGTATATAACCTTAGAGTTTTTCACTTCACAGCTAAAAAAAATAACTTTCAGATTAACACAACAATTATGTCTTTAAAAAAAAACCCTGATGATGACATTGTGCTAATGTTGAAAGTACTGGAAATAACCGAATATGTATCGACATGGTAATTTTCTCTCTTCATTTAATAAGGATACTAAGAAGTTTGTCCATGATCCTATTCCATAGGATCCTATTGAAAATTAATAGACAAAATTTGTCTATATTATTCAATGTGACATGTCTTTATATATATATATATATATATATATATATATATATATATATTAAAGACATTTTTTTTTATGTTTAACGTTCTTTTTAGATACAAGTATTTAAGTAAATGCTCTGTTTATAATAAACAGTATTAAATAACATTTACCGGCCTGAATGTCCGAGAAATTTTCATAGAAAATATTCGTTCTTTGACAGGATTCGAACCTGCATCCTATACGGAACCATCATTTACGCTGACGTGCCTTACCGTTAGGCTACAAATGTACAAATAAGTAGTCAGCGTAAATGACGGTTCCGTATAGGATGCAGGTTCGAATCCTGTCAAAGAACGAATATTTTCTATGAAAATTTCTCGGACATTCAGGCCGGTAAATGTTATTTAATACTGTTTATTATAAACAGAGCATTTACTTAAATACTTGTATCTATAAAAAGAACGTTAAACATAAAAAATGTCTTTAATAAATAAATTGTCGGACTTTGTCCATTTCGTTATATATATATATATATATATATATATATATATATATATATATCGAACAATAAAAATTAATAAAAAATTTCTTTCGTTTTTATTATTATTATTTCATTTAGATTCCTCGACTAGTTTCGGCCAAAATGGCCATCATCAGGAGAAGAAACATTTCTGCTTGCTGGTAGCAGTAAACTACAGAAATGAATGTCTTGATGGAAAAAATGAACTTTTGTCTGTAGTTTTCATTTGTTTTTGTTTTTATTTTTTATCTTTTTAACATGAATCTTTTAACATTCCTTGTGTTGGTCAAACAGTCTCTTTTAAGTTGTTATTTGAGATAAGAGCTGGATGGATCTATGATGCTCTGAATTCCCCTAGTCAGTTTGACAGTTTTATTGATTCCTGGAGAGGGGATGTGTCTCTGTTAAGTGTGTGTGTGTTATTTGGTTCTTAGGGAGTGAGTATGATATGTGTAAGCGTGTATATTGCTGTGGGTATGTGTTATCATTTGGCTCATTATGGAGTAAGTGAGTATGATGTGTGTAAGTGTGTATGTTCGTGTGAGTGTGTGTATAAGTGTGAGGCTTCAACCCCTCCGTAAGCATGTCTGTCTTGTGTGGGTGAGAAATATATATATATATATATATATATATATATATATATATATATATAATATACAAATATATAGAAAAAATAGGAAAGAACACTTTAGGTAAATAATCCGAAGATCTTTAGGATTTTACATTTCATTTAAAAAAAAAAACAGTGCTCAATACAAAATTAGGGCCTAAATTATAATTATTTTTAAAAAATATTATTTCTTCGCTACGTAAGAGTTCTCAGGTTTCAAAAACAGGAGCCAAAACTTCAATATAATAAGATTAGTTGTTCAAAAAAATTTCGCTTGAGGATGAAACAGAGCTTGATAATTCAGTTTAATTTTAATAATTATATTGAAGATTTTGGCTCCTGTTTTTGAAACATGAGAGCTCTTATGTAGCGAAGGAATCATATTTTGAAAATAATAATAATATATATATATATATATGTGTGTGTGTGTGTATTTAGGCAGCAAATTCTCTTTTAAACATGTCTGATTGAATAAATTACAAATATTTTGTCTGCTTATTTTTACCATAATCCGTTCATAGCTAAGATCTGCCACACTGCGTACATTGTGGCAAACCACCCTCATTCCCTTCATCTTCCATTAGTAAGTAGGAAGTTCCACTCGACTGCTTCTTCCTACTTTATGGAACCGACTCTCCAAAGGAGAACACAACAATCTTAACCTAAGTTTAGCGTCTATCTTTCACTTATATTTATGAACTGCGCCACTTACCTCTTACTGTTCACACAATAGCCTCCTTCAGTAACACTCTACTTTGAGTGTCTCTTGGTCCTTGTATAGGTGAACATTAGTACAGAACAATGGAGAGAGAGAGAGAGAGAGAAGCACAAAACTGATTCCTGCGTTTACACTGTCTATATTGATAAACACTTTCCTTCTCTTTTACTGAGAACTCTTCTTTCATAGATTAGATTTAAACAATGCATGTGTGTGTGTGTGTGTGCTGTCCTATGCTTCAGCACTTGCATTTATTCCCAAATATATATGTATTATTTGTATTTATTCCCACATATACATCGCTATTTACATTAGTCCTGAGCGAGATCTAAACATTTTCACGTCTGTTACGTATAAAACAAATCTTCATGCTTTATAGATACAAGATGCTGTCGGTAAATATAACCCTGCTTATATATACCAAGTTACATAAGTGAGAATTTTATATAAACGTTCGTATGTAACTTTGGTTTAATTTACCTATGTCAGCGCCTTCCTGTCTTGACTTTCTCCAAACAGTCGCCAGGGCACACAATGACAGCTGTTAGTTATCGGTATAAAAAGAAAAAGAGAATCGTCTGGAAAGCAAAGGCATAAGGTGCGTTTTGTTAGGTTCCGAATAAAATAAACATCATATTCTGTTGAGAAATCTTAAGGAAAAAAAATAACTAATAACTTTAATTTATTTCAGAAGGAAAATATAAGGTTTAGTCATGAAATGTTTCCGTTTTTAAAATTTATACTCCAAAAAATGAAGGAAGTCCATAAATTCTTTTTACAATTTAAAAACATTATTAGCAAAGGGGATTAATACAATATATACAGTAGCGGCCATAATATAAGGAATGGAAACAACAAAGACATAAATATGTGTATTACTTAAAAAAATAATGCATGATTAGCAATGAAATTTTTACCAAATAAATATTAGGGTGTAATGCATAAATATTATACAAAATTAAAAAAATTTACAAAATATTTTTTTTTTAAATAAAGATTAAATGGACATCTGAGTTATGACTACCTCAGTGAGTGTGATCTACACTGGGTGCTCCCACAAGTGCAGTCTTCTGTCCTGCTAAGCTAAACTAAGCAACAGATCCTCTGCCATGATGTAGGGGTTACAAAGTTGTTTTTGATCATCACTGGGTGCATCTACATTTGCAGCCTTCTAGCCTGCTAAGCTAAGTTAGCTAAGCAATAGATACCCCGGCCATGATGTAGGGGTAACAAAGCTGTCTTCGATCAACACTGGGTGCACCCATATTTGCTGCCTTCTCGCCTGCTAAGCTCACCTAAGCAACAGATGCCCCTGTCATGATGCAGGGGTTACAACGCTGTTTTCAATCATCACTGGGTGCACCTACATTTGCAGCCTGCTAAACTAAGCAACAGATTTCCCTGGCATGATGCAGGGGTTACAAAAAGGTTTTCGATCATCATCGGTTGCTCCCACATTTGCAGCCATCTAGCCTGCTAAGCTAAGCTAAGCTAAGCAACAGATGCCCCCTGCCATGATGCAGGGGTTACAAAGCTGTTTTCGATCATCATTGGTTGCTCCCACATTTGCAGCCTTCTAGCCTGCTAAGCTGAGCTAAGCAACAGATACCCCTTGATATGATGCGAAAGCAAATTTTAAGAGAAGAATCAGTCTGACACTCACTGTGGCCTCCCTAAACGAGTCCCTACCCTAAAAATAATTTACGCTTAGTGAAAAAAAGAAACAGTTTTACGTACTTAAGAAAATCCACTAATAGACCCTTGTTTTTCAGCTAGCTCTGACTACTGTTTATACATCGTTTTGAAATCTATCATCAGATAACCCAACATATTCAAAACAATTACTTTAATTGTTGGCTGCCCTGTCTTTGGGGCTTCAAATACGCTGACTGCATTTCCTGTTGAGAGCTAAGACCTTGCCAAAGGCAAATGATACTTGCAAGCCCAGAAATAAACCCACCAATATCTACCTTGTTGATTCAAGTATAATTCGGGCTTATATCTACCGTTTTGATTGCTGCGTAAACCGTACATATATCTACGTTTATTATCTCTCGTGTAAAGCGTGCCTACGACTACCTTTTTGATTCTAGTGTAAACGGGACCAGTGTGTGCTTGTTTGACTCTCGTCTCAACCAGACTAATATCTACATTTTTGACTCTCATGTAAACCGCAATAACGTCTACCCTATTGGTTCTCGTGTAAACTAGACCAAAGTCTACCCTTTTTACTTAGTCTAAATGTCATCTCTGGAAACCCGTTTTACATGGGTATAAAACAACCTTATGTCTACATTTTTTACTGTTGTGTAAACCGGACATATGTCTATCTTTTGAACTCTAGTGTAGACCGGGCTACTGTCTACCTGTTTTACTCTCGTGTAAACTGGACTAATGTCTACATTTTGCCTCTACTAATTCGGACCTATGTCTACCTTTTTGGCTATTGTTTAAACTATATCTCTGTTTTTGTTATCTTCGGCATTAGATAATTAAAGGGTGACATGTAGTTAAAACAACCATTCGAATATTACCTAAATTAAATAAAATAATAATATTTAAGGCCCCGCCTCCACATTTCCACACGAAATATTAAGAAATGAAATTAATCGATCGTGGTGTGATTTCATCCGTGCTCCTTATTTGTCCAAATTCAAAACCGGTTTCTTTCCGTGCGTTTATTATATATTTATTAAATTCGGATATTTTGTGGTGGTCGAAAATGAAACAGTCACTAAATATAGTACATTATTTTGGGTGGGCTAAGTGCATACTTGAAAAAAGATTAATTCTAATTTGAATCACTTTACAAAAATATTCAAATCTGTTAAGAAGTTAATTTTCAAAGCACTTAGACAAAAGTTGTTGACGTTCAAGTAGTTAAAACTCTCTCACTTTTTCGCCTACCTATTGAAGGGCGTTGATCAGCACGTTAATCTCGCATAATTCTGTTTGTTCCTCCGTAAATTAGGTTGTTCGTTACGCCCTTCCATTACCACAGATAAATAACGGCCCATTCCGTTTTGATCACCAGTAAACTCGAAAGATTATATATATATATATATATATATATATATATATATATATCGGTGACACTGTTTGGTTTTATTGAAGAAAATAACGCATACGTAAAACGAACAGAAAGCAGAGGAGACGATAACGCACTTCTTCAGGAAAATGGAAAACCATGTCAATTTTTAATCTTTTCATTTGTACCTTCTTACTTCTTTAAATCATGACCTGCAGACATACTTAAGAATGTTATTGTAATATTTTGTTAAAGTCGTTAAGCTCAAATATTTCATGATGCAAGGAGGGATATCACGAATATTTCACAGTCCTGGAACTTGCAAGAAACCTATGCAATCATTAACTTAATAATAATAATTATTATTATTATTTTCTTTGATTTCTGGCGTTTACATATTTCTTTCCGGGTCCCGCCCAGGGACCTAAGGTTAGAAATGGCATCATGACACTTTCCACTGACAAAAAAAAATATTACATAGATAAAGGTCTTCGTAAAGTGTGGGCTGTACTTGTCAGAACAATTTTTTGTATCTCCTTGAGGCATGGACTTCCAGGAATCCCTTCCATTAGTCTACTGCAATCTTTTCCAACCAGTCCTAGGGCTCCAACTACAACAGGGATTGTTGATGCTCCCATATGCCACATTTTCGAGATTTCTATTTCAGGGTCCTTGTATTTTGACAGCTTTTTGAATATCTTCAAAGATACATTGCAATCAGCAGGCACTTTTTTTTTTTGTTTGTGGTCTTTAATAACAATTTATTATTAATATTATTATTATTAATATTATTATTTATTCCTCCTCCTCTCCCGGAAGGAATCTTTGGGGCGCCGACGTGCAGCGCTGTCCGCCATTCTCCTCTATTTGTCGCAGTCACGTCCCAGAGCCTAGGTCTCCGCGAATGGTTTCTTGGTGTGTTTTAGGCGTTTTAATCTGGCAAAGACTATGCCTCTCCAGATTAGGCCACAGCCGATGTCCTCCAGTTAGGTGGCATGCCTTTCTTCGCGAACACGTGGCCGATGTAGTTCATCTGAGGAACCCTTCCGCCCTGGCCAGTGACCTGCGTCGAGGAGGTCCCTTCGCCTAGTGGTGCGGTTTGAACATCACCCCGTCACATGAATTTAGCCCGCCAGCTGAAACGGTTTACCAACAACTTGGAACCATCACGTGAGAGATTTAGGAGATGTTAAGACCTAGCGATGTCCGTCTACCCAAAGGTACAGCGTGCCAGACATCAAAGGTAATAACTCTATCTAGTGCCACCTATGCCCAAACGTCAAAAATCCAAATAGGAAACCGTGAAATTTCTACGAGCATTACTAGTTATTAATTTCGATCTTCAATTGGTATACTCGCCTTGACAGACAAAGCCAACAGTAAAATATATTTACAACGGGCGATCGTTGGCAAACAACTAGGATAGTATATATTTAAATATGACTTACTGCGTTAAAATAATTACCACTCCATGCTAGTTTCCGTCAGTAAGATGGATCCTCAATAAGCTGAACTTTAAACTCTTCAAAATTGGCCAAGATATATTTTCTTTAATTTATGGGCTTAATTGAATCATTCAGAAGAGAAAATTCAGAAAAACTATGTTTTTCCTCTTTCTTCTTCAATAAGAAAATCGTGTCTCTTGTGGTTAACAAAGTTACATGACAAATCCTTTATCCAAAGTAATAGTTTTTTTAGAGGACCTCTTTAAAGTAATCTGAACAGAATTTAATTTGCTCATAAAATATTCAGATGACATCGAACCTGATTTTTAAACACACACAAATAGATGGAGTCAGCATTGCATGGTAACTCATATTTAAAAATTAATATATATATATATATATATATATATATATATATATATATATATATATATATAT